>JAJPGS010002213.1:1065000-1482500 GCA_028654335.1 Alnus rubra
GACTTCAGCGTCTCTTCCTGATTAATGAATTCTTCTACCTTATCCATGAGGCCCTGCAAGGTACTCGGTTGCTTTCGGATCAACTTCTTCATCAAAGGCTCCTCGGGTGAAATTCCCTGATAAATGGCAGCAAAGATCATATCCTCGGTCGGATCTTCTACCGTAGCCTTCTCTCGGTTGAACCGAGCCATAAACTCCTTAAGACTCTCATTGCCCTGCTGGTGCAATGATAGCAAATATCCCGAAGGCTTCTTCCTTGTCCGGAAAGCCAAGAACTCCGTTAGGAATATCTTGGATAATTCTTTGAACTGATCAACAGAATTCGAGGGCAGCTTCCTGAACCAGTCTCGGGCATTCCCCGCAAGAGTAAGAGGGAAGGCCCGACATGCTACTTCATCGGGTGTCCCGTGAAGGTCTAGATGAGCTTTGAAATTCTCTAGGTGATCCAAGGGATCTCTGTCTCCTGCATAACTTAGAATTTGGGGTACCTTAAACTTATCGGGAAGCTGATAGTCTGCCACCCGTCTGGTGAAGGGTGAGTCTGTACCCATTAGGAGCTTGTCCACCATTACGGATCTGCCTTTGTCCTTTCTTTCCATCTCCATGTACGTGCACCTTCTCTCCAGCTCGGCAATAATTCTGCTCAGATCTCCTTGGCGGTCATCCTCCCTCCGAGGATTAATGTTGCTGTTGTGATCTTCTTCCTCATGCTCGTCCCTGTTCATCTCGGGATTGGGCTGTTCCGGCCTCATGCGTAACAATTCTGCATTTAAGTCTTCAATCTGGGCTTCCAACGCTGCTATGCGATCTTGATCTCCACCCCCCGGGGGAGGGTTCGGTGGAGGCTGCAAATTATTCTGAATAGCCGGTTCCTGTGGGGCCACGGGCTGTCGATTGGTCTGGCTTCCGGAACGTGTGTTCATCACCATCCTGGATCTTTTTTTTTATGAGGAACGAAAAATCGTTCCCACAGACGGCGCCAAACTGTTGGTACAGTTTCCGGTATGGTGTAAATCTGCACGTTCCTTTGATGTTCTTCACGCTTCTCAATAACTCTGCAAAACAACAAAACCTAGGGACCCTTCCGGGGGTCCCGCTCCGATGCCTAAGTTAGATTCTGTGAGAAAATAATGCTTTATGCATAAAATTGAGTCTTAGTTTATACCTGGGGTATGAGCCTATTTATAGGCGTAGAGGTGGAGTCAAACCTGGATTAGGACTCCTGTTCCTTGTTGATTTAGAACTGCTGTCCGAGTTCTAATTGGACTTTAATCATTTACTAGACTTCTAATTGGATATCTTCTTAGACTTCTGATCTGATATCACCTTATCTGTTTGGACCTTATTTGACTCCTCTTTGGATCGGGTTGAGTGGGATTTATCCCCAACACTTATATATACATTCTCAATATTGTCTTAAATTTCCCTTTGGCCTACTCATACAATTGAGGTTTGCACGCTCGTTAGGACCTCCTGGTATATCCCATAGTCTAGGGGAATGCACGCTAGCACGAACCCTAGTTCATCGACTAAGGCTTGCCTTGGGTGGCTCACTCAACCTAGAATACACGACCTGATAGCCCCACACTGTGTGTTGTTGCATTGGCTACATCCCATGGCCACGAGGAATGCACGCTAGCGCATACCGTAGTTGATCAACCAAGGCTTGCCTTGAGTGGCTCACTCAACCTAGAATACACGACCTAGTAGCCTTACACTGTGTTGTTGAACCCATGCATCTATTTTTCCTCCACTTTTTACTTTCTTAACATTCCAAAACACTAAATCATCACTCCTTAACCTTCCTAACTCCATTTCAACTACCAAAAAAAAAATACAACCTTTACATTCAAAACTAAAGATCATCAATTTACTCCATTTCTCCCAACAAACCAACCTCCAAACAACTCATGCATACACTTAAACATAACAACACCTACAACACAAAGGCTCACACATCTCATTTTCCAACTCCTTACATGGAGGAGGTCTCTTCCACCATTTCAACCCAATACATTACATATTTCACAGACACTTATAAATACACATCATAATCTTGAAATACAACTCCATGCACACATAAATCACTTCAAACTTCATGAAAGGAAAATGGAGAAAGCTAAGATTCTTATCCTTAAAACTTGATTTGCACCTCCTTGCTCCAAGAATACCACAAGCTCCCTCCCTTTTTCTTTTTTCTCTCATTTTCTCTCACTCTCTCTCTCTCTCTCTCTCTCTCTCTCTCTATGTGGTTGGTAGAGTAAAAATGAAGGGAAAGGGGTGGCTTCATGCCTTAAAAACCCTAGCTCCCCTCATTTTCACGTTTTGGACATATTTGATTTGCATTCACAGACAACCTCGTTCGAACAAAATTTTAAAATCTTGAACACGTGGCTTTATCCATATCCCATTAAACGGGATCTCTCAATGTGAAAATTTTCCAAGTATTTGAGACCTCATTTGCTTTAATAACCTCTTGCATCAACTTTCATGTTAATTATTAACTTATTTTACTCATTTATTCTAATCCTCCCATCATCATCCACTAAACTCCAAGTTTTAAATTTAATTATCATGTTTTTGGAGCGGGGTGTTACATTAATTAAGTATTGTAGGAAATCTAAATCCAAGTAGAACAAAGCTAAAGTAGGAAGAGAAAAGAAAAAGAAAAAAGAACATAAGATGGTTGGACCTTAGTAGTCGACATCTAGGGATACATAAGTCTAAATGGTTACATTTTTCTCATCCCCATCAATTGTTGCACAACACTTTTGGCATGTAAGGAATTGGAAAATAATGATAACTTAGTTTGCGACCAAATTGTGCTTCAAAGATACATAAAAGTAACAATGCCATGAAAATAACTGAAAATAAAATTAGACTCCTAAAATTTACCGCAACCAAGCATGCAACCAAATATGTAAAGTAATAAAGAGATAGATACATATATTTGATTACGAAGTGGAAACTCTTTGCACTAAAGAGAAAAACCACTCCGAGGCACCCAAACCCAGGAAATCAACTAATAGAAAGAAAAAAAAACTAGTTACACGTACTCACTTTATAGTACTTGTTAGAGTTGTAGTAGTCGTACCTTGAACTCTAACAAGTACTATACTTGAACGCCTCTCTACCAAACCCTTTTGGAGAGTTCTTCAATTGACCCATTTAATTAGAGCTCCTCTCTAGTTAGGTTTCAAATGGTTGAACGGTTATAACACAAATAACTCTAAGAGAAATAGTAGATAAAACAATTTATGCCTAAACTCTATTCTCTTAGCACACTGGAATTCTATTTAAAATCCTTAAATAAACAATGCCTATAAGCCCCTTTAAATAGGTTTAGGAAATCCTAATTTTGCTCAAATTCAAACTTCTACTTGGCGAGGTCCGGACAGGTCATCACATGTCCAGACGGAAAACAACAAACCCTATGTTTTGCTGAAGGGTGTCCAGATGGCTTGACCTAGCGTCCGGACGATTGCAGAGAAAAGCTTCTCCGTCTGTAGTCCTCACTTTTGCGTCCGAACATCCTTGCAAACAGGTGCTCTCGGTGGTTCGCATCCATTGGGCCGTCCGGACAGGTAGCGAACAAGAGCTCTCGGTGGTTCACGTCCGATGGGTCGTCCGAACAGGTATCGAACTCTAACTTTATATGGCTGGCGTCCGAACGCTACTTCTAGCCGTCTGGACGATCTGCAGGGAAAACTGACTTTGTTAAGTTGTAAAATCTTCAGAATATTTCCTTCACGAAAACCTTTCTTCTTAGTGATGTTCTGTGCAGATCTTGCCTTGCTTAGTCATTTCCATTCTGGAATAAATATTCTGCAATAAATCTTCTGGAAATACGGTGTCTCTGATATAGAAGAATTTTTATTAACAGAATGCAGCCAATAAAAATAAACCAATATATTCATCGCATGAGAGGAATAAATTATCAACTTTCAAATGCGTCAATGAAACTTAGTAGATATAAAGCTAAAACATCTCAAGTATATGTAAGAATATTTCATCAATGCACAAAGACTAAGATATCAGTTAAAAAGACATGAGATATTTGAAAAGCTAACAAAAGAATAAAATTGCTGCTTGCATCTCCTCCCCCCACCCCCCCTTTTAATATAAAAAGAAACACACATGCAATTGAAAACAAACATGTAAACAAAATGAAACAAGATTAAGGGAAAAAGACTAATCCTAGCATGTAAGAAAAGTCAAACTTGCCCCCTCGACAATAGGTTTGAAAACCAAAAAAAAAAATCAGCCGCCCGACGTGCTATTTCTGTCATCCTCCAGTAAACCTACGAAAATTCTCTCAAAACATCAAGAAAAATATGAGGATAAATCAAGATAGTGATGTAAAACATAAAAATATATATATGACAATAAATGCAAGATGCAATGCATAGATCCAAACATACTCTAGGATAAGGAACCATGATCCTAGGCATGCCATGTACTCACCTACATCTAGGTGAGTCCACTCTCCCTCAAGGGGTGAATGTTCTCATCCTTCCTTACCCATGCCCTTTTGATCCTTGGTGTAGGATTGTGAACCTTGTCCAGTTTGTCGAATCTGTTTAGGACATTCTTCATCATGCTAAATAATCCTTCATAGAAGTGATTATCTTCGGGCTCACGAGGCTTGCCGCTTTGATGGTAAGTGGGAACAAACCTTTAGGGGTATTGCTGTTTTTGCTAAGGAGCATGATGAGTCTTGGAAGGTCTAGTGCCATATTTACATTTCTTTGGCTCTTGCTTCTGGATCCGAGACTTTATGAGAGTGGATCTCAGAATAGTGTGGTCGAATGTGAACAAAGACGCCACATTGATGGAAGGTAGGCAAACTTCTTAATCTGGAATGCTTTCAAACAAGCACAGCAGGCTTTATGTTAGCATTCTCACAAATAATAACTTCCTTACCTTTGTCTACACAGACATTCTGAGGCTCTTCAAGGCTTCATAAAGACGGTTTTTGATGTAGAAGCAATATTAGAAGCATCAAATTTATCAAAACCTAAACCAATTTTATAAGATGAACATTTTTGCCCTTTTAACATTTGAATCAACTTATCATTAGAAAATTTTTCTAACTGCACCTGTGATTCAAATAATTCATCTACTAAGCATTTAATTTTCTCAATTAACTTACTTCTTTCCATCTCAAACAGATTAAGCTTCTTCGCATTCTGTTGGTTTACTTCTCTTAATTTCATGAATTTAACATATAGCTTATTGTAAACCTTTTCAAGCTTATCTTTCTCATCTTCTGAACTACTATTCTTAGAGCAATATTCAATGGACTCTTGAGGACTATCATATTTAGCAACAAAGGCTAAAAAAATTAGTCATTACCTAAAGTCTCTTCATTATCAGAATCATCACTAAGAGTGGCATTGAGAGCCTTACCTTTTGCCTGCTTGAGATTTTCACAATCTGCTTGGATGTGACCAAAACCTCAACATTCAAAACACTTAGAATCACGAGGATCCTTTTTGTGAGTTTCACTTTTTTCTTGTTCAACACCTTTGGGGTTCCTATTAAAATTATTATAAATTTTTTTATTTTTAAACCTTTTAAAGTTCATTAATTTTCTGAAATTCCTAGCAAACATGGCTATTTCATCCTCATCATTAGAAGAATTTTTACTTTTACCTTTTGTAACCTTGAAAGCAATGGATTTAGCCTTTTTGATAGGGGGTAAGAAAAACTCATAAGTTTGAAGAGAACCTACAAGTTCTTCAATTTTCATATTATCAAGATCTTTGCTTTCCTTAATTGGAGTAACCTTAATCTTAAACCTTTCAGGAAAATATCTTAAAATCTTTTTAATGAGTTTTGCATCAGGAATTTTCTTTTCAAGATTTATTATAGAATTTCTCAAATCACCAAAGAGAAAAATCATTCCGGGGTAGCCAAACCCAGGAAATCAACTAACAAAAGAAATAGTTAGTTACAAGACAGTTGTACTCATAATACCTTCGCATTAGTCGTACCTTGAACTCTAACAAGTACCTATACATGAACACCTCTCTACCAGACCTTTCTGGAGAGTTCTTCATTTGATCCCTTTAACTAGAGCTCCTCTAGCTAGGCTTCAAACGGTTGAACGGTTACAACACAAATAACTCTAAGAGATATAGTACATAAAAATAAATTCTGTTTTTGTCAACAGAATGCAACCAATAAAAATAAACCAACAATAACTACTCCCTTGATGATCAATTGACTTGATATGCTCCAGCTAATATATCACAATACGTAATTGTTTGCATTCAAGCTTGTAGGAGCAAAATAATACATAGGTAGAAAATATCACATGCCTTTCACTGCCTTCTCTCCCCTCTCAATTGAGGGTTTCAGCCTTGTCAGGGGTATATGTTTTCCTTTTTAAAATTTGACTAGATTGCAATCGCATTATCTTTCTAAATTTGAAATCAAAATCAAATTTTGCTTGACCATGTATTCAAAATTTCAAATCAATGAAGGCATATTTATTTTTCGCAGGCGAAATTCAAGTGCCAAACTGTCACAATTATGGTACTTTTCTTCTCCCTTACCACCCCAACAGGGGTAGCAGTTGGCATTGGCATATCGAAAATCTACAACGAGAATAGCTCAACGGCACTCATAGTTCAAGGTTTTCTCTTAGCAGCATCGGCTGGAATTTTGATTTACATGGCACTTGTTGATCTTCTTGCAGCTGACTTTATGAATCCAAAAATGCTATGCAATTTTAGGCTCCAACTTGGAGCAAATTTTGCACTTCTACTTGGGGCGTGTTTTATGTCACTCTTGGCCAAATGGGGAGAATCTTAACTTTTTCTTTTTTCTACTGTCAATAGTAATAATGGAACTAAATATTTTAAACCAAGATGTTTTTGATTCTTTACATTTATTTTTTTACCCATTTACAACTCATGTAATAAATAGGGGATTCAGTCTGTCTTAAATTAGATATGTATGTCTTCAACCATTTCTAAAGACGTTCCATCTCTTCAATCTCATCCTATATATATATAGAGCGTGCTTAAGTGTCAAGTTGCTACATGCCTCAAATCGGCCTTTTTAGTATGTTAGAATATTAATTAAATTATTTTTTATCAGGTTAATCTTTTGAGATAAGTGGTGATGTAATATGGTATGAAAACAAAGATCGTGAGTTTGAATCTTGTCTTCGTCATTTACCTTCTATTTCAATTAATTGTATTCTCCGTGTTTGACCTTAGTTATTAAGGAAGAGTTTGAGTCCACACGTAAGGAGAAGTTTTAGAATATTAATTAAATAATTAAATCAACTATTTCATATCGGCTTAAGGTTTTGAGATAAGTGGTGATTTAATAGATATATTTATTTAGTGTGTAGTTAAATGCTCTCATTTTGGGTCAATAAGGAAGAAGGGGACTAGAATTCTATTGGCATGTGAGTGTTTGGAAAATTATGGGAAAATTACATTTATCTCCTCAAAGTACCAACAAATTTGCAGTCGTCCCCCAATCTTTCAATTTTGGCCTCCCAATCTACCATTGGGGTTGCAATGTTCCCTTTCCGCGCCCAAAATGACAAAAGTAATCATAATAAAAATTTAGAAAAAATAAAAATAAAAACATTTTTTTTCTTGAATTTGTTTGTCTCTTTTATATTTATGATTTTTTTTTTCTGAATATTTTGTCTTTTATTTTTTTTTTCTGATTTTTATTGTGAAAAGTATTTTTATCATTTTGGGATGTGGAAGGGATACATTGTAACATCAACGGTAGATTAGGGGACATTGTAAAAATTAAAATATTAAGGGGAACAATACAAATTTGTTAATAATTATAAAGAGATAAATGTAGTTTGAGGAATGTTAGAGCATCTCCTTGTGTTCTCCTGGAATGGCATAGATGTAATTTTTTTTATTAAAAAGTTGCATCTGTGCCATCCAAAAGGACATAGATGTAATTCAAAAATTACATGTATGCCATTCCAGGAGAACACCAGGAGAACACTGGAAGATGTTCTAGCATTTCTCATGTAGTTTTCCCAAAAATTATTGGTTAAGCAGCTTTTGGTTGTAAGTTGTGACGTCTATGTCGGAGCCAACATGGCTGTGCACCTAGGCTAGAATGAATAAGGTGATTGGAGCTTTGAGAAAATGGGTTAGGTTTAGTTGAGTTTGTTTTTTAGGTGACTGGAGCTTAACGATTATCGACTTGTTTTGTAATGTTTGAAAAATTATTGGTTAAGTAGTTTATGTTGGTTAATAATGGATCATGAAGCGATTTATCGTGGTCGGCTGTTCATGGCCTGGAATGACAGCCCTGTTCGTTACAAGTGGTCTTGCCTCAGTTGCAGCCTGGTAGATACTATGTTGGTCAATATCTTCTATTTGTTGGGTGTTTGCCAACTAGCCTGAGTGTGCACTGACACTGAGGTATGAGTTCTATTGTTTGCTTTGCAATCTCTCTGTTAGAAAACTAATAGAAAGCAGAAAATCGAAAAGGCTCTTATGGTGTGTTACAAAGTCGTTTCTCTTAAGAAATTATTCGCCTCCACTAAAATTGGTGTGCAAAAGATTACAATAAATATTTTTACAGGATACAGTGAAGCCTAGAAAAGACCTCTGTAGTAAATTTGGTTGCGCTTTGGACAAACAAAAGCAAACTTGAACACCCACAGATTTTTCTACTCTAGCAAGATAAAGAGACTCCTATTTTAAAACTATAAAAAGTGTTTTAAAAAAAAAAAAGAAGGGATAATTTTTCTATGTTTTTAAAACTTGTTTGCAGTAGGCTACTTATGTGTTAAAACAATAGTCATCAATGTCTGTTCACTAACAAAAATCTAATTTTGAAATTAACTGCTCTTTTAATAGTAATAATTGTTATTCCAAGAGTAATAAATTGCTATTTAAATAGTCATTTAACATCTGGCCATCATATCTCAACATACACTTAATCTTGACCGTTAGATTAAAATATTACTAAAAGTAAATTAATTATAATCATTAGATCGTAAGATCACTTAATCTTAACCTTTATATCAAATTTAATTTGATCTTATAATTTATTTATTTTTTTGAACGGAAATTGTATTCTATCATTGATATGGCAAAAGCCTAAAGCTTACAACTTGAAAATAAGGGACAAGACCCATCATTTTCTAAATCAGAAGGATCTGGCTTAATAAAACAGTTGCCTAAGCAGAAATACAAATTTTACAAGAATGACATTTGAGCCTCTCTTACATTAACGCTCACTCTCTAAAGAAAAGAGATCTGATCTAGCAATTAGCCAACAAATATTCCCATAAAATTTGAACCAAACACAAGCAGACTGTGACCCGAGGAACAAGAGAAAAAACACAAGAACACTTAAGCAAAAACCACCCAAAACAATCTGTCTGCCCACAGTGGAGGAAAGGGGCCAAGATGCCGGACGGCGGCGCGTGAAGGACACGCGCCGACACCGGTGCCACCCAAACGAAGGTCCGACGCTGTATAACCAGTTGCCACCAAGAATGGCCTGAAAAAGGCGGAGCGTGGCCCACACGCACACCAAATAGCAAAGAGCTCACAGGCGCGTGGGAACCACGCACTGATCTTCGGCGACCGACACGATCGGTTCTTGCGGCGGCAGGGGCGGAAGACGACGGAAAACGCGGCTGGGGGCGCGTGTCAGTTAGAAGTCGGCGAGGAAGTGTAGATCTAGCTTCCAAAATCAAAGATAAAAGGTGAAAAAAGGGGGCCAAAAATCATCCCGCTAACGACACGTTGGCTTGGCCACTCCCCAAAGAAGACATCTTGAGATGAACAATCCTGCGAAACGAAAGAAAAAACAAATAAACAAGCCACCATAGCCCAAAAAGGCTAGGGGAAGATCAATCTACACCGGATCTAATCGGGGGGAACAAAAGCTCCACAACCCTAGAGGTTGGGAGAAAAACTAGCCCCACTGAACCAACTCAGGGGGAACAAAAACATCCTGACTCATGAGGAGTCAGAGGGAAATCACCACCGGGAGGGGGAGGAGTGAAAACCACCCCCTCCTGGTGAAAACCATGCTCAAAGGGGAGGGGCTCTAGAAGAGAGAGGAGAGAAGCCTAAGAGCCCACAAAAAAAAAATGTATATGCTTAATTTGATCTTATAATTGACTTTACTAACAATCTAGTAAATCTAATCGTTGGATCTACCTTATAAGCATTCTATGGTCTAGATTTTATAATTGACTTTACTTATAGATCACTTAATCTTAACCTATATATCAAGCTTAATTTGATCTTATAATTGACTTTACTAACAGTCCAGTAAATCTAATCGTTGGATGTACCTTATAAGCATTCTATGGTCTAGATTAAACCACTAGATTGAATGATCATGACCATCCAAAAGTGAATGGTCGTGATCTGATCACTCGAAGCTCCGATGGTTCATGCTAAGTGCCAATGCACCATAAAGGCGCCACTAACGCTTTGTGCGCGTGCGCATACTTTTGTGCATCCAGTGGTTTACACTGTACCAGAGTATACACATACTTGATGTTGTTTAAGCCTTTTAAATGCTAACTTGACTTTCTCTTTTTCCCACGTAGGACTCTTTTCTTTCAAAGCTCTTTAATACATTTCATTTAAAACATTCTCAAAACTCAAATTAAATATATATTCATACTAATTTTGAAAATGCTCTAACACTCCCTCATCCCCTAGAACTTCTAGGCTTATTATGGATCAAGATCTTTTAAGATAACTCTAAGTTATGAGGTTTGTATGATCTTTAACATGATATCCTCTCATCCCGTTATACCAAGTAAGCAAAAATTAGTTTAGTTTAAAAAGTTCTCCTCTCCTAATAAATTAGTGTAGTTCAACTTACTTATAAATTGAAGCAATCTCTTAATAAATTTTATTTGGATTTAAAAATCTTATCTTTTTCTAGCCCTTTAGGGTCTTTTTTTTTTTTTTTCAATTGTTTTAGGTAAATGATAAATCGTGAGAATGTGGTCTCCATAAATGGATAAGAAATATTTGGCTAGAAAAGACTTGGCCAATTGGTCCAAAATCCAAATACAATGACCCTCTAATTTTTCACTTTGTGACCTATAGAAGGCATTCCAAAACTTATATGAGTGGAATTGTGGAAATGACAAACTGTGGTAGTTCATTAAAATTTAATTGTCTTGAGGTTTGGACTAGAGTAATATGTACATACATCTTAGCCTTAGAAGGTAACTTTTGGCCCCTTGCTTATCCTCTAACCCAAACTTTAATTGTTATGTAGTCATGCAACACATAAAACATCGCATATATGTTTTTTAGATCCGTTTTCTAAGCTCAATTCCTAATCCTAAATGATGTCTTGTAATTCAGAGAGAAAATTGTTATTGAATATTGATAATGTCGTAATGATATTGCTCCCTTTGTGTTATTTTTTATTTATTTGGGAATTAATTCCATTTATAGTTAATTTTGTGAATTATGTTTTTTTTTTTTTTAATGCAATGTGTTTATGAGAAATTACAGTTATTTGATTGCAAAGTACGATATCTTCTAATTGTTATTTGATAACTATAGTTTAGAGTAGTTTTTAGTTCCCAATAAAAGAAAGAAAAAAAATATTGAGAAAAAGAAAACCAAGAGAACCTAGAAACACAAAAAAACTAAGAAGAAAAATGCTAATCTGTGCATATCTTCTTATTTCTTTCCTTGAGACCCTGTGATCATGTAAATTTATTTGTAGATAAAAAGAAAGCCAAATATAATAGTTCACTTTTTCAAAAGAAAAAATACACAAAGTTTAGAAGCAACCCCAAGATATGGTCTAGCTAGTAAGTTATCTTCTTAGCTTTTTCAACATGTGTGGTTCAAGCTTTTTAATTTATGACTTGAATATTCGCCTAATAAAGATGCAGCCTTTCGTTTGCCATGGTTTCTCACTTTGGTGAGCCATCCGTAAATCCCACGTGTATTCATTGATGATGGATTCAAGAATATGAAGAAAGTTAAGAAATGAAAAATTGTGCATTTCTCAATCATATAAAGAAATATCCTAATTTTACTTCACAAAATTGCGGAGAGGTCATGTGAGAATTTAATGAACCAATCTCAATACACACAAATGTGTTTGACAATTTCACTTCTGAATAAATTGCAAACAATTGGCTACAGTTGAATGTCTTAATTAATATTATTCGAGTTATTACATTTCAAGGTATTGCTTTTAAAGTTTGGGATGAAAGAGTGAGTTCAACCGATCGTGAAAATTTTCTTGAAATATTAGATTTGGTGGTTTCATATAATGAAAGGTTATTAAAGTGATAATTAAAACTCCAAAAAAAAATCCTTTTACACATCACCAAAGATTAAAAAATAAACTTTACATGTCTTTTCAACTAAAATAAAGAAGGCAATTGGCGAATAAATTAGTAATGCACTGTTCTAAATAATTGTTGATAAACCTCGTGATGTGTCAATGAAAAAACAAATGGCTATAGTTTTAATATTTTTGGACAAGACGAATTTGTGCAAGAAACGTTTTTGGCACGTCTAAATAGAGTCATGAGTTTCCTTAATATTACATTGCTATTTTTAATCGCAAATCAAATGATAAATCCTATTGGGCTCGGGTCATCTGGCCTATGGGCCTTCTTTTTACTGGTGCCTGGTGGCGTTGGTGTGCTTTAATCAAGGAGGGCAAACTTTTATTCTGCAATTTTCTGTCCATTACCATGAGCAAAACGGCAATTTTCTGTCCATTTTTTTCCCCTTTCTCTACTGGACCAGCAGGGTCGGAGCTAGGATTCAAGATTTAGGGGGGCTAAATTGAAAAAAAAAAATTAGGGAGAGCCAAAACTATAAAAATAACAAAATTTAGAGGTAAAATTAATTAATTAAATTTTTTTTTTGGGGAGACCCCTGGCCTTGGGGGGCCCTGGCCCTCAAGGCCAGGGGTAGCTCCACCCTTGTGGACCAGGAGCTGGTCCTTTATATACAAGGGTAGAATTGTAATTTCACACCACAAGGACCGCTCCTCTCCTATTGTCATGTGAAATCTAATAGGTAATAGCTCTACCCAAAACCTTTTGATATGGCTCTGTTATATGGGCCAGCTTTTAGGGAAGGTGCCTTCCCTCAGCTATCTTGAACGGAAGGGGCTTTCATGTCTTCATCAAATTGTATTTATTCATGAGTGTCCTATTTAGTAAATTTTTCTACAATTGCAATATAACTGGATGACTCGGTGATAAAAACTATATTATTAGATGAGCGAGTAATGCTATATAATCAACTTTCATCTCACTTTCATACTACTAGGCTGATGTGGTAGTGTTCATCAGCCATTAAATCAACTTTTATTAAAAGGAAAACAAAAAACAAAAAAAACAAAACAAAACAAAACAAAATTTAAGGACTGGTGAACACTGCCACATCATCCTACTAGTATGAGAGTGAGATAAAAAATGAGTATTTAGATTACTCTGGAACCAAATACTAATTATACGACAGTAATGCAAGAATCTATTAAATAGAATTAGTTTTATTCTTTGGATTTAGGCAATGCTACTTTTGAGTGCCTAGGGTAAAGTGGCCATAATCTTCTAGAATCAAGAGTCATAGCCTTCTCCTCAGTCTTTGCCCATAAATCTCGTTTCATGAAAGTTTTATACTATTTTTGCCTAATTAATGTACGTTACTGATGTGCCAATGACCAAAGAAGAATAAAACCATTATCAAACCCTAGAAATCATAGCCGTAGTTTGATCAATTGAAACTTGAGTAGCCGCGTGAAACATGAAATAATGTGGTGCCATATTGGTAAAGATGGCAATTCATGTTTATGTATCGGGTTTGAGTCTTTTTGAGATATAAGTATACAACTATATATGTCTACCATAACTCGACCTATTTAGTTAAACAGATTAAACCCCTCAATCATAATCCGTTCGGCGAAAAAGGCTCTAACCTTCCCAACCAAGTAAAAATAAAAAAAGAATGAAGAGAACATAAGTAGAAGAGAACTTCATATTTTGGTAGTGATTCTCTATGAGTCATGTTTAATTCAATCGATTTAATTAAACGGATCAGATCCCTTAATCATAATCCGTTAATTTCATGTTAGATTTGTGTCAAATTTGCCGCGAATTGTGTGAAAAATCATCAAAAGTACGTATTAAAGCTGTGAACACCCTTAAACGAAGCATCCGTCTACGTATTCCGCAATGTAAGTAACACATTTTCAACATGCTCTCAAAGTGACAAATATGAAAATGGCTTTGTCTGATAGTATTTACTGTATTTTAGAGTCAAATATATTGTCTGAGAAGGTGTAATCAGACAAGGGAAGCACTTTCGGCCAGTATTGCAACGGATAATTCTTGTTGGAAGGCGGACACCCCAACCGTTGACAAAGGTTGATGATTTCAAGGGCCTTTTGCGGGCATTGTGACCGGCAATTTCTTGTTTATTTAGATCCAGTTTTACCGACACCCTTCCCAATTCACCAAACTGGGACTTGTGTCGATCTTCGATCTTCGATCCGGTGCATGTGGGCGGGCTAGTTTTCAACGTCGTGTTGGCAATTTCTATCCGTGTTTTGTTTGTACACAAGTCAACAATGACGACCTCTGTGTTGTTCCGGTGAGGACATGTTACTAAATGGTCGCGGGTGGTCCTCGTGGCGCCAATTGTTTTTCTTGGATTGCTAATGCAGATTACGAGGGACGATTCTCTTCCATATAATATCAGCACGTCGTTAGCCTTTTGCTATTTATTTATTTTAATTGTTCAGAAGGCTTGATATTTGATGCCGGATATATAAGGCGAGTTTATTTTAGTTCTATTTAATTTTTAAGAGTTCATGAATTGTCTGTCGAAATTCGATATATGATTTTGTAACTCGGTCAATAATAGGCTTGACTTAAAGTCAATTAAATTAAGGTTAGGGTTAAGATTTTGTCATTGAGTCTAATTTATAAGTGAGTTATTGTACTTCAATAGAAACAAAGTCGATGAATAAACAGATTTTGTTCTTTGACTATCGTTACTATTCATACTTATTTATCATGTTCATTTCACATCTGTTGACGTGACGTATTTTAAGTGACTGACATGAAAAGCTATTTAAAACACGCAACATCAGTGAATATGATAAATGAGTATGAAAAGTAGCATTACTTTTATTCTTTTGAGGAGTGACTCATCTTCTTCCTTTTCTCTCTTCTTTCTAGGTGGTGATCAGAGTATACCGAATTTTTCTTTCTTTTGAGTTGTGTGACTGAATCCCTTTTCCCTTTTCCTTTTTCTCTGAATTTTCGGACTCAATTCGATTGTTATTTCCCCCTTTTCTGTTCTTTTTCTTTCTAATTCCTTTTTCATGTAATTTATAGAGAATCTGAATTAACGTGGGAGTTTGTCTTTATTTTATTTTGTTATATATGCTTTGTTTCCTCCATCAATATTGAATTGCTTCTTTTACTTCTATATTGGATGGCTCCCATAGGAGCACCAGTGAAGGTGATGAAGATTATAGACGTGTTGATGTCCTTCTAACTGTAGAAGAAGAAAGCAAAGCCCATGGAAAAGGTCACAAGGGTGAACGAAAACCTGCTAGACGGCCAATGGGAGTATGTCATCAAGAATCTTTTACCAATAGTCTAATGGGAAGAAGATATAATATTTAAATGGAGGTTTGTCCCCTTGATGAGGTATTGTTTGGGAGTGGTTGCTGACTTTCTCTATCCCAAACAAACCATATTTTGAGCCCAAATAAAATAACAAGCCAATTGTGCAGTTCGTGACCGGCCATAAATCATGATCAGCATGGGATGGTATTGTTTAAGAATGTGACCAAAAAGAAGTGATTTCGTTTGTCTTTTTTTTTTTTTTTTTTTTTTTTGAATAAATTTCAATTAGCTCTTGATGTGTCATAAGTTCTGGGTATTTCATTTTTCAGCTCCTTTTAATTTTCACTCATTTGTTAAGATTTTACAAATTTTTTTATATATAAATTTTAGAGAGTATATATAAGGAACATTAATTTCACTTGTTAGCTAATTAAACTAATGCAAAAGCCTAACTATATATATGGGTGAAATTAAAAAAGACTGAAAAATGAGATACTCACATTTCAGCCCCGTAACATATGAGAGCTAAGTAAAGTTTTCTCTTAAGTTTTTAATTACATGCAATAATTGTGAGGGTAATCTAATTTTTTTTTTTAAAAAAAAAAAAAAAAAAAAAAAAAAACACGAGAGAGAGTTTGTTATGATCTGCTTAGTCTCAGGAAAAACAGTATTTAAGAATGTGATAGCTCAACCCACGACACTCTTCAATATAGTGTAATATCTACTTCTAAATGGACATAAAAGGAATATCTTTGATAAATTTATATTTATCTCACAAATATAAAATTGGTTTTGAATTCATGGCCACCTTTTTTAAATCAGAATATATTATCAATTATTTTAAACCTCAACTTGAATATTATTTAGGGTGCGTTTGGAGTTACAATTTTGTAGACAAAATATACGATTTTAAACCAAATTGTAAAAAATAAAGCGTTTGGTAATTGATTTTTCAAATCGCAAGTAAGATAGTACTTTTTTAAAAAACAAAATTTAAAAGCTAACATTCGATTTTAAAAACTAAATTACGATTTTATCAAACACTTAAATGCATTTTTAAAAAGATATTTTTTCAAATCACACATTTTTAAATCATATTTTTTTTGAAATCCCTTAACTAATATTAATAACCTTTTTCTCGGAAACATCTCGATTAAAATACAGTCCCACTTCTCACAGCTCTCATTGACCTTTTGGCGCTAAAATCTAGGACTAAACAGTTTTTTTCCCCCATTATATTAGTAGTATTACTTATTATTTATATTAATTAAGGAAATACTCATAGTAACTCTACCAACTTCAAAGTCAAGATTTGCATTTTATACCTGGACGAAGATTAACACTAAAAGTTAAGAAAATCCAAGAGATGTAAGAGACAATAATTAATCAAAAGATTCTGTTTAATTAGCTTCTCTATCAACCATCTTTCTTGTTTTGTTTTCTCTACTATTTGAGATGGTTTTTTTTTATTATTCTTATTCAAATATGAGAAAAATGTTACAGGCGATCAAATTACAAATAAACAAAGCCGCAAAGGTAAAGGTAGCAAAACACAAATATAAACAGTAAACAATAAACTATGGTTGTCATCTATTATTCCAGAATAACCATAAACAAGTCGAGCTTTTCCTTGAATTACCGTCTCCCAACTCCTTTGAAGTCTGATTTGTTAGTGGAGACTTTTGTAATCGGATTTCGTTCTTCATCAATGGATCCTTTTTGGTCTTTTACAATGTTTCTGTAACAATAATCATCTCCCCGTGGTCATTGCCTTTACTGGTTGGGGCTCGACTTGGAGCCCTTTTGCCATTTGAGATGAAGTTGCTACTAAGCCTAAAGGTAAGTTTCTTTCATGATGATTAAGTTTTAATAGAAGTACAACGGTAGATATGGTTTCTTGATTATGTAGCTAATTAGAAAGCCGAACCACTTCCTTGTCTTGAGCATTCTAATAGGATCTATCATTGGCATTGGTAAAAGTTTAATTACCAATGCTGTGCTAAAGGAATCCGATTCAGCAATTTGTTCTTCAGATTATTAGCAATTCGAGTAGTAGATATGAGAGAGTTTTTATGAAACTTATTTGTTTGGACTGATGAATCACATATTAACTCTCTAATAATCCGAGCAACGAAATTTCTGAAAATCTATACCTGTTCTAAACTAGGCCTTTGCCGCCACCAAGTTTCAGCACATAAGCTAGGCTCTATTAATATGATAATAGAGGTCCTTGGCTCCTTGCCATTGCCCTGCTCTTCTGTATTTATGTATTAATACCCACCCAAGCCCATGATCAACCTATGTTTTTTCCATTCTCGCCGGCTTGGAAAAATAATGGGATGGGTTGGGCTAAATTATTATTATTATTATTTTTTAGCGGAATAATAAAATCTTAAGTTCATAGGAAACTTGTCATAATTAAACCAGTCTCGGCATCTATGTCATTAGGATTTTAATTTTTATTAATTAATTTCCCAGAGTTGTTGGGACAATCCAAGGGGAATTCTCAATCTTACTTGAAATCCCACTTACGATTACATGTCTTCTGACTTCTGCTGCATCAACCAAACAGAGGGGAAGACAATTTGTGATTGCATCAATATTGGTGTGCAATGCAGTTCCTATGTTGAATTCATGATTTAATTAATTGGGTCAGATCCTTCAACCTTAATTCACTAATTTCATGTTGAAATTTTGTCGAGTTCACGAGTTGTGTCAAAAATTGACAACCTTAAATGCCGTGTGTTAAGTTCAGATGATATCAAGGCATGGATATAAAAATATATAGTTGGACCATAATCCAACCCATTTAATTAAATGGCTCAGAGCTCTTAACTCAAACTCACTAATTTCGTAATGAGTTCGTGTCAAGTTTGGAGATCGTATAAAAAATTGTCGATTCTTGATAAATATAAGGGGAAAAAAAGTATTTAACAACATGAAAGGCTCGATGGCATCTATTATGTCACAGTCAACAAATATTTAGATATCATAAGGGAAGAAAATTAATTATAAGATGAGATTGAGAGTCCATTGGCAATGCAAATGTTTTGAACATGGGAGCTCTCCAAGTAGCTATCAGATACATTAATGGAATTAAAAATTAAGAACACCTCGAGAGTGATTATTATTCAATTCTTCTTACTGTTACGGCTGTGCTTTTGGATGTCCACATTCCAACAACCAGCAGGAAAGAGGGGCCTCAAGATTTTTAATCCAAGTGATATCTTTGTTGGGTTTTTTTTATTGAATGTCCTTTGGAATATCGTTAAGGTGCTAAAACAAAATTCAAGATCAAATAAAAAATAAACTTTATGTTGGAATTGTTTGCTCTTATAGGTAACGATGATTGATACTAGAAGATGAATGATGCTTTTTCTTTTACTTTTTTTCATGCGATTTTAAATGCTAAACCGTAGTTTTGTTAAACGCTTAACTGCGTTTTTTAAAAATTATTTTTTCAAATCGTATTTTTTGAAATCGTAAATTCGAACGGACTCTAAAAAGTCAGGAGTCTCCTGTTAGAATTAAAAACGCAACATCTCCTTCATCACTAGAGTTGTACATTTGGCAACAATTTTCCTTATCACGAAGAATATGATCAATTCTTAAAAGGAAAACAAAACAAAATAAATTCACCAACCAGGCAAAAGGTAGGCATAGTGGGAAAACTGGTGTAAATAGTAAAAGCTGGAAACAGCAGCCATGAGATGGGCGTGTGTTTTCTTTTTGAATGCCAAAGCGTTGAAAACAGAGCAATGTGGTTGAGTGTGTAAGGTCCAATAATGCTATAAGTATTTTTTGTATTATTTTTGTGTCTCTTTAAAAATGAGGTGATTTTTAAAATTACTATCGAGCTTGTAATTGAATTTTGATCAAATTGTAATTTTAAAAGTTATTTTATTTTTTAAAGAACACATGAAAGAGTTCTAAAATTAGTCGTATAAAATCATTTAAAAGTTGATTCCCAAAAATTTGCTGAAGGAATTTAGATGAATAAATATGGGAGACCATTTTGAACCATTGGGGGACCATTAAATTCAATGAGATACTTCAGCTTCACGGTTTTGACTTCGTCCTGCCAGTTGCCAACCACAAGCTCTTTACAGCTTCTTCGGCTTCAAAAACTATATAGCTTGCTGGGGTTTAAATTCCACCGCATAATTTCTCACACTATGGCCTTAATTGTGAAAAGCCATAAACTTATCAAATTCAAATCGATATCGTTTTAATAAATTTATTAATTAAATATATATAACATATATTATATATAAAGGGAATGCAGATACGTTTATTAACCGCATACACCTATCTTAAAATTGATATCCGCATTCGTATATGCAGATAATAAATTTAACAACTGCATCCGCATATACGAATAACATATAGAAGTAGTTATTATATGCCCGCATTTTCACCCCTAATCATATGTGAGTAGAACTGGCTATTAGACTTCAAATTTATTAGTGGCTATAGGGGTAAAAGTAATAGCTTTTGGCAGCATTCCCTCTTACACCTGAATTTTAATATTTTAATGAGCCCAACTTTTAAAGCTGAGTGATTTTCAATTAGATCGAGTGCCATATTATTTAACAAAATTTCAATCACAAACAATGCATGAGTCGGTGAAACTTTCAATGGATTGGAAGTTGTTTGCTACATTCATTTTTAGATTTTTGGCCTTTTTCCAAAATATGATGGAATTTAATAATTAAGATGGTACTTTGGGGAAGCTTTGCGGGAATTGCAAAAGATTTACCGGGGAATTACGTGGAAACAACAATTAAATTTTCTTACATTTTTGTTCAAACTACATATATACAACGATTTTAAAATATGAAAAGTTTTTTTTTAAACGACAATCAAATTTTGTTAAATTGTTTATTTATTTTGTTAGTTTATACTCTTTAATATTTTTAATTAATTTTTTCCAACTCAATTTTTAAATTTGATCTCTCCTGCATTGAAATCCTAGTTCCGGCACTGCCACTTGGTTCTTAAACTACCAAACTTTAAAAAACGACACTTGATCCCTCCAACTATAACGCTAGTACAAGTTATATCGTCCGTTAGTATAATGTTAAAATGGACAAAAAAAATATGGCACACGTAACTTGCGGCTTTTTTTTATTTGAATTGTTCAAATTATTCCTAAAATTTATTTAAAGATTAATTTTTTAAAAAAAAAAAAAAAATTGAGAAGAGATGACTGAACCATCTCTTAGCCACTCCCGTCTTAACAATTTTGAAGGTGGCCAAATCACTTCAAAAATCATTTTTAGGGTGACCGAACAACTCTCAAAAGCTATGGAGGTGATTCGGCCACTCCCTTAATCTTCAAGGGTGGTTCGCCCACTTCCTTACCAGTTGAGGGGCAGAAGAACCACCCATCAACCCTAATTTTTTTATTTTTTTTAATAATTTTTAGAGATAATTTGGATAATTCAATTTTATTTTATTTTTTTCAAAAAAAACAAAATGACAAGCTCGATTTTATCCATTTAATTGCAGACGCTAACAAATGGTATAACTTGTTAAAGGTTGTAGTTTGAGAAAGCTAAGTGTCACTTTTTAAGTTTGTTAACCATACCAAACGGGTTTAGTTTGAAGGACTAAGTATATTTTCCTCTTATTTTTATGTAAAGATTTTGCTTCAAATAATAGAGAGATTGTTGTAGGTAGTAGGTACAATAAAGTTGGAACTTGATACTCAGGAGGGACAGAACCAAGCATTTGGATGGGAAGGGGCCAAACAAAAAAATATATTAAAATATGTGGTCAAAGTATAAATATATTTTTTTTAAGACCAAATGGAGCCAAACATTTGGATGGAATTGTTAGGGGCCAAATAAAAAATATATTAAAATATGTAGTCAAAGTATAAATACAAATTTTTTTTAAGACAAATTTTTTTTTCAAATGAATCGGGGCCATGGCCCCTACCGGGCCACGGAACTAGGGGGCCAGTAGGGGCATGGCCTCCCCCCTCAATTCACAAAAAAAAAAATTAAATTAAATTAGTTTATTCATCTTTACCAACAAATTTTTTTGACCCCAAGTCCTAACCATAAGAGTTTCTAGTTCCGTCCCTACTATCAACCACCCCAGTTTCGTCCCTGTTGATACTCTATGGTATATGGTTTCTTTTTTTTATATGGACATACGGTATGCATGCGATATATTATATCAAATATATATTTTCAATATATTAGAAGAACAAGGATTTTGGGAGGTTTCATAAGCTTTTAAATATCAAAGAATTAAGATCGTAGATCGTCTAATTAATCTAAGTAGGACCAACCAGGAATTTGCTTTTACTTATCACTCAACTTAATTAATTTCTCGTGTTTATCATGGGGATCCGGATCTTTATGTGACGACCACAATAGTCTAATTTATTGTTTACCCATAGTCAATTTCAGTTTCCCTTTGACATAATTTTTGCGGGAAGAAGTGGAGCTAATTAGCCGGAGTCACAAGCTGCGGCTAATCAAGCCGAGTCGAAGGGCTACAATAAATGCCTGGGTGTGGATCTTTGACGGTGCATGTAAAGTACGAAATTACTAGGAAAAGCAAAACTGTATGGCCGGCGGCTTTGGCTCACCCTCACCTAACGCTCCTCCACGCGGCGCTCCCACGTTCTTTTTAGTATGAAATCTCGACGCTCGGACACTCACAAATTCGCTCAAATTTCAAAGCTCTTGCTCTTGACTTGGCCACCCCTAACTTGATCTCCACGCTTTCCCCTCTCTCTCTCTCTCGCCGCCGCTGACTGACACGGTGTGCGTGAAATTGAGAAATTCTCCTTCTCCTCCACTATTTAACCACGCCTAACCCCTAGAAATCTCTCCCCATAAATCTTTGCCTTGCATTTCTTTCCCACAATAAAACCCAGAATCTCTCTCTCTCTCTCTCTCTCTCTCTCTCTGTGTGATGGCTCGGATTAGCACTGTGCTGCTCTTTTTCTTGGTTGTGTTTGCTGCATTTGCCTCGCGTTTAGAAGGCAGAAGGCTGCTGGATGTGAAGGAAAGCAAGAAGCGATCGGTGGCTTCTTTGGGGGACAGTTTGATTCTGAGTGCCCTTCCGAAGGGTCAGGTGCCTTCTTCTACACCTAGCAAGAAGGGCCATGCGGTGGAAGTCGAGGAAAAGCTCATAACCCGCCACCTTATTAGCGTTGATCGGATTCTGCGGTCTGTCCCGAGCCCCGGTGTCGGCCACTAATCTCTTCTTCAGGATTGTCGGGTTTCATAATCTCTCTTTGAAACATTAGTTTTCCGATTAAGTTTTGCCTCATTTAATTAGGGCTGTAGAATATAGAATTTGTATTAGTAGAAAAATGTATAGATATATATATAGTAAGGCTTTATTTATTTATTTATTTATTTTCCTTCATTTCCATCCCTGTAGATCAATGAGATATCTTGTTTCTTCCAGAGTTAGATCGAGGAAATTAATTATCTTCTCTTTTCATTTTTTTTTTTGTTCTTAGCTATATTTTGGCTATAAAAGTGTAGCGTTTCAAAATTAAAGAACAACAATACGTACGTTATCTAGTTGAGATTTGATATTTGATGCTTCTCTGTGAATATTCTTGTTCAAAAGGTCCATATTAAATCTACTGCCTAAATTACTATCAAATTATTGAACATCGATCCCGATCTTTATCGGAGATGGTTAGAAGGTTACAACCTTGAAGGGTTGTCGGAACCCCACTAGGCTCTTTATTGGGTAGCCCTATAAAAAATTAGGCAAAGTATGAAAGGACGTTTCTCCAATATTTGTAAGTTGAGGGTTGAGACATTAGAAAAAGTAGAATAGGTGAGACATGCAATCTAAATCAGAGACGCTTTTTTCATTTGAAAAGTTTCCACAAAAAGAAAGACGACCGTACCGGCCGACCCCGGCCAAGCTCTGAATTTAATTGAGAAAACCACGAGTCAAGAAATGGTCTGCCTGCCACTTCACTTCTTGCTTCTAATTTTTGTGGAATTAATAATAGAATCACAAAAAAGGAGACCAAAACGCGTCACAGGAGGCTTATCCCTTCACAACCCAACCGTCTAATATCGCTTTTTATAAAGATGGTGCTACTCTTTAATTCAATCAATTTACCCATGATTTCAGATCATATATTAAGGGACCCACTCAGTACTTCAAAGTCCATGGTTGATGCCATGCAATTGCCACGCCTATATCGGTTTAAGTTTTTTTTGTTTTTTGTTTTTAAACCATATATAGAATTAATTATATTGATGGTAAAACCATATAATTTGATTAATTGAAGTGGTAAAAGAGTGTTGACCATAAGACCAGCTAGTATATATTGTCTCTAAAGTTGCCAATTGGCCGTGGATATATATATATATATATATATATATATATATATATATATGTAGTTGAGTCCTACAATTGACTGGAAAAAGAGAGAAAAGAGATGGCCGGTGATGAGAAGGAAAATTGTGTTTAATTTGAAGCCGGCCCATCAAGAATGACTAGCTTGAAAGGTTGGGAAAGCTGCATGAATCCACTAGAGACTAGAGTCATGATCATGATCAGCTAGCTATAGCTGCTTCTATTTATTTTCAAATGCTTTAATAATTAGGTCAATAATTCTGAGATTAGTTGGTTTACGTCGTCTTCGTTTCCATCCATCTTCTCCATCTTTTTAGTCAGTCTTCCTGTTGGACAAAGAGGATATTTGACCGCATTAAACCCACCCCCGCAGACTAAATTCCATGTCATGATGATATATCTCTTTCAATTCTCGATCTGCAATCTTTTCACCTTATAACGAATTGAATGCTTGTTTTAATCTGTAAAATCTCTAACTGGTCCTTAAAAGTTAAAAAGTGCATGCCTCCTAACTCTTATCCAAATTGAGTTGAAATAAATCCTTGATTAACGCCTACTTTACGTACAACGTACGCAATTGCTCTTGCCTTTGCCCTTGGGCTTAATTTGGTGGCAAACGTACGTACATTAAACCCACTCTTTTGGCATTCTTAATTAGCTAGTATGAGTTTGACCCTTTTTGACACGATTACTGAATTTGATATGAACTTAATATGGTTGATCTATATAATTTTATATTCCCACATCGATCGACACTTTTCGAATGTGACATGCATGCGATATAAGGGCTGTTAATTTTTATATGACTCACGAACTCGACAAAAATTTAACACAAAATTAACAAGTTAAAAGTGAAGAGTTTGACCATTTAATTAAATTAATCATGTTAGAATTGACCTATATAATTTTATAGTCACGTCGAAACGATGGAATTGACACCTCAAACAATTCTTATATGCAATGCCTTCACGCATCTTGCATTATATATATTTTTTTCTTTTCTATTTCCTTGTTACCTTTGGCCGGGCCCGAACTGTGAATTAATTCATTATCATTTTAGTATTTGCTGAATATTATGTAAACTGTAAGTGCTTCTCCACTTTTAGATATACCACAGATCGATACATAGTTGTTATAGATAGACATCGAAGATATATGTATTACGAAAATAGGATCAAATGTTTTCAAATTATAGATTAAAATATTGAGGCTGATATTTCTCTTCAGAAATCTTTTCAATTAAGTTTATGTTCTTAATTGATCGATCGAGAGTAAAAAGCATTAGAAATTTTATTCGCAAAAGAATGTATAGTAGTCATGCACAAACAATTAGTCAGTCGCTCTCATGATTTAATTTGTTGGGAATATATAAGGAAATATTGGAAAAATATGAAAGAAAAAATAAAATTAAGATTTCAATGGTCGACTATAATTATAACGACGATATCTTTATAACGTATTTTGTTCCCTTTCAATATAAATAAAATATTTATATTGATTTTTGGACTCATCCCATGGTCTAAAATCATTTGATCCAATTGTCACAAATTGTAATAATCAAATCCAACTTAATGTACACTTTAATAGCATATTAATCTCTTTTGGTAACCTCCAAATCTTTGAATAAAATATATCTCAACATTATTTGAAATAACAAAAAATAAATTTTATTTATTTAAATAAATCTTCTAACATGGTTAATGGATATCTATTTTATAAAAGAATATTGTTATTTATATATGATCTTTTATAAACATTTCTAATCTATATTGTTGATTTTGCAATATTAAAGTTAATATTTAACGATACCAATAAAATGTGTACACATGATAGGATACATAAAAATACAATTATATATGCGAATTTGATCAAGCAGGTTTATACCACTTCTGTTGGTGTTTGGACTTTTCCAGCTCATGGCAAGATTCTAATTTGATGACTAAAACAGTAAAATTCCATCCAAAGTTTGGTAGTGTATGTATGTTTTTTCTTTCTACTTCAAGCTACTTTAATTTATCCAACATTTAGGGTTATCTTAATTATGTCAATTAGTCACTGATTAAGAATAATATCATATCATACAAAATCTTCTTCCCTTCTAGTTCAGTAAGATAAACACCATAGAACAAATATTCAAAACAAAAATTTTATTTCGTCCATTATGCTCATTTAAATTTTAGCTACAACTCTCTTTTAGTAGGTAAGGTTTAACATGTAAAATATTTAATTGAAACGAGAGGCAAATGAATGAGACGTAGTTTGAATTCAGGATATCTGCTTTAATACCAAGTCAAATCATATATATGGTCCGTTTGGGTTTGCGACTTCAAAAAGTACAATTTAAAAATAGCTGTTTTAAAATGTGCGATTTGAAAAATGTTATTATTAAAAACACAGTTAAGCGTTTGGCAAAATCGCAGTCTAATTTTTAAAATCGCAAGTTAGCCTTTAAAATTATGCGTTTTCAAAAAAGCACCCCCTTGCATGCGATTTGAAAAAGTAGTATTATGTGTTTTTCAAATTGTAATTTTTTAAAAATACAATTTTCAAACAGTTCATTTTCTGCAATTTAGTTTAAAATCTCACTTTTTGTTTACGAAATCGCAATCTCAAACACACCCTACACTAAAAAAAAAAAAATTTAATCAATACTTCAACACATCTTAAACAAATTTATAACCATATCACATTAAGGACTAACAAAAAATCTATCATTAGAAAAATGCATGGATCATATATATTAGCTACCAAAAATAGAGGTTTAAAAACGCAACTCTATGCTTTATTTATTTATTTATTTATTTGGTTTTTAAGTAAACTTTGTGCTTATTTGAAGCAACATAAGGGCTCCACAAACCGCCCGTCACTTGGAAAATTTCAGCAACCTTGGATTATTTTGCCCAAAAGGTCGGTAATCTATTTATTGATCCAAAAAAAAAAAGTCAGCCATGAAAAGAAGAGACATTTACAGCTGAATCTTTGGCCAGGGTATTTTTTCAGCAACCTTGATTTTCTCCCCAGCTGTGGGCCTGCAGGTTACTGGAGTAAGGAGACAAACCAAATGTATATACGCCTAGTTTATGTCATTCATGATATATATGCTTAACAGCTAAGAGTTTGTGGTCTTTCCCACCGAATGGTTGAAGTATCAAAGAAGATAAGGATTTTATTGGATAGAAATGAAAAATTAAATGAAGTGAAACAAGAATTTGAACTGCGCTAACTATTAGTATCGGATTCGAATCATGTTGAGATATTGATATACAATTATATAAGTGAATTATAATTTAATTTACTTAATTAAACGAGTCAGATCCTTCAATCCTAACTCGATGATTTTGTGCTGGGTTCGTATCAAATTCACGAGCCTTGTTAAAAATTGATAGCCCACATGTCACGTGTCGGGTTTCGATAATGCTGAAGCATTGATATAAAACTATATAAGTCAACGTTAACCCAACTAATTGAACTAAATGGGTCAGACCTCTCAACCCGAACTCACTAATTTCATATTAAATTTATGTCGAGTTCACAGATCATTTAAAAAATTGTCAGTCCTAATTTAAACATGTATGCCATGGGGAACAACAAAAAAACCCACTTGAATTCCAGATTAAATCCTTCACTATGAGATCAATTAAGTCTTCGCATTTCTTAACCACTGAGGGTGTCGTCTAGTGGCATCCGGGTCGTCACAGTGAGGGCTAGGTCTCAAGTTCATATTTCGCAATAGGAAGCGCTTGGGACTAGGGGTTTATATGCAGGTGGATATTAACTGTCCGCATCTGATATTCGCAACTAGTCGATATCAACTATCTACCATCCACATATGCGAATGTGAATGCGGTTAACAAAAAACACTATCTGCATATGTAGATAGCGGTGTTTAATACCAAAACGATGTTATTTTGGATTAGATATAGGTTATGCTTATATTGATTTAGTTGGCCATATTTCTTTCTCGTGTAAAAAATAAATAAATCAGCCTAAATTATTTTCAAAATCGTTTAAAATAACTATAATGAAGGCCGAAAGAAGGCCCAAAAAACTAAATAGATGCATTACCTAATATGTAGATAATAGATAATAACCGCGCGGATACGGAAAGTAAAAACGTAATGTGGATGTAGATATCTAAAAGAATTATCTGCATTTTACGGATGCGACTGCAAATATTATAAATAATCGCATCCACATGTACATTCCTACTTGGGACTATTGGCTTGTCATTGGCTTGGATGCTGCTATATCCCTCAGTGTGGCTGGTGTCAAGCTATGGCTCGATCAGTCTTAAATGAACGCCTGTAGTTCCCACCGTCTAAACCTCTCATGAATGATGTCTAACAGGCAAATGCTACCATGATATGCCCAAATAAAACTGTCACTATGATCGCCCCCTCCTACCTTTTTAAATTAAAAAAAAAAAAAAAAAAAGTCAATCTCATCTGTTTTACAATTTCAAAGATTTTATCACCTTGAGGAGATCTCGAATAGCTATTTTTTTATTAGAAAAAAAATGTTATGGGAACCAGTTGATAATTAATGGCATATGAGAAAGAATATGAGCTAAGAGCCGTGAATGGATGCATCAAGTTGCTTTCTCAAAAGAAATACTCAAATTCTTTTTCCCGTCTGAATCAAATGAATCTGTGGATATCAAAAGTTAGAAGAGCTCTCAAGTCAATGTCATCACGTGGGTAGACAATAGACATCACTGACACCTCGGGTTACACCACACGTGTAATTTTCCTACTTCATTTGCCATGGAATTTTGTACAACAAAAACATTCTTCTTCACTTGGGCTAATCCATGTATATTATGTGTCAACAGCTATTTACTATTTAGTACGATCAATGAATTATCATGTTTATATTTCTTTTTTTTAATAGTTTAGATTTAATTTAATATTTTTTATAAATAAAATTAAATCTAAATCCTTGGAAAAAAATATATATAACACGTTTATCATAATGTTTTTTTATAGCATTTTAAGTCAAATTCAAGAAAAAAAACGTGAAAGGTGGTCAGATTATTAAGTATGTCGGTGCAAATGAAATTCGCTGGGAAATTGGGAATGGAGTGTATATGGACTATTACTAAACCGTTGGTTTCTTCTTCTTCCTTTTTTTTTTTTCTTTTTCTTTTTTTTTTGGTTGCTTTTTTCATGAGCGATTCGTTGATTTCAAATGAGAAGAAAATTTCATGAAAAGTCATTTTTTAGAATTTGACACGGCATCTACTTTGACCCCCCCTCCCCCGGTTTCAAATTCTGCCTAAACTACTATCAACTAATATAAATGGGTATAGCTATATATCTCGTTTTTTATTTTATAATTATCTTACAATATTGACATGTCAATTTTAATTAATTGCATTATTATTATTTAAACAATGATTAAATTAAGGATTGATTGGTACTGTCACATCAGCATTGTGAAATAATTGTAAGATAAAAATGTGTTTCTAGCATATAAATTAATGAGTAATGCTATATGCAAGACTCATTATTCGTCTTTTATCCTCCAAATGTAACGTGTGAGATGGATCACTATTGAATTTTGAATCAATGATAATTTTAAAAGTCACATCACATTTGGAAGAATAAAAGAGAGATAGAAGTTTTTCATGTAGCATTGCTCGAAATTAATACCTATGGTTGCATATTTAAGCAAGATATCCTCCTTTTTAATGTATTGTACATGAGAATCATGTTTTTTTTAGTAGCATTAATAAATAAAAAAATGATTTTCACATGCTCAAGGGACACATGGCACTTATAGAAACTAGGTTGAATGGATTCCTACAACCTAATTTATAAAAAAATTATATCCTTCGAGCAACCACCGTAGCTTTTCCATCTATTTTTCAAAACATTTTTCCCTCCATAGCTCATCCCTCTCTTTGTTTTCACAAATATACTTTTTTTTTTTTTTTTTTTTTTGGAGGGGGGATGACTTGGGTCCACCCTAATTGAGAATAAGATGATAGTATAGGGAGTAAACTATAATTTACACTTTTAATATGTCCAAAAAAAATTGAACACATGAAACCACATTTTATGAGGTATGATGCGGGTTTTCTAAAGAGTTTTTAACCAATCGGATTAGAATATAAAGAGGAATACTATTTTGTATTTTTTTCATCTTTCCTTTTTAAAAATCAACTGTTGAATCTGTTGGACACGTTAGTGAAAGTGTGGGTTTTACAGATCCAATCACTAGTTTTTTTTTTTAAAAAAAAAAAATATAAGAAAATACTAAATAGCAAGTCCTATAACATAAAACACAGGACTTGAATGACGATGAAAAACCCAGCAACATCCATAGTTTGGCTTAAGGTAAAATGAATTGGCCATCTTTTCTTTTCTCCTTTATTATTTTATTTTAAATGACAAGAAAAAGTTTGGTCGAGTTAACTTGGGATTAGATTAGATTAGATTAGGTTAGACAAATTTTTAATTAACCAAGAATCAAATTAACCCATGGCAGCCCCCAAATTAGTGTGTTCTAACCTCTACTTTTTTAGGAAAGCATTTACGTGACACAGACCCAAAAAAAAAAAAAAAAAAAAAAAAAAAACGAAAACACCTGTAAAAGAGGTTACATTAATATATTTTTATTTTAAATATTAAACTGTAGGTGCCATAGCAGCTGGCCTATTAGCTCAGTTGGTTAGAGCGTCGTGCTAATAACGCGAAGGTCGCAGGTTCGAGACCTGCATGGGCCACCAATATGCTGTTTATATCTTTTACTCCTACAAGCTTTGCTAAAAGCATTCAGACGGGTCCAGTCGTCTAGACACCACTTTCAATGTTTATCCTGTTATCCAATTTATTTTTTTGAATGTCAATATAATCCCCACACTGAATCTTACGGGCTAATGCCATGGTGGTGAGTTCATAGACCAAGATACAAAGCGGTGGAATACAGGGCTTATCAAATAAATTTTTCAAGAAGAGGAGGCTTGAATAATCTGTCAAATTCCATCGAGTCCTATGCAGGTAAAGGACTCCCTCATATGGCAAGGTACTTTAAATGAGCTTTTATCAGTTCGTAGTGCCTATCTATCATATGGAGAAGAAATTACAGCCGTCCAACGTAGTGGAAGCTCTCGACAAGGCGAAGAGAATATTATTTGGAAGACTATCTGGAATCTTAAGATCCGTAACGCAAGTGAAATATTTATGTGGAGAGCATGTAATAATCTTCTTCCCACCAAATCAAATCTACTACGGGTGCGTTTGGGATTGTGATTTCGTAAACAATAAGTGCGATTTTAAATCAAATCGCAAAACTTAAATCGTTTGGAAACTACATTTTTAAAAATTGCAATTTGAAAACACAAAGAAATTTGTTTTTTCAAATTGCAGGTAAGAGGATGTTTTTTTGAAAACGCTTTTTAAAGATTAATTTGCGATTTTAAAGGCTAAACTGGGATTTTGCCAAACGCTTAATTGTGTTTTTAAAAATCATTTTTTCAAATCGCACATTTTAAAATTGTTATTTTAAATCGCACTTTTTGAAATCGTAAACTCAAACGGACCCTGCGACGCGGTGTGGTCTCAGATGATAAATGTCCACTTTGCACCAGAGAAGCAGAAATTGTGAAGCATATTCTTTGGAGCTGCCCTTTGGCACAAGATGTATGGGGTTGTGGTCCCAAAAAATTTCAAAAAGGTACAGATGGTATCATACTTTCATTAATTTATTTGAGGTATTTATGGTGCGTTTTGATGTAATGGAGCTAGAGCTTATGGTGGTTGTGGCTCGAAAAATCTGGTTTCTTAGAAATGGGGTGATGCATGGAGAGCATTTCTTCATCCTCAACTAGTGTTCGAGAAGCGAGCATATCTCTTGATGACTTTTGAAGGATGACTGGTCCTAATTTGGATGCTAGTAGCTCTACCTCTATAGCCTCTCCATTATTATTATGGTAGCCACCTCCCACATGTATGTATAAAGTAAATTGTGATGCAGCGGTGGATAACAAAAATAAGCATATTGAATTTAGAATTGTTGTACGTGATTATGAGGGTGTCATTGTAGCGGCACGAAGTACCACAGAATATTATGGTTGCTCCTGTGGTAGCTAAAGCATTGGCAGATTTTCAGGCTGTGGAGCTATGCAAGGAGATGGACTTCATGGATATCGTTTTGGAAGGGGGTGCTCTACAGATTGTAAGTGCAGTTAAAGCAATAGGAAATAACTGGAGCATGTTTGGACATATCGTGGATGGCATCATAGCTGGTTTGAGCCAGTTAAGATCCTGGAGAATTGAGCATGTGAAGCAGGTGTGAACCTAGCTGCTCATATCATAGCCAAAGAAGCTATTTTGTGCTAGAGTTTGGGTTGAAAAAACCCCAATTTATATCTGTGATATTATTTCTAGGGAGCTCTATTCCCCTATGTGATTGAAGTTTATTCATACAACTAATGATGATGCGTTAGTAAAAAATCCCAATCCATATAATTGTCATTCAACTGATAATATGTCAATAAAAATCAATCATTGGATCACTAACAAAAAAAAAAAAAAAAAAAAAAACAAACAAAAAACTAATTTTCACTGCTACATTATTGAATCAGGATCCTCTACAATTATTTGCCCAAATTTGAGAGAATTCGGTCATGTGATTGTGAGAGACTACTTATGGGACTCACTTGATCGAATAAGTGGTTGGGCAACCCAATTTTTATTTGATTAGATAGGTTCCATAAATGATCTCTCACAATCATTTGCCCAAATTCTCTCAAATTCAGGCAAATAAGTGGGTCTATGCGGCCTCGCCGCCAAAGCGACGTCGACAGTGACTGAAAAAGGCAATCACCTCTTTTTTCTTTAATATATTTTTATTATTATTATTATTTATTTAGATTTGGTCGGATGGGTATCAAATTTGAATTTTAAATTTTATACTTGTGACAAGTTTTCTACCAATGGATCTAATAAACGGCCAAGATTAAAAAATTTAAAAATCTCAAATTTAAAAAGAACTTAAGGGAATCTTGATCCTGTATGCTTCTTTTTGATACTACTGCTTTATTAAAATGGTCATTATGTTCATTTACCGTCTAAAAAAACAAACAAATCTTTTGCCATACTTAAAAAAAGTCGTAAAACCCCATAAAACATTGCTACATGTATATTCTTACCATACCAGCATATCCCTTACAAAAAAAAAAAAAAAAAATATAAAAAAAAGAAAGAAAAAGGGGACGGGGAAGGCAGGTGGGAATAAATTCCCTCTACATGATGTAGTATGGATTCTTTGGCGAGTAATGTTACATATGTAGCATCCCTTTGTCCTCCTTTTATCCTCCCAAAATTGATGTGGCTCTTCAAATCACCATTGAATTTATGATAGATCATTATTAGATTTTGATCTAATATGATTTTAAGAGCCATATCAATTTTAGGAGGATAAAAGGAGAACAAATAGATGATATGTAGCATTACTCTTCCTTGACAACTTGCTCCAACTTTTACGGAGATAGTTCGTAGGAATATCCCCTATTCTCTCCCATATTAGGTGGGTTGTGTGAGAAAGGGTGAGCCACGAGGAACCAACCCACCTTTGGGGGGAGGGGGAGGAGTTCCACGCAACCCATCCTCTTGCAACCACCACCTTAGGGTGGAGGGGTCCACGAACCACCTTCGCAAAAGTGGATCAAGCGCCTCCATGACCTGGTTATGATATGGGAGTACCCCATAACTCACTTAACCCAAGAGAGAGTGGGGTTGTAGGGGATTTTTCCCACAACCACCTCCGCGGGATGGGAGGAGGTGAATGCTAGAGTACGAAAGTTCTTTGCAAACCACCTTCGCAATGATGGGGATTCACTCGAGAACCCCTACCACCACATGCAAAAAGAGATTTTCGTCTACCACACCCACGAAAGGGATTCTCTCACCACCATCCCTTCCTTTTCTTTTTTTTCCCCCTATTTTAAGAAATGTTGATATAACAAGAAATTCTTTTTGTACATGAGACAAAAATTTCATTGATTTTTTGAACGACAAATAGACAAGAAAGACCCTTTTATAAAGGTCAAAACATGATCCAAATTTGTTAGTTTTAGAAATCAAAGAGGCTTTATGATGTAGGGAACATTTAAGCCTAAAAAGAAATACATAGACAATGCCTAATTGCAAAGAGGCAAGATTTAAAGTTGATACATCTAATGATGTACATGATATCATTATTTAAATTTTTTAAAATGCGTGTCAACTTTAAGATTATGTACACCGTTAAATGTACCTACTTTAAATCCTTACCATAATATCACTTTATATTTTGACCATGAAATAAATAGCATCCATTTTATTTGAAATTGAGAGGATCCTTATTTGACTCTTAATTCTTATGCTGCATACTCCAGTTGTCAACTTTACGCATAAATAGTTATATGTTGTCAATTGCATACAGTTAATTCTGCCAAATCAAAATGTGAATAGACTCAAAGCAATCAAATTAATCAGATTCCATCTTCTTACCGACTTATGATTGTCATGCGAGTACTATCACAAGCAACATGGCTACAAGAAAAAGTAACTACTGATGGAGATAATGAACATTTTAATTTCCTATAAACCTATCAGCAACGTCAAGGATCCATAGTGGCAAACCTAATGCCCCGCTACATCTCAAGATCATCTCATTGATGGAAGATTAGGCATTTTAAGTAATTCAATGGGCACCTTACAGGAGATTATCAAGTTGTGCTTGAAGATCCTGTATGGACACCATATTGATGATGTTTTGTATCTCTTCAGGGGAGTACTCTGCTTTTAACATGGATTGTACCTGTACATGGGCTTCCACAATGTTTGTCCTGCATTACCCAAATGAAAAAAGGGGGGGAAAAAGCGCTGGATTATGATGAATTCTTCAATTGAACTGAGCAAGAAGAAAATTTGACATAAGTCACAATGAACAGAATCGTAGATACAAGATTGGATGGTCCTGAATATTTCATGGATTCATTCACATTGACATGACCTTAGATTGCAAATTCCGCACGTGAATCATTAACTTACTTTATTGGTTTGAAAAGTATTGTTCGTGTTGATGGGTTCTGCAGATAAAGCTTCATCTTTGCCATTACTGGTGGCAACTCTTGCTGTATAGCGGCACTTACCTGTTCCAATAATACAGAATTAACACGTGAGCCTCGGACATCTTTTTTTTTTTTTTTTAATAAGTAATCGAAATTTTGTTAAAAAGCACACTCAAATACACAAGTATACAAGAGGAACACCTGACTAGAACGAAAAAGAAGATAAATATATATATATATATATGGAAAGTCTAAAGCAGCTGTCCAGTGAAAAAGAGTACTGAAGGACTTTAAATTCACCACCGTCCTCTCGCGGTCTTTCCCTCTAAATATACCAAAAAAGATAGGATGGAATCATCTTCCACACTGTTACACTCTGGGGATTGCCACTCAACCCTCTCCAAAAGCGAACAGGTCAACCACTCTCATAGGCATTACCTGAGTACAACCAGCACGACTAAAGATAGCACTCCATAAGGCATTAGCAATCTCATAGTGTAGAAAAAGATAATACACAGACTCCCCACATCTCTTATACATTCAGCACCAATCCACTACAATGACATGCCACTTCTTAGGGTTATCCATGGTGAGGATTTTCCATAGGGCAGTTGATCAAGCAAAGAATGCCGCTCTCAATGGAACCTTATTCCGTAGATACACTTCCAAGGGAAAGGAGTATCATCACGGGGGACAAGGACGTTATAGAATGATCTAACGTTGAACAATCCTCTCTTTGCGGTAGGCCTTCCAAGAGAGGATTATTTGACGGTATATCATTCTATAACGTCCCCCCCGTGATAATACTCATTTCCCTTGAAAGTGTATTTGCGGAATAAGGTCCCTTGATAGCGGCACTCTTTGCTTGATTGGCTGCCCTATGAAAAATCCTCACCATAGATAACCTTAAGAAATGGCTGTCATTGTAGTGAATTGGTGTTGATTATATAAGAGATGTGGGGAGTCTGTGTATCATTTTTTTTTAACTAAGATTGCTAATGTCTTATGGAGTGCTATCTTTAGTCGTGCTGGTCGTACTTGGGTATACAACAAATTGAAGAATGAGGCAAAGACTTCTACCTCCCAATCACGAGCCTCGAACATCTTAAACATGACTTAGACAATGTCCATTTGGATACCAAGCAAAATGACCCAGGAAATCAAACATGTTACGCCAATGTACGAGATCTATTATGCGCATGTACATGGTTGAAAAGAATTTATCGTGCAACACCCTCATGCTTAATATAGTTTGTGTTGGCAAAGACAAATGGGTAAACATTTTAGTGAATGTTCCTCACTTACCTAATTGCAACAAACAGCTTTTTTATTGAGATGTCATAAATCAATAAAACTTCATGACATACCTTCTGAACAAGTTCAGCCACCTTATCTGGAGAAGCAAAAGCTTGATCCTTGAGTGGTTTGGCCATAACCGACTCTAGCTTTTGATTCTGATTGCCCGAGGATAGTGCAAATTTCACAGCTGTCACCTACAAAACAAATTGGTAACATTTACATTTTATTGTTCTTCTGGAAAGACAACGAAATTTCCTCTAATGGAAATTCCACAAAAAATAAAGTTTTGATGTATATATATATATATGAGAGAATTTTTTTCTACGCAATACATGGGAAACAGGATAGGTAATATATGAGAGAATTTAAATAACTGGTTTTCTACTTATCAGTAATTATAATGGTTAGACAGTAAACTTACACCTTAATAATAGAAATCGTGCAGTGGAACAGGGTTTTATGATCCTTTTGTGCGACATACAGACTTCTCTGCAGTCGTCTTAAAAGTACAACAGCAACAACAACAAAAATATGGGGTTGAAGAGGCAAGGTGATCTATTTATAAAAATGTAATTTTCTCATGTCTTTCCCGGGGAATAAGCCAAGTCACATCAGTTTTTTGAACTAACTAGTGAAGTTTTCAGCATTCAATTCTGAAGTCAGCCTAACAACATACCTAATGAGGAAATAGACAAACCTTGGTAACAAATGAAAGCATAGGATCCACGACTAGCTTAGTGACTGACATAATGAACTCCTCACATGTTGCTTTTAGGCTTTTCTCAAGTTCCTGCAAATAAATGAGTACCCGCCACATATTACAGTGCTACCTGGAATAAGGAAAATAGCAATACAAAGAAATAGTTCCAACAAATATAAAAATGACAATGATCCATCCACAGAACTTCAGTTATTCTCTCAAATCATTAGTTGGAGCAATTGGTATCCTAATTGGAAGAGAAACAAACCAATCACCATGGTCATGTAAAATTATAAGTCGGTGCTTGCATAGTCAACATCCACAGGTACCAACTGATAAATTAAAGATGCACAAATTAATGGCACCAGGCGGTATTTTCAGAATTTCATAATAGTTGCCAGTTTGAGAAGAGTTTGAATGCAACCTTTGTTTTCCTTATTCCTAAGAAGGCTGATGCTTTGGAGGTTAAGGATTTTAGGCCTATCAGTTTGGTGGGAGGGGTCTATAAAATTATTTCTAAGGTCCTTGCTAATAGGCTCAAATCAGTGCTGGGGAAAATTATTTCGAACTCTCAGAATGCTTTTGTTGGTGGAAGGCAAATCTTGGATTCGGTCCTTATAGCCAATGAATATCTGAATAGCCAAAGGCGGTCAGGGGAGGCCAGATTATTGTGCAAACTGGATTTGGAGAAAGCTTATGATCACGTAAATTGGGATTTCCTCCTTTACATGCTTCAGAGGTGTGGGTTTGGAGAGAGGTGGAGAGAATGGATTAAATTTTGCATTTTGGTTAATGGCGTCCCTTCTGATTTCTTTCAGAGCTCGCGGGGGATTAGGCAAGGTGATCCTCTTTCTCCTCTGCTGTTTGTGGTGGTTATGGAAGCGCTTAGCAGGATGTTGAATGCGGCTATGCTCCAAGGCTTACTTCCAGGCTTCTCAGTGAGCTTCAGGGGTAATGAAGCTTTAGTGGTGAATCATTTATTGTTTGCGGATGATACCTTAATTTTTTGTGGAGCACAGGTCAAGTATGTTCGAAATTTGAGGTGTACCTTCTTATGTTTCGAAGCAGTGTCAGGGTTGAGGATCAATTTAGGCAAATCCGAATTGGTCCCTATTGGCAAGGTGGAAGATGTAGAGTCTTTGGCACATATTCTGGGTTGTAGAATTGGGTCTCTGCCAATGACTTATTTGGGTATGCCGTTGGGGGCGTCTTTCAAATCTATTTCTATTTGGAATGGGGTTATTGAGAAGGTGGAACGAAGGTTGGCTAGTTGGAAGAAACTTTATTTGTCCAAGGGTGGAAGGGTGACTTTGATTCACAGTACTCTTTCTAGCATTCCTCTTATTACTTATCTATGTTCCCTATTCCTGTGAGTGTAGCTAAGAAACTGGAGCGGCTTCAAAGGGAGTTTCTGTGGAGTGGTTTGGGTGATGAGACTAAATTTCATTTAGTCAATTGGCATCGAGTCTGTACTCCAATTAAGGCTGGTGGATTGGATGTCCGTAATGTTGTTAATTTTAATCAAGCCTTATTGGGGAAATGGATTTGGAGGTTCTCTCAGGAGCGTGATGCTTTGTGGAGATCGGTGATTGAGGTGAAGTATGGGAGTGTGAGAGGAGGTTGGTGTTCCTTACCAGTTACGGGGCCTTATGGTGTCAGTGTTTAGAAGTTTATTCGAAGGGGGTGGGATAGTGATGCCAAGTTTTTGCGGTTTGAGGTGGGTGATGGGTCTCATATTCGCTTTTGGCATAATCTTTGCTGTGGGGACAAGCCTCTCAAGCTCTGTTATCCAGCTTTGTACTCTATTGCGCGTTCTCCTGATGCTTGGGTGGTGGATAATTTGTCTGTGGTAGGAGGCGTGATTCATTGGAATGTTCTCTTTACGCGCTATGCTCAGGATTGGGAGGTGGAGATGGTGATGTCCTTCTTTGATCAGTTATACTCTACTCGGGTTCGGTATGGGGAGGTTGATAGGGTGGTGTGGAATCTTTCCAAGAGGAGGAATTTTGAGGTGAAGACTTTCTACAAAACTTTAGTGTGTCACGAGGCGGCCTCTTTTCCTTGGAAGAGTATTTGGCGTGTTAAAACTCCAAAGCGGGTGGCGTTTTTTGTTTGGACAACGGCTTTAGGAAAGATCTTAACTCATGACAATTTACGTAGGCGTGGTATTGTGGTGGTAGAGTGGTGTGTTATGTGTAAGAAGCATGGGGAGTCCGTTGATCACCTCCTTCTTCATTGTGATGTGGCACGGGTTGATTGGAGTTTTTTTTATAGCTTGTTTGGGGTGGAGTGGGTTATGCCTAGTAGTGTGTTGGATTTATTGACTGGTTGGGGCACTGTGCTGGGTCGTGGTCCTGGTTTCCGTATTTGGAAACAGGTTCCTTTATGTGTTTTGTGGGGCTTGTGGTGTGAGAGAAATTCTAGGCTTTTTGAGGATGTGGAGGTTTCGGTTGGGGCTCTTTGTAGAAATGTGCTTAATATGTTATATCTTTGGGTGTCGGCGCATAGCCCGGGTAGTATGTTGTTCGCTGACTTTTTACTTTCTTGTTCTTTTATTTCCTCTGTATAGGGGCTTCTTTTGTATACTTCCTGTGTACTAGGGTTGCGCCCTTCTGCGCTTTTTAATGAAATCTTACTTATCAAAAAAAAAATTAATGGCACCAACAGGTTTCAGTAACCAAAGCTTTTGCAAAAAGCATCAGCACTATCACCATCAATTGTAATAGTATATTAATTAAAAGCTAAAAGCCATTGCAAAAAATCAATGAAATTATATATACAAATTTAATTGAATGACTTAAGCATATAAGTTCTATGCCTTCATTATGAAGTACACTTAAATGACCTTTTACTCAGGAACACAATTTATTATCTTGCCTTCCAAACAAACCATGCGAGTGGAAGTACCACATGCTGTCAAAATGTCAACCAAGAAATATGCTCTAAACAACTCATATAAAGATTGTGTTTTAAGGCAAAGCCACAAACCTTCTTGGCATCTATTTGACTTTCCAAAACTCTGGGAGATAAAGTCCTTGCCAAAGAAGTTGATCTTGACCAGTCAAATAGCGAGGCTTGACCTCTAAGTATACGTCTTAAATGTTCCTGACAGTAGAATTCAACCAAAATAAAAATCCATTTAAGTGAAAGATAATAAAATTTCTCTAATTAGGAAAAAAACCTGTACAAATGGCGGAAGAAATATTACCCGGAGAGCTCTATGATCATAAAGGTTTCTTTTTTTATTAATCTTTCTTTTTCAAACCTTTAATGCACCACGTTTCAGAAAATAATCCTACCACTTTGAAGGATGATTATTTAATACTTTCAACCTTTTTCTGCCATCTCAGCTTAAGTATCCTCAGTATTCTATGTAAGTGTTCCTTTAGGGTATTTAAAAGAATATTTTCAGGTAAATTACCTCTGGAAAAAAGTCCAAATGAAGACTGGAGACCAAACTATTAAGCTAACAACTCAACCACTTTTTTCCTTTGTAATCCATAAAAATCTATTCAAGAATCAACAGAATAGGTTGCAGCACCCTGATACAGCCTCTTTTTTTTTTTAATTTCTGTTTGACCTTTACAAAGTAAAAAGTACTCGAAACTTGTAGAAGCTAAACAAAATGAAGAAAGGCCAGATCGGATTTGAGGTACAATCTCAATAGAACCAAATGACTTGTGTTTGCTCACCCTCTAACAAATAACTCCAATACACATAATGGACAACAATCATGGAAGCTAAAGATCATAAAGTTCAATTATAATGCACAAGAGCATGCATTTATTCACAATGCAAAAATGATAAAACAGAGAAAAAAAAATGAAAGGACTCAACAGAAGGAGTGCTCAAGCATGTGATTTATTCAGATGCAGATACAAGAAACACTAGGTAATGCTCTCAACTCTGGGAGAGCTTTAGCCTCAAAGATACTTACCAGCAAGTGGGAGAAATCAAGTTCCTTATGTGTAACTGAAAATTCAATATCAAAAGGTGCAATCTGGAAGACCACAAGTTATCAGTAATCACTTAAAAAATATTGTCTAATAGAATAACAACCAGAGAAACAAAAAAGAGAGAAAAGAGAGATCACCTGCTCCCTTAAAATAAGGAGATACTTTATAAGGAAGAGCTGGCCATCCATTGGTGATGATCTCTTTACAATGAGTTTGCTTGCTTTCTGTAGCAGATAGAAGGAAGCATAAATGACAAAAACTCATAGCAAACTACTACACATAAAACATGGTTTTTTGTTGACACACTTGAATATGAATCACAGGTCAACATATGAAAGCAATATCCCTTCTTTCCATTGAAAAAGATAACACAGTAATGTAAAAACAACCTGATTTTCAACTGATATGGATAACATCATAAATATTGTATGTTACATTTGGAACTAATGCACAAAGGACTTCCCAGTATTGCATTCTACTGAATAGATAATTGTTTCTTTCACATACTCACTTGGATAGATATGGAGCAAACTTCTACTGCTTCCTGATAAAAAATCCAAACAGCCAAATTTTAAACAAAATAAAGAAAAAAGGAAATCTAAAAGATGACTTGCATAGCAAAACTTATAATCCAAAGATTAAAATACCTGTGCTAAACCAGTGAAAACTGCTGCTTCTAAGCGGCGGTACAACTTCGAAAGACAGGAAAGAGTTTTCTCCAGCGGCGGATACCAAGTTTTATATACATCTGGGTTTTCCTCAGCCTAAAATTTGATAAACAAGCAGGAATAAATATGTAAGAATGTTATTCAAGAAGGATTTAAGCTTTTATATCAGGGATTTAAAAAGTGAATAGATGATATATGATAACAACATCCACACGAGGGGCATAGCACACATCTTTCGACTTGGACCACAACCAATGGAGAGAATGAGCAGCTTCAACTAGAGGTGGGTATCGGTTCGGTTAATGGTGTTTTCAGTTCGGTTACCGACAAAGTTGGTTAATTCACCGACTTTATTTCAACAACCTTTAATTTTGATATTTTCAGTTAAATTGATAAAATCAGTTAAAAAGCGGTTGGTTAAGTTGGTTAAAAACATGTGAGCATGAGTATTTGTGTAGAGCTTCCTCTACCTATTCCTTAGAATCAGTTAAAAGTCGGTTATTCCTTACTCTATAGTGTCGGTTTGGTTTGGTCGGTTCGGTTAACCAGAAAAGAAAAGGAAAAAAAAAATTCCCATATCGACTACCGAACCGAACCGAAAGTCAAAATAAAAATCTATACTGACTAACCGACCAAAATAAGTCGGTAGAAGCGGTAGGCGGTCGATGCGGTTCAGTGGCGGTCGGTAGGAGGTAGTCGAATATTTTGCCCACTCCTAGCTTCAACACATCTACAAGTTTGTGTGTGTGTACACTTCATTCACTGAAGTCTGAACTACCATGTAAGTTGGACACTAGCAACTTGCAGAAGTGTGTGTGTGTGTGTGCGCACGCGCACTTCACTCACTGAAGTCTAAACTACCATGTAAGTTGGACACCAGCAACTTGCAGGAGTGTTAGACTTGAAGATGTGTTGAAGCTGCTCATTCTCTCCATTGGTTATATGTGTGTGTGTGTGTGTAGGTTGTCAACAAGCCATATTACATTCGGAAATTTTGCCCGAGGGGATGGTAGGAGAAATAAATGAAAGTTAAAATTATTACATTAGACTCTCCAAATTAGTAAGGAGACACTAATTCTGATATGCAGGACAATAGAAACTACACAAATGAATCTTTACCAAGCAACATAAGTATTAAAGTCACATATTTCTTAGTATAAGCTAAAAAAGGAGGCAGTGTAAGGCACATTACAGCAGAAATTTCTGAATTATTCTCAACAGATTGTTCCAGCTTCGCAGGGTAATCCAAGTCTTCATCGGAAGGAATATAGTTCTCTATCTACATAAGAAGCAAGCAAAAGGTTCAAAACAAATCTGCATATTTGAAAGAAATAGTAGCTTTCCTAGAAAGTTAGGAGAGAGTACAAGATCTTAATGTAGCAGCTACCTCGGAGGCCCAAGACAATCTATCTTTTTTGCAACTTTGGAAAGGTTTTAGGCATTTCAAAAAAAGAAAAAAAAAAGTGGAAGTCAAAACATCGAGTGGCATAGCGACTTCAGAAAAACTAATACTATCATTCTGATCCCTCCACAAGCACATTTACGGTTTCTAGACATGTAGTCTGCAAACTTATTGATATGTAGTAGCATAGCATTGAGATTCTAATTGCAATCAATCTAGAGTCAGAAATTTTCCAGGCAGAAAACAAAGAAATGTATTTTCCTAAAATACATCAAAGAGGTCAACAGTATTCAGTTTACCATAAGGATCACTATGTAAGTAATCATACAGGAAGGAATCAAGTTTCCCATTTCCATTTGTTCCCCACCAATAGCCTCAAAAAATGGCATCAATGGTCAAACACGATCCTCATACAGTCATACTCAATTAAATGAAAAAGACAAGTCATTTTTAAAGTACAACATCATAGTAGAAGAAAACAAATGTACCACAATCAGTGAACAAGCTTTAAAAGCCAGTCAGTCAACAAGGAATATCTTGAATTTTTTTTTTAAAAAAATGGCAGGTGTATACATTGAAAATTAATATGAACTACAGCTGAAGAATAAAACGCACCTCATCACTAATATGTGTTCTAGCACGAAAAGTCAACCTCTCATGAACATCCGCTAGAATTCTTTGTAATGTAGGGCGTAGCCCAGCTAACGATTCACTCCGCCTATTTAGCTGTTCTCCCAAAACTTTAACTTTGAGGATATCAACAAGTTCGCACAGAAAATCGATATTTGTTTCATGAATAAGTTTTGGGCGGAGTGTATCATACAAATATGTAGACCTGCAGGATAAATTATCACTGTTATAAGAATTTCATATAAACTTATGATACGAAAAAACAAACAAAATATTCATTGAATAACTTTAACATTGAAATAAGAGCTCGGGAGTACAGAAATCATTAATGTAATATTTCTGAGAGGAAAAAACAAAAAGAATTTTACATGCCAAACAACTTTCCAAAGGTTATCTAATACTTCAATTCTGAGGAAAAAATTAGGAAGAAAGAACATATAAATAAAAAGAGGTGATCTCCTTAAACAAGACAACTACTATCCCAAAAATTACAAGCAACTATAGGTGATCACTCTTAAACACATGAAAGAATTGTCTCTTGTATACTTCTTGTGTACTTTGAGGTGCCTTACACTTTGAATGCCGTCTCAATTAGTCATAAAAAAAAAATAATAATAATAATAAAATAAAGATTGAAAGCCAACCAGTTTTAGGCAATACCAAATAAGTGAGCTTAAACGAAAAATAATAATAGTAGTAGTAGTAAAGCCAAAGGGAAATAAAGCAAATAAATGTCCACCTTACATTCAGTTGTACACTTTGTATACACGTTCACAAAAGAAGCTTCTACTTTTGCCCCATAACCATAATCTTATAAATGGAAAACATTTTGCCATAGTGATTTCAGCCCAGGTCACCACCATATTATATCGGAGTTTTTTCCATCTTTGGCACAAGAAAGGTGAAGTTTTTTACTTCTGCAGAACTAGGGGGAACTACTTTTTACTCATTGCCATGCAGTTTGGCATAGGTAAAAACACTAACCTAGGCCATTTCATGTTAAACTCAATAGAATAGAAAATAAAATGATAGGAAAAGGAAAGGGGAAAAAGAAAGAAAAATTCGGCTCTACAAAAGCAGGCTTGATAACTCACAGAGGATCTATCAATGCAGCCAAACTTGAAACATCCTCTGAAGAAGATGGAAAAAAATGATCAAACAGTTGGTGCTCAAGCTGACAGACCTGCAATTTATATCAGTGTCAATCAAAATGTCTCAAAGGAAAGGAAAGGGATCTAAAGAACAATTATGGTTATTGAGAAATGAAAGAAATTAAAAAGAAAATATTGAGGTGTAGCAAGGAACTCCAATCTAATTGTCACTCGATGGTAACCTTGCTGCGCCTTTTCATGGGGGCTTGCATTCATTATGGAATATAGGGTGAAAACTTGTGCGAACCAGGCTCATCTGACTAGATGAAGGTAGTACCCTTTTGCCCCCATAAAATTGTGAACAAGTAAAAGTTTTTATTATTTCTTAATAAGTGCATACAGACAAGAAAGTCATGAGAATTGTCATTCCATATACATGGCTTGAAGTCACAAAATATGAGGTTTATTACTAAAAATCCAGTCCTTGAAGAACGTTCATAAATTAAATCAACCCTACCTGCATTAGATATGCACATCCTGATCTAGTTAATGATGGCAATGCCTCTTTCTTCGCAAATTCAGATATCCGTTGATGCACTATGCCCCTAACCTGGATAGCATAAAACCAAAGGAACATATGATTAAAACCAACTGAATGCTCAAGAAAACAAAAAAATAAAAAATAAAATAAAAAAACATTAAAAGCAACAGACCAATGAAATAATAAAAATTATTTTCAAAACAACCAATCATCAACTCACCAAGGAAAGCCGCTGTTCACAATATAATCTATGGCATTCTGCAAGAAGTTGAACATATTCTTTCCTAGATGATCTGCTTTCAATTTCCTCTAGCAGTGGCTTAAGCTGCAAAAACGTAGAGTCTTAAGTTGCCTCTTCAGAAAAACAATCAAGTTATAGGACACATCTGATTCTCACATCAGAGAGATCCCAGTAAGAATTTAGAACTGTGCATTTCCTAATGCCCCGACTCCACTCACTGCCATAGCGGGTAATTTGTAATTAAATCTTCTGTTCAATAGCAGCTTTATTTTGAACCCAAAGAAAATGGTTATACCTCACTTGCTGCTGCTTTGAAACGAACATATATAACAGATGCCTCTACACCTTCAGAAACAGTTGCTTTGTTGTTGCCGCTAGATCGGATTGCTGCCTGGACCTGACAGAGGAAATGACCATATCACTGAGGCTTGAGCCTTCTATGAACTACCGACATATCTCTATATATGTGTGTGTGCACGCGTGCGCGCGTGTTACAATTATTCAAGTGCATATGACTTCACCTGAGAAAAAGCACTTTTGAGAACAGAAAGTACATGAGAACGTATCATTCCCAGAGCTCGAGACTGTCAAACATGAAAATTTCAAGATTCTTGAACATCAAAACAAATCATACTAGCAGAAGTTTCACACAATAGTAAAGGATGGAAATTGTTAGTTTTCAACCAATCAATCACCTTATAAAATAGGGAAAACTTTACTTATAACCCGTGATCTTTCATCGCTTTTGCAATTAAGTACTCAAACTTTAAAAAGTATCAATTTAGGGTACGATCTTTCAATTTTTTTCAATTTCTTTCAATTTCAACTCTCCATTAGAATTTTCCGTTAAATCCTATCAAAATTTTCAAAATATATATATTTTTATTATTATTATTTTTAATCTAACGAATGGTTGAAATTGAAAAAAATTAAAAGATGGATACTATAAATTGACATTTTTTAAAGTTTGAGTACTTAATTACAAAAGTGATGAAAGATCAGAGGTTATAAGTGAAGTTTTCCCTATAAAATATTAACATCAGAATCACTTGTGTACCTGAAGTTGTCGGAATTTGAGCAAGTAAACACTGGATTCTGCATACTGTGGATTGCTTTCAACATACCTAAAATAGGCACAAAGTTCGAATAATGATGAGTTCTCATTTTTCATTACCTACAAATACTAACAATTCCCAGCCCCAACAACAAACTTGCATTGTTTTTAACTGAGTAATGTCAGAACCAAAGAATTATTGAAAAATATTTACTCTGAAAATCATCCACTTACAAAATGCAATCATCAAGCCGCTTGAGCAGTGGGAGAAAGTTCTCATTTCCAACATTCATATTTGGAGAATAAAAGTTGGAAGCAATCTGCACATAGTGCAATACATTATTGCAAATTGCTATGTTATGCATCATAACTTTAATCTCGACACAAAACAAATAACCAAGATTGTAAAATAACTCTATCTGAACAGAGTATGTAAAGTTTATGTGTTTACACATACATAAAGATAAATACAACCCATCCAGCCATAAGGGGTTCAACCCACAACCTCACCTCTAACCCTTCTTCATGAAAAGTGGAGAAGCCATTTGGTTCAAAGACCACGGGCAAAGTATATAGGTGCTTCACACAAACTTCAAATGATGATATTCAATTCAATTCAAGCTTGATTGATACTAAAAGAAAATAAATACTACAGAGAAAATGACATATACAGAATCTGTTATACTAAAAGCGCATACATAATAGAGATAGTGAAATAGATTGTTCAAAAGTGATATTAAGGGTAGAAACTGAGACCAAAATTAACTGAGAAAGGAATACATATTTTTACAAATTAAGTTGTTCAGCATTAGCAGTTGAGGCTAACAAAAATACATTACTTTACAGATGATCACAACTACCAATTAATGCTCACAGCAGGGTTAGTGACGTCAGCAATATTCAAAATTAAAGCTCAGTTAGACTATATAATTTTACAGGTGATCACAGCTACGATGTGCCGTACTTAATTTAAACAATGTTATACTTTGTTTAAATGAACAGCACCTTCCAGAATTTCTTTGCACACCTTTTTTGCTAATAAACAGATAATTAATGAAGATGATGCTTTCATAATTGATATTGTAAGCACACAGCTACTACTTATCTTGCCACAGAAGATACATGAATGACCAAACTAATTTGGAGATAACTCAAGAATCCAACATTTAGAGAAGTTATTTTCTTTTATGCTTGTGGAAGTTTGGATAAGCTAGTGTGACTTTTGGAAGAGGTTTCAACAAACAACAATGACTTTAAATAGGAAGCTTCTAGTTGCTATATATCAAAATAATGTTCCAAATCTTGTCCCATTACTTCAGTAATGTTTTCTATTGTGGGTCTCTTCAACTAATAAAAAAACAATATATCAAAACAAACTCAAACTCTTGTTAAGATTGCATCCAAACCTTACATTCTCCAATTCATCAAAGTACTTGAGCTTACTATGAAGTGCTTCTGCAAATTCAATCAGTCTTTGCTTCTCTATTACCTGCAACAAGAACAGAAAAGTGAGACAACAACTATTTTAAACAAAGGTTTACTGCCTCCAGTATTTCAAATTCAATCAGTCTTTGCTCATGTTTAGTGTTGAACCTCCAGAGAGTGCAGCAAAACTATCAAAAGATTTGTGGACTTGTGAAGTGACATTAAGATAGGAAATGAGTGAAAAACACACCAGCCGGTCACACGCATCATGAAGTGTTTTTGTCTTTATAGCTACTGTCTGGTGCTCCAGCTGTAGTCCATCAAAGCAGTGTAGGGTGTCATCCACCTGCTCAAAAGGGAACTCAGACATCGTACAACTCCGAATCCAAACCGATAAAGTACAGCTTAGGAGACCAATAGATGTCAAAATAGACTAACCTGACTAAGTAAACCATCACATGTCTGTATGCGCTCTGTTAAAGAGTTTACATACTGTTGATATTTCTCCTCCGTCTAAGGAAAGAAACGAATGAGGTGAAATAAGCATTTATTCACACATACTATGCAGACAAATATGCTACAATGAGAAATCACCACTGACCTCTGACTTCATTGCCGATTCAAGATCGTTAAACCACTTGTAAAACTGCAACATTAAGGGAAGGCAGATGAGTCAAACCAAAAGCTTTAGATGCAAGCCTCATTTATCATGGAACCAAACAATAAAACTGATACCTGGTTTGTATTGACCAAGAATGGTTGAATTGTAGGAGCAGAAACTCGGACAGAGCTGTCCTCGGCTGAAACGGAGACGGACAAGGCGTTATCCGGGTGAGAGACATGATCTTGTGCCAGATTGGGCGGAAAAGGCCGCTCCGCAACCGCATGAGACAGCGCTACAATTGCCGCTTGTTGATGCTCCGTCAGAGGAGCATTCTGCACCGGCAAAGCAAAATCAAACGAGGAAGCGGTTTCGATCATAAAAGTTCACAGATCAGATCGAGTATTAGCAAAGCAAGATTTCAAATTCAAATATGTAGATCATGAAGCAAGAAAGCGCAATTTCATTAAAACGCAGATACCTGCTCCCAAGTAGAGGCAAAGTTGTAGCCTCTAGAAATGGCCCCCGATTTCGGAAGCGTAGGAGGGCTTGGTTTCGTGCTTGCCATTTGCGCTCTCAGGCCTCAGCTGAACCGTCCTCCTCCACAGATCCAGACGTGGTGCTTCGACATGCGTATTGTGAATTGTGTGCAAGTGTAATGGATTCAGAAGAATAACAAGATTCGGTAGAGCATGCTTCTTGTTCAATGGGCCTTGCCTCTCGGTGGCATATAGCGTATGGGCCATGGAGCCCCTCCATGGAAACACGGCCTCAAAATAAAAGACATTAGATTTTTTGGGGGGGCTCAAAAGACATTAGATTAGCATAACTTCTATTGTTAGTTAAATTTTTTTTTAAAATAAATAAAGGACAAATATTAAGGGGGATCCGGCTTCTATACGGCACTAAAAAATACCGCATATCTGTTGTGATTTTTTCCTACGGTTGGGATGCAAATAGCAAATGTATGAAACAAAAAATAAAACTCTGTCACCTCACTGTTACAAACAACAAACATAGAAGCCGGATCCTTCTTGGGGTGTCCGACGTAGCAAAGTCTCTCTCTCTCTTTCTATCGGCTCCGTGATGATTGAAGGCAATTTTGTTGGGAAACCTCGCAAATACACAGTACCAGGCAAAAGCCTTTTGATTTCTTTCCCTTTATTCCCTCGGTCTCTTTTCTGATTGAAACTTTACTCCCACCGTTTTCACATGTGATTGTTTCTTCCATTTCTCATCTCACCTCCATTTTACTCCAATTTTCCTGCTCCTTCGGCTTCTTTTATCTTCAATTTCATCTGGGTGTTTCTTCTTCTTTGTGTTCTCGCACAATATCTCTAGGGTTTTGATTTTTACCTTCTTGGCTACTTTGAATCTCACATATTGTTCACTTCTTACGTCTCATTTGCCTTCAATCTCATTTGGGTATTTCTTTCTTTTTGCAGATTTATGCTAAAACGTCCAGCGTTTTGATTTTAATTTTGTGGGCTAATTTGATTGTCCAATTTCCTTTGTCGGGTTACTCTGAGATCTCAATTCTGAGTCTCGGGTTGTACTCCATTCCCTTTGATTCACTGTTTTCCTCTCTGAATTTCAATTCCAGTAGCAATGTCACAAGGCTATGCTATAGAGCTTTACTTCGATCCTGCCCTTGAAAACCAGGTCTTGAAGGCCTGGAACATGCTCTCTCGGCGCCAAATCTACACCCAACTTATTGAGATCGAATCTCGACCACAATCAGTGATATAACCCTCTTCTCCAATTGGGAGTCTTCCTAGTGACGTGCTTTTTCTTTCGCCTACGCCTTTGTTGTCGCTTCTTGAGTTCCAGTCACAAATGTGCAATGCAATGAGGTAGGAAGGGATCAAAATTGCGGAGGAGTATCGCCAGGACTCGTGGATTCCTTATTACGCAATTGCTCAGGAAGTGTCGCGCAATAAGGAAAAAAAAGAAAAAAGAAAAAGGAAAAAAGAGGCTGGCTGTAACGGAGAAGTGACGGAGTTTTGTTTTTTTTCCTTCGTATGTTTGCTGTTTGCTGTTTGCATCTCAGCTATAGAAAAATCACAACAGATATGCAGTACCTTTTTAGTACCGCATAGAAGCCAGATCCTATTAAGGGCATGTTTAAAATTGCGTCGAAAAATAAAGATTTGGGAAAACTGCAATCTACCCCCCTGATGTTTACACGAATTTGCAATTTTGGTCCCAATGTTTAGATTGCGTCAATTGCACCCAATAAAGTTGCAAAAATTTTCAATCCGCCCCCTTCCGTCCAATTGCTCCGTCTGATGAGACGGAAATGGACCCACGTGCGCGCATGTGACATATATGCAGATAACCGGACGAAAATACCCTAAAAAATGCCCTTATTTAAACGGCAGTGTTTAGTGTAAGACACCATAAAAATGAAACTCGTCCATGCATGTCCACATCATCGTCGTCTTCTTCGTCTCTGAAACTAACCATTGCATGCCCTTATTCAACTGTTGCTGGTCGGGTTCCACCACAATCCTCTCCACCGGCGAACCAGTCATTCTCTACATCGAAAATTGACCCACAGAACCAGCAAGTCCAAAACTTGCACCGTGCCCAAAAACCTCTCCGACCCATACCTCAGGGAATGGAGTAAGTCACCCAAAAATCCGTTAATGGCACCCACTGCATCTAACCAAATCAATGCAAGCTCGTTTAGAGACCTGACCACCTCTTGGTTAGGCCCTGGCCAGAGATGGAGAGTGATCCTGACTGGCCTAACTTTTCTGCCATGCCATTGTGAACAAACCTCTGTGCTAGCTTATTATGGAAACAAACGTGTTTTCAGACTCTTGCTTAATTCCTGTTTTAATGCACTGCCAAATCATGAGAAAAAATCCTGTCTTTACAGCTTGCGGTGCAAGAAGTATCCAGGTCAAGACATGCATGTGTCAGTGCTCTTTATGGAAAGAATTTTGTGAGAAGAAACGTGTGTTGCATGCATACCCTTTGGACAAGGAAAGAATCGTGTCTCTTTTGATTGGTGCCCATGCTAGGTGTGCGTGCATATTTGGTGCTCCACTTTCCTACTTCGGCACTGCCCACGCATGCTCTTCACTGTATCTTTCTCTCTCCCTCTCTCCCCTCCTCTTTTTTATTATAGCTCTTATAAAAAAACGATATTTATCTTGTTATTCCTCTCTCAATCTCTCTATGCTTTTTGCTTCAAGCTCTGCTTCTCTGATTCATTTTGTTCGTTTGTTGATCTGGGTCTTTCTCAATAATGAGCTAAAGCTATTTGACAATTTATTAGCAAAAGTTACATGTAGCTTTCAAATTTTGATGTTGAAACTGTAAAAAAAAGGGTGTTGTAAGTGTTAGTTTTTTATAGTAGCTTGAAGCATGAAAGTCATGCTCGTGTTGTGTCCTCTGTTTTTGTTTGTTAAAACAGAGGAGAGCAGAACCTCTATTATGGAACCGGGCATGCACGTGAAAGGGACCGAGATACAGCTGTGCCTTTTCCTTTAGGAGTCTGCAGCAAAAGCTCACACGATTTTCTCGAAGAAAGGGCACCAAACCGAGATACATGGGATTTTGAGATTTTCACAATGACCTGGGTAGCCGACGTGTTTTTGCATTTAGTTTTATTTTTGTTCTTTTCTCTTGAAAGTGAAGAGAGGCTGGACATGAAAGGAGGGTAGAGTAGTCATTTTGGCTTCTTCAAGCGCGTGGAGCCCGTAATCTTCACCCCCAGAAGGTTGGTGTTAAGAAGATGCTGGTGTTTTATGGCGGGAAGCCTCCTAAAGGGATCAAAACCAATTGGATCATGCACGAGTACCGCATCGTCGACAATAACAATAGTAGAAGATGGAGTTATTCCCGGCACAACCAGATTTGTCGCTGTAAATCAGCTATCTAAACAGCAAACCCACAACAGGCTGGAGGAGAGGAGAAGACGTGGATTTCAAGATTTGGGATTCTGGAAGAGAGCTTTGGACTCCAGAACAGACTCGTCCGAAAGCAGCATAGACTCATCCGAAAGCACAGAACCACACTCGGCCGACAGCACCAATGGCACCAGATCAAGAAGACGCTCTCCGAACCAAACATGCAGAATCGCTGAACACCATCGATCACCGACAAACCACCATCATACGGCTCTGAGGAGGGACACGTGTCCCAGGTTCATATCCTACAGTTTGGGAAGGTCTAAAGTGTTTTGATGAATTTTTTTTGGGTTTTTCAGACAAAACGGTGTCGTTTAAATGAGAGCATTTTTGTATACATTTGTCTAAAAAAGGCATGTGCGTAGCACGTGGGGTCACTTCCGTCTCATCAGACGGAGCAATTGGACGGAAGGGGGCGGATTGAAAATTTTTGCAACTTTATTGGGTGCAATTGACGCAATCTAAACATTGGGACCAAAATTGCAAATTCATGTAAACATCAGGGGGGTAGATTGCAGTTTTCCCTAAAGATTTTGTTTATAAAGCTTTTGTCTGTTACCTTTTGTCAAAAGTGCTACTACTAAAAAGTTTATTTACTTATCGGATAACTGCGTGTCTTAATTGCTTTTTGGATATTACTTATGTTTGGTAACAAAACTAAAAAAATGTTTTTTCTGCAAAAATGACAATAAAGTACATTTAAAGTTTTTTTCTTCCATTTAATAGCAGCATTTTTATATAAAAATGGTTATTGTGAACATTTTCAATTTTTTTAATGGTTTAATTTCATATTTTTAACTTGGATGTCCAATATTGTACTTTTTTTACCTTAAAATATTGTCCATAAATAAAAAGTAATAATTTAAAACGTAAAAACCTATGTAACAAAACCTCAACATTTTATTTCTTTCTTTTTTGTACCTATCTGTAATAAAAAGTGATGTCCAACATTTTTTTTTTTTTTTATATCCATTTGTAACAAAACGTCAAAACCTTTATAAGTTCTAAGCTATAAATAAACTTTCAATACAAAACCAAAATAATACCAAAAAGAAATAAACAAACACAAAAGGAATATGAACTAATAAAAAAAACAAACATCTTTAAAATAAGAACAACAATTCAAAGTATTCGATGCATAAATTTTTTTTTAAAAAAAACAATAATAACAACACATCAACATCAACGGCTCATAAGTATATTAGCAACACGATCACACTCAATATTCATATAATTTTGGAAAAACTACAGAAAACCTCCTGAACTTTTACTCGATTTAAAACTACTCCCAAATTTCAAAAATTCTCAAATTCACCCCTAAAACTTCCAATTTGATGCAATGTACCCCCTTCAATAGGATTTGACGCTAAATCCTAACGGTTTTTGTGAAATAACGAATATATTTCTTTTCATTTAAAAAATAAATAAAAAATCAAGAACCCATGGGGTCACAAGGTGACCCATTGCTGGGTGGGTCTCAATTTTTTTTTATTTTTTATTTTTAAAAAATTTAATTTGAAATTAAGGGTAGATTTAGAATTTTATAAAAGTTTCAGGGGCATAAAGGTCATTTTGCCCCTTTTGCCGTCTAATTTAATGCCAAACCCTAACAGAATTGGGACATTGCATCAAATTAGAAGTTTGAGAGATGAAATTGAAAGCTTTTGAACTTTGGGGGATAGTTTCAAATCGAATGGAACTTCAGGGAAGTTTTGTAAAGTTTTCCTATAATTTTCATTGGATATCTCTGATTATTTTATGCTCTCGTCTAGTGCTTCACATCCCCTATACTTTTAGTAGGTAGCAAATCTCCATCATCATATGGTTGGAAGTCAACATCCTTCACTGCATGCTTTCTAATGAAGTTATGAAGAGCCACGGACACCACCATGATTTTTACTTGTAACATTAAGGAAAATTCGGCATGTTACGCAGTATCTTCCACTTATTTTTCTAAACTTTAAATGTTCTTTCCATAGTACATCTAAGTGATTAATGCGCATGATTGGCTTCCGCGACGAAAGTTTGGTAGGTGATACCACTCTTCTTTGTATGGCCCCATGTATCATGTGAGGATATCCTGCACCTACCAAGTAATACTTACCTGCATAAAATATATTAATAATGGTCACACAAAAATAGTGAAAGCATATATTTATCATGTATACTTCATAATTGTTATTCTTATTAAATACAAACTTCTAGGTGGGTGTGGAAATATCAATCCTTCATTTCGAATAGCTTCCAAAAAAAATATGTGTATCATTTGCAGTACCTTTCCATCTAGCCCAAACAAAGGTGAAATGCATATGAAAAAAATCACAAAGCCATAACATTATGAGTAACAATCATTTTTCGATCAATATATGGTATTTGTTTTGATGGAGAAATTGAAACTGGCACATGAGTTCCATCAATGGCTCCAACACAATCTTTGAAGTACAACCAATACTACTCATTATTGAGAATTTTGCTTGGAACATTCTTAAACTCCCTATCAATATGATCAATAATGTCAACCGCTATTCTTGAAACAACCATTAATACACAGGTAAAATGTCTACTAATTGTTTCCCTTGCATTATTCTATTCCCAAACTCATAGTATAAAATAATCAAAAACATAGCCACCAACTCCTTAACAGTTATGTTGTACCTCTTCAATAATATATTTCATTCAACTCTTTATACAACTAAATAAATACATGTATTTCCATCCTGAAATTTTGTTTGCACCTATCAGGATTACCTTGTAGAATCTCTATAACCCATTTATTACCCGTTTGGGGAGAGGTCCTACAAGGTTCCTTTGCAATATATGGCATAATATATATATATGTTCATTTTTGTCTTCATTATAGTCACTATCACTTGTATCACTTTGATTGCTGTAATAAATAATAATAAAATAATAAAAACAAAAACAAAACAAAATACATGCAACATGAATCCAGTATGCATTATATAACAATAAATGTCATTTCTATGCACAGGACTCATAGAGGACATTAACATGAGTAGGGGTGAAAATTCGGCTGGTTATAACTGGTCAGTAACCGGGTACCAACCGGTAACTAGAAAACTAGTTTGGTACCCGATTGGAAATAAACAAGTAATTGGCTACCCGAAGCCGGTTGTCGGTTACCGGTTTTAGTATTTATATATACCCGGTTATAACCACACACACACACACACACACACACACATACATATATATACCTTTACCCTAGGTTTTCTTTCTCATTCTTTTCCTTTCACTTTCAGTTTCAGCCAACAACCGCACTCAAGTCTCACCCGGTCCGGTCGCCATTCTGCCTCTGCTTTTGCCTCATCCCTTAGCTCGTTGTGCCATCAACACCATAGGTTACTAAGCTGTACACTTCTTCCTCCTTTTCATTTCTATTTGAATTCGATTGCATTCTAGTGCATGAAAAGCCTAATCATCACTTTGGTTTGTTTTTTTTTCTTATGTTTGCTTAGAGCTGAAGATCATACTCAATTACAGCTCGTCGAACGCGAAGATATCGACGACGAGGAAGACCTATTCGAAGCGATCGACAAATGTATGACGTGCAATCTTCGCTTAGGCTCTTTGATTCTCGATTTTCCATGTGTCTTTGCATTGATTTCATGTTTTTTACTCGACATCCAATTTGTTCAAAAGATTTGAAAAATTTTCTCGGCTTTTGTGAAATTTTGATGATCTTGTGCTCAAGTTCGCTGTGTTTGCATGTTGATGCTTAAAGTCAAATTTGATTTTGTTCTGTTTTAGTATTGATTCTCAATAACCAGGTTGTTTTGTCTTGTTGGTCGCTCATTCTAGTATGGTTTCGATTTCGAATGGATTTACTTTCATTTTGTGACAATCCATAAGTACGATTGAGTATTACTTGTATTTCAATTGTTTGTAAATCAGGTCTGGATAACCGGGTACCAACCGAGGTAGCCGGTTATCGGAGCCGATTGACATTTTTCAATAACTGACTACCCCAGAGTCGGTTATCGGTTCTATCTAATAACCGGGAACCGACTCCGAGTTTTCACCCCTATAACATGAGTGAAGGACGATGTTTGAAAAAAGGAAAAAAAAAACAATTAGAAAAAGCAAAGCAGTCAACTATAGAAGGGACATCGTAATCAATAAAAGTTGCACAAAAATTTGGACAAGGGGCAACTAAAGCAATAAAAGTTGAACAACTGGAGAAGGGCAATTGAAGTAATAAAAGTCGCACTGTGTTTGGCATAACTCACCGCAAAAGAAATAATTTTTTTTTTAGAAAAAAAAATAAATAACTTGTATCTAATTTATTCAAATGCAAAAGAGAAAAAGTATGATGAGAGAAGATGAAAAAAACATTGATATGACAATACACCCACTTTTGTCACCTATTATATAGGCTCCATTATTTCATCAGCAAGAGGTCAAGTGGGTTCAAAGAGACCTGTTTTTCTAAAATAATTGAAAGTCACAACTAACATTTTCACAAGACACTCATCTCCATAGAAACATCTCACTTTCAAGCTTTCTATAAACCTTCATCTCTCGCTCTCTCTCTCTCTCTCAACTTTGTTCTGTACACATTCTTCTCCACAAACACTCATGCACTCGCGTTTTAGAGGATGGTACAGATACATCAAGGAGAAGTGACCGAGAACCCTAAAAACTCGTCTCTCTTTCTCTCTCTAACCCCCGAAAAATCGTTAGTTCCAATTGAAGAGTGTTCGTACGTTAATGGCAGCCAAGACCCAAAAATTCTAAGTCGAAGGAACCAAATTGTATAGAAATTGAAAGAGAAATCAAACTTACCTTGTCTCCAAGTTGGATGTGCATTCAATTTACTTAAAATTCTAGGCCAATGTTGAACGTCAATTTGAACGTAAAATTAAAATGCTTCAAACAAACGAGGGTGGAGAATTTCGTGTGCTCATTCCTCACCTTCAAAAATGTGGTATTACTCATCGTATTTCTTGTCGTCACACCCATCAACAAAATGGGTCAATTGAGAGAAAATATAGACACATGTTTGAGGTTGGCCTTTCCCTTTTGGCCCATGTGTCTATGCCTCAGTCTTTTTGGGCCGAAGCATTTCAAACCGCATAATTTTTTATCAATCGCATGCCTATGTTGCTCCTCCATAATAGGTCTCCTTTTGAAATTCTCTTTAAAAAGGAACCTGCTTATAAACTTCTCAAAGTATTTGGATGTCTATGTTGGCTTGTATCCGTCCATACAATAACCAAAAACTCAATTTTCACTTGGTTCCTTGTGTCTTCTTGGCATACAGTCCTTCTTACAAAGGTTATTTATGTCGGGCTTTGGACTCTTGCTACACCTATATTTCACGTGATGTTATATTTGATGAGGTAAATTTTCTCTTTTCCTCACCACCTAAGTCATCTCCCTCTCACACTAGTCAATCAACTTCTATGTCTCTTTCACGTCATCCACCAACTGTCTTCTTCTCCTTCTCCATTACATTTGCCTCATCCATCTAGCACAAACCCGGCACCAAATTCTTCACAACTCTCGGACTCTCCTACGTCTCCCATAAATATTTATTCTCAGCCTGAATCTTCTCAACTTCCTAACCCACTATCTCTTCCCTTGGATGATCCTCCTCCTTGTCACACCAATGTGATGCGTGCTCGCCTTCAAAATCAGATTTGCAAACCAAAGTTTTATGCATGGTACTATTCTCTATCCAATTTCACGGGCACTAATGGCTACTATTGTTTCTCAGGAAGAACAAGAACCTACATCGTTCTCAGTTGCCTCTGAGAATGCTAAATGGCATGAGGCATTGAATTTAGAGTTTGATGCTCTCTTCAGAATGGTACATGGCAGTTGGTTCCTCCCACCTCAGGTATGAATGTTGTTGGTTGTAAGTGGGTCTTCAAACTCAAATGAAATGCTAAGGGTGAGATTTAACGACACAAAGCTCGTTTGATTGCCAAGGGCTATCATCAACAGCCTGGTGTGGATTTTGACGATACATTCAGTCCAGTTATTAAACTAACTACAGTGCGATTATTGTTGTCCTTGGATGTGTCCTCCCTGTGGTGTATCAAGCAAATAGATATACAAACTATTTTTTTTGCATGGTTTTTTGAGAAAACGTGTTTATGCAACAACCACCTAGGTTTGTGCATTCAAATTGTCCATGCCATCTATGTCTTCTGTGGAAAATGATTTATGGGTTGAAACAGACACCTCGAGCATGGTTCTCATGATTGAGCACCAAACTTTTGTCACTACGATTCACGGCTTCTAAGGCCGACTCATCTTTATTCTTTAGGGTTAAATACCTTTTTACCCCCTGGATTTTAACAATTTTATTTTTTTTCACCTCGGTTTCACTTTTTTGATCACATATGGTACCTCGCGTATGGGCATATATCCAAATAGTACATCCGCCCATCTGCCATTAAGAAAACTAACGGGATTCCTCGTCAACCCAACCAAAACATGACACATGTCACCTCATTAAAAAATATAAACATTTTTTTTAAAAAAAAAATAAAACTTAAATTTAAAATCAAAGGGTGGCTGAGCAACCCATAGGGTTGGTTTGGGGGTGGTTCAAGGCAAATGGGGGTGGTTTCGGCATTGGGGGTGGCGTGGCCTCCCCCATTTGGCCTGAGCCACCCCCAAATGGCAAAATGGGTATATTTTTTTTAATGAGGTATATGACACATGTCATGTTTTGATTGGGTTGATGTGAAATTCCATTAGTTTTCTTAATGGCAGATGGACGGAGGTACTATTTAGGTATATGCCTATAAGTGAGATACCACATGTGATCGAAAGTGAAACCGAGGTGGGAAAAAATAAAGTTGTTAAAACCTAGGGAGCAAAAAGGTATTTAACCATATTCTTTATTCGGACTCCAAACTATTGTATTTTTATCCTTATTTATTTTGATGACATTATTTTAACTGGATCTTCTTATTTAGCCATTAATGATCTTCTTGTCTAACTTCGAATGAAGTTTGCGGAAGGTTACCAAGGTACCAAATGGTCGCATGCTTTCTCAACATCACATTATGTCTCTCTTACAAAAAGCTAACATATATACCGCTAAGCCCATGACATCTCCCATGTCTTCGGCATATCAATTGCACAAGTTGGAATGAAATTCCTTTGATGATCCAAGTTTATACTATAGTGTCGTGGGTTCATTACAATATCTCTCTTTCACTCATCCTGACATTATGTTTGCTGTTAATAAGGTTTGCCAGTTTATATAGTAACCTACAATCACTCATTGGACCACAATCAAATGGATACTACGATATTTGAAAGAAACTTTCTCTTATGGTCTTCTTATTCAACAGTCTTCTAATACAACTCTCTCACATATTCTGATGCAAATTGGGCATGTTGCCCATATGATAGTAAATTACTAGTGGTTTTTGTATCTATTTGGCTCAAATTTAATTTCTTGGTTGGCTAAGAAGCAACGCACAGTGTCTCAGTCTGGCACATAGGCTGAGTACTGTGCTCTTGCCTCTGTTACAATGGAGCTCGCATGGTTGTCATTTATCTTAACCGAAATTGGTGTTTCTCAACCATAAGGTCATATTCTTTGGTGTGATAATATAGGTGCTACATATCTCGTGGCGAATCTGGTGTTTCGTGCCCTTACAAAACACATAGACATTGATTGTCATTTTGTTTGGGACAAAGTTGCATATCGGCATCTCCAATTCTGTTTTCTCTCCAATAAAGATCAACTTGCCTATGTCTTTACCAAGTCCCTTATGTCTACACGGTTTATCAAAATCCTTACCAAACTCAACATTTGTCCCTTACCGTTGAGTTTGAGGGGGGCGTTTTGAAGCACAACTCTACACAAAGTAGAGTACTATATGACTATTAAAGTTCCAACTTACAACATTAATGAAAAACATCCCAATGAAGACAATGAAGATACCATTAATAGAATTTGTAAAGTTGAAGATAATGAATAGATAGTTGAAGAGATCCCACCTTTCATTAATTCATATGTTAGAATATGTATAGTTAGATAGGAGATGAATAGTTATAACCTCTCATCATTGATGTAGAAGTTGTAAGGTTGTATAGTTTTTATAAATGCCAATATAGGAATCCCTCAATGGATAGTGAGAAATATTTAGAATTCACAATTCTTACACGCATCACCGGTAAGCAAGCTTGTTTCTCTCGAGTCTTTGATTTCCATGTATTGATGTGCTTGTGATATGGTGTTTGCTGATGTTAGGGTTTTAGGCGTAGTCTTTGTTTGTTTGACAAGAAAATGAAAATGACTAATATTTTGATAGATTTTGCCATTTCTTGAAGTTTATCCGTAATGAATGAAATATAACAAATACTTAGAATGAAATACTTATCCATTTTGATGGATTTTGACGAATAACTCTATGAATGAAATATAACAAATACTTAGAATGAAATACTTATCCATTTTGATGGATTTTGACGGATAACTCTATGAATGAAATATGTTATCCTTACTGAATCAGTATAACAAATACTAAAAATTCGTAATAAAATTATATTGAGATATGTTGTAAAAAATTATTTTCTTAGAAAACATGGAATACATAATATATTTTTATAGTATGACAGTTGTATGATACATTTTTCTGTTTGCTCTCATTTTTCTTTTCGCACTTAAGAATCTTCTAGGATATATGTGTCGTCTTGTATTGCCTTTTTCTTTTTTCCGATCATCAGGATTCAGATTGAGAATTTTGTAAACTTTTTAAATCTTTTATTTGTTACCATTGGTTAGGAAATCAAATATAATTAATTAGTTTAGTAAGTTGTTGTACTATTATTTGTGGATGAGCATACATTGGTTGTTGCTCATCCTCATTAGCCTCTTGCTGTATGAAGTAGTTTCTTGCTATATGGAGTTGCAGCGTAGCAATTACGGTGATCATGGTTTGGATGTGGATGTAAAAGAGTAGTGATGGTAACCATGGCACATATAGTAAACCATATTAGTATAAACTTTTAGTAAGTTAATACAACCTTATGTTGTGGAAAATCTAGCCAATACTCTTAATTGTTTTGGTCTTATGAATTTAAAGATAGTCTTATATTGCGGAAAATAATGCTTTTAGTTTTTTTTTTTATCATTTTAAATTAATAGTGTTTTGTTCTTTTTTTTTTTTTTTTTTTTTTACCATTACTTGAATTTTGGTTTAGCCTTTTGCTCATGTTCTGTTTTTGTGTTTGTGTAAAGCGGTTCCATGGTTGCTGTAGACATTTTAAGGTTCACAAACAAGCATCTAATTCTTTTACTACTTTGTCATCTTCCTATCTTGGTGCCAAAAACAATTCCTTGTTTTCTTTTTTGCTCTTTTCTTTTTCTCCTTAGCTAACACTACAAGCTTCATAGTCTCATGGAGAAATACGAGGTAAAATTAACCTGTGCAATGGCACACTTTACAAGCTTTTCAAAAACTTCAAGCAGTGTTTTTGAAATCCATGTAATTTGGATAATGTTTCTTTTTTACTAATGAATTGAATGTCATGCTGTTTTTCACCAAAATTCTCAAGTAGTGTTCTTACCTTTTCTTTTTCTTTTTTTAGTGTCTAATTTAATCAATCTTTTTGTGTTGGCGTGAGTTGTCAATTAAGAGATAAATCAGAGAGATTATAGGAATTAACCAAATCAGAGAGATTTCAGGAATAATCATAAACTGCCAAGCCACGATTCTAGCACCGAAAATCTGTATAGCCCAAAATAGCGAAACAAATCTCTCTATAAATGTATACAATACCTCTGTAACTTAATTAATGAGAAATACACTGAAACAGGTTGACATGGTATCAGAGCATCTCACGATCTGGTTCCTTGTTCACGCCCAGCCCTAGGATTTATCCTCTTATCTACCTATGGCAGCCACCGAAACACCAACCCAGACAGAGGAATCCACCACCGACCAGATTCTCTCTGAATTACTCACCTCCAAGATGGCCAAAGCTCTGTCCAAAGCCCAGGCCTCAACTGTGACCTCAGAACCTGCAGCTCTACCGATTGGCATCAAGTTGGATGGCTCCAACTATGGCTTGTGGTCCCAAGTTGTCGAGATGTACATCTCCGACAAAGACAAGTTGGGCTACATCAATGGCGACCTGACCCCGCCATCTCCTAACGACCCGTCCTTTCGCAAATGGCGCACTGACAATGCCATTGTCAAAGGATGGCTTATCAACTCTATGGATCCGACGTTAATTGGAAACTTTATTCGGTTTCCCACAGCCAAACAGGTGTGGGACTCTGCTGCCACCACCTATTTTGATGGTGGTGATACATCCCAGGTTTATGATCTCCGGCGCCGTGTTTCACATCTCCGTCAAGCAGGTGGATCCCTGGAAAGATATTACACTGACTTGCAAGGTCTTTGGCGTGAAATTGATTTTCAACGTCCAAACCCAATGGAATGCCTTGCTGATATTCAAAGGTATAATAATCTCCTCCAAGAAGATCGGTCTACGTTTTTTTGGATGGTCTTGACGACAAGCTGGATAACATCCGCAGTGACGTGCTGCAGCTACACCCGTTTCCTACCGTAGAGCAAGCTTATGCTCATGTCCGTAGAGAGGCCCTTCGTCAGGTGGTGATGAACGCAGGTGACCTTGAACTCCCTCCAGGAGCAGTGCTTGCTTCAAGAGGCCTCAAGCTTGGGATCCATGGATCAACCCACAACATGCTGGAAAATCTGGTTCTAAAGGCCGATCATCATCTGACGGATTAAAGTGCACTCATTGTGGCAATATGAAGCACACACGGGAAAATTGCTTCCAACTGCATGGGTATCCGGACTGGTGGCATGAACTCCAAGCCCGGAAGAAACAAGACACTGCTGGTACAAGTACAGGCATAGGCAAGGCTGCTGTAGCAGCAGCTGAACCGTGTCTCTCTCTAATCCCTCAACATAATTTTTCTTCTGTGGATCAAGGTAATCCCTGTCATGCCTTAATTAGTTCTTGCTGCAATACTGACCGTGATGATTGGTTACTTGACTCTGGGGCCACGGATCATATGACCTTTGATCCTACGGATCTTTCTCAACATTCATCCCCACGGCGCACTAGCATTGCAAATGCCAATGGAGCGGTCTCTCCTGTCACAGGAGCTGGTTTTGTGACATTATCACCCTCTCTTCAATTATCCAACACATTACTTGTTCCCTCATTGTCCCACAAGTTACTATCTATGAGTCAAATTACCACAGACCTGAATTGTGTGGTACTCATATTTGCTGATTTTTGTCTTATACAAGATATTCTCACCAAGGAGATAATTGGGCGTGGTACTAAGAGGGGGGATTATACTACATGGAAGATTTCAATATGGGAAGAGCTCATCACGTGTCTTCTTCACTGAGTTCCAAGATTCGACAGATTTGGTTGTGGCATCGTCGTTTGGGACATCCTTCATTTGGGTATCTAAGGCATGTGTTTCCTGATTTATTTTCTGATGTAGAAACTTCTGAGTTAAATTGTGATACTTGTATTTTAGCCAAGAGTCATAGGGCTACTTATCCTTTAAGCATGAATAAAAGTGACATTCCTTTTGCTTTAATTCATTCCAATGTATGGGGACCATCCCCCGTGTCTATTGTCTCTGGTGTATGTTGGTTTGTAACGTTTGTTGATGATTGCACACGCATGACCTGGCTATATTTGCTTAAACATAAGGATGAAGTATTTAAGGTTTTTCATTCATTTCATGCTATGATTCAGACTCAGTTTTCAGCTCAGATTCGGATTCTTCGTTCTGACAATGGTGGAGAATATGTCAATCACCATTTTCAGTCCTATTTTCAACTCCACGGCCTTATCCACGAAACTTCATGTCCCCAGACACCACAACAAAATGGGGTAGCTGAAAGGAAAAACTGACATATTCTTGAAACTGCCCGAGCTCTCCTCCTCGGCGCCCATGTTCCCACAAGACATTGGCCCGATGCTGTTACCACCGCTGTCCATTTGATCAACCGCCTTCCATCCAAAGTCTTAAATTTCCAAACCCCACTACAATCCCTATCAACCTCGGTCTCTCTACATTCTGCCCTCATGCTCCCACCCCGCATCTTTGGTTGTGTGGCGTATGTACACCTTCATAAGAACCAACGTACCAAACTTGACCCTTGTGCTCGTCGATGCCTCTTCTTAGGCTATGCTACACACCAAAAAGGCTACCGCTGCTATGACCCTACTACTCAGCGTACTTATATGACTATGGATGTCACTTTTCTGGAGTCCGCTCCTTTCTACCCTTCCTCGGTATCCACTGCTCCTCTTCATGGGGAGACACTAGATGAAGAGCTGAAGTGGCTAACCTTTGAATGGCTTGAGAATCAGAATGACACACCATCAGAAGAAGAACCTCTGGCAGTTGAGCCTATACCATCCGAAGAAGAACCTCTGGCAGCTGAGCCTATACCATCAGGAGAAGAACAAGAATCCCCCCGCCTCTCAGTTGCTGCAAGCCCATCTCCTAAGAATATTCCTGAGGTAAGTAATATTGGCACACCTTCAATTATCAATGCTATAGATACTGGGTATAACTTACCTTTCAGGCATAACCGAGGCAAACCACCAAACAGATACTCCCCAGACATGGACGAAAGAAGGTCGAGGTATCCAATTGCCAACTATGTTTCCACCGAAAAATTGCCTGAGCCACTCAAGAGTTTTTCATAGGAGCTCTCTGCATGTCATATTCCTACTACAGTTCAGGAGGCATTAATGAATCCTAAGTGGACAAAAGCAATAGAGGAAGAAATGGGGGCACTACTAAAGAATCAAACATGGACCTTGGTCCCACTACCCCAAGGGAAGAAGACAGTCGGGTGCAGGTGGGTCTTCTCAGTTAAACATAAGGCAGATGGATCTATAGAACGATATAAGGCGAGACTAGTTGCAAAAGGATACACCCAGACATATGGTGTAGATTACCAAGAAACTTTTTCAGCGGTGGCTAAACTAAATATAGTCAGGGTTTTGCTATCACTCGCAGCCAACCTTGATTGGCCATTACATCAGTTGGATGTAAAGAATGCCTTTCTCCATGGCGATCTTGAAGAGGAAGTCTACATGGACACTCCTCCAGGCTACACAGCATCTTCAAACACTGACGTAGTGTGCAAGTTGCAGCGTGCATTGTATGGACTGAAACAATCACCTCGAGCATGGTTTGGACGGTTCAGTCAAGCAATGAAGAAGTATGGCTTCCGCCAAAGCAATTCAGATCATACATTATTTTTGAAGCATCAACAGGGTAAGGTAACAGCTTTAATTGTATACGTTGATGACATGATCATTACAGGGGATGATGCAGAGGAAATTGATAAGCTTCAAAAACAATTGGCAACCGAATTTGAGATGAAAAATCTGGGAGGACTCAAATATTTCCTAGGAATAGAAGTTGCTAGATCAAAGAAAGGTATATTCTTATCTCAGCAAAAATATATACTAGACTTACTTTGTGAGGTTGGAATGCTGGATTGTAAGCCAGCAGACACTCCAATTGTTCAGAATCACAGGCTCGGAGAACATCCAAGTCAAGTGCCAACAAACAGAGGAAGATACCAGAGGTTAGTTGGGAAACTAATTTACCTCTCGCATACCCATCCTGATATTGCTTACGCAGTGAGTGCTGTAAGCCAATTTATGCACCAACCGAGTAAGGATCATATGGAAGCAGTGATTCGGATTTTACGATACTTAAAATCCTTCCCAGGAAAAGGACTTATGTTTGCAAAGAATAATCATCTCAGAGTTAATGGTTATACAGACGCAGATTGGGCAGGGAATACCACAGACAGAAGATCCACCTCAGGCTACTTCATGTTTGTCGGGGGAAATCTTGTTACGTGGAGGAGTAAGAAGCAAAAGGTGGTGGCACTATCAAGTGCTGAAGCAGAGTTCCGTGGAATGGCTAAAGGACTTTGTGAACTTCTATGGATAAGAAGACTTCTAACAGAAATTGGCTTTGCACCTACCTTCGAAATGGACCTCTTTTGTGATAACAAAGCAGCGATTGCTATTGCTCACAATCCTATCCAACATGATCGCACTAAACACGTGGAGATTGACAGACATTTTATTAAAGAAAATCTCGAAGCTAAAATAATTTGGTTTCCATTTGTGAAGTCCGAAGATCAACTGGCGGATATTCTTACAAAGGCCGTATCAAGCAGAGAGTTTTACAACTCACTAGACAAGTTGCGCATTGAATATTTGGATGCTTCCACTTGAGGGGGAGTGTTGGCGTGAGTTGTCAATTAAGAGATAAATCAGAGAGATTATAGGAATTAACCAAATCAGAGAGATTTCAGGAATAATCATAAACTGCCAAGCCACGATTCTAGCACTGAAAATTTGTACAGCCCAAAATAGCGAAACAAATCTCTCTATAAATGTATATAATACCTCTGTAACTTAATTAATGAGAAATACACTGAAACAGGTCGACATTTTGCACCAGCTAAAATGCAACAATCCTGAATGTCGACAGTTGATTCAAAAGACAATCTACCTTGGAGCCCGATTAGTCTCAGAAAGAGCCAAGGTTGTTTAGTTGTTTAATTTGTTAATTTTAGTGTTGTCTATTTATTTATTTATTTTGAATACAGTGTAATACATGCTATGGGAAATTCAAGGTGGATATGTTGCGTGATCCAAACCTAGTCCACACCAAGGAAAATGAGGATAAAAGAGAAGATATTTCTGTTTTGCAAATCTCATGTCGAGGAGCTACGCATGTGTAGCTATTGAATGCAAATCAGCTTGAAGTGAGAGCAACGATAAATATCTTAATTAATTGTTTTTTAGTTATTTTTAATAAGTATAAATTGTTTGAAAATTATTTGATTTTTTTTTTTTTTGTTTAATGTTTCAGAAGAGTGGGAAATTACTCCTATTTGATTTATCATATGAGAGTTTCATTCTTCCAAACGATGGTATATGGATATTCTTGTCGAATGCCAGGTTGAAGGTAGGTTCCAAAGATTAAACACATAGTAGATTTGATGTTGGTTCCGAACATAAAGAAGTACATTTGTTGTAGATTTGTTATTCTTGTTGATATGGATATTCTTGTCGAATGTCAGGTTCCAAAGATTAAATGCAAAGTAGATTTGATGTTGGTTCCAAACATAGCGGAGTACATTTGTTATTCTTGTTGATTCCAAATAATAAACGGTGAGATCTTCCCGGTTGATTTATCAATAGAAGAGCACTTCATTGTTGAAGACCATGCCACTGCTCCATGGATTACCCTTACAAGTTCTAGCTTCCAAAGGGTATAAGCAAAGCATGAATGTACATTTTTATTTTGATTCTGTTTAGACAGTGAAATACGGATTTTCTTTTGATGAACAAAAATATATTTGAAAATGTATTGTAAAGCGCACAATAAAAGATAATACACCGAAGGCATAAGAATTATCATTTTAAACGAATGAAATGAACATGAAAGAATAAAAGCAACAAATTTACTTCCAAACGTGTACATAGACCAACCAAAACTCATGAATGCGAAACTTGCATTCATTCGAAATTGGCTTAGAGGGTTGAATATAGTTGAGCTCGATTGGATTTAGTTGGGCCGAATTTATGAGCTCGAGGTATATACTCTCTCTAGCCCAAAAGAGATTAAAATAATAATAATAAACCAAAAAGAAAAAGAGGTATATACTTTCTCTATACTCTAGCAAACACCACAGATCACAACCAATATGCCATTGTTGACTGTTTTGCGTCATTCTCGCAGTATTTCTTGTCTAATGAACAAGGTAAGATAATGCTTAATCATTGACTGAGATATCAATAAGAGCTCATTACCAATGAGATCTCAAAACGAGCAATGCTCATCACATTAATATTTTAGTAATAATAAAATATCCAAATGGTTATTAAATATGGTGATTAGCTTGAACATAAATTGTGTGATGCTATGAGCAAAAGCTTATCATTAAGAAAATGCTATCATTTATGAGAAAGAGTTTATCACCACCGAGTATAATGATCACTATTTGTAATGATCAGAACCTGAGGAAATAAGGAAGAAACAAGAACAACTTGCGAAGCTAAGTTGTACGTGGGAAGCTGACTCTTGACTAAGAGGACACTAGAAGATACAAGAAGAAGGTGGAAGGATGTGTGTGGAAAGAATTAAAGAAACATGTTGATTAGCTAGAGTATTAAACACATGTGGGAGTTGTTAGACCACTTGCATTCTGTTGGCCTGCTGGCTTGGGTTCTTAGAAGGCCAGCTGGAAATAAATGGGTGAGGCCCAGTGTCTATAAGGCTTTGTAAGGCATTTAGTTTTCTGAAAACACTCACGAAAATTGTTTGAATCTTTTGTATGCCTTTTTACTTTTTGGAGCTTGGATTGGGCTCAAATCAATCTTCTATCTCAATAACAATTCGTACTTTTCATCCTCTATTCTTCTATTCAATCTACATTTCCATCCATTTATTCACAGAAAAGCCTTAGAAAAATACAAGTGTATTACACCGAGATCTCAGGAAGAACAATGCTGATTAGATCAAGATTTGAACAAGAGTAAAATATTTAAATCTAAGGAAAAGTTGACACCCCTTTCAAATTACCACTCAATTGAAAATGTCACCCTAAACTACCAATTGTTTTTAGAAAAGCAATTCTTGAAAGCATTGCATCAACCTCAGAAAGATTGGAGCTTCTAATTATAGATACTCTTTTGCTCAAAGTAATTCTTGTTAAATTAATACTTTTAACAAAATGTTTTTTTTTTCTTTTATTATATGGTTTTGTTTATTTATATATATTTTCTCTTGCCAATAAAAAAATAAAAGTAAAAATGATTTACATTTCACTTTAAGGTCCGATAAAATTATGATGATGCATCAAACTCTTTAAAATGACATTAGAGCGTTCACATTGAACTCTCTACTTCTAACTTTTCTCTAAAATTTGAAGAGCTCAATGCGAATGTTCTTAGAGGCAAGTCCTTAATAAAACCATATTAACTTTTAGTTTAATTCGATGGAGTTAGTCCAGTTGTCAAGAATTTTCTTGCTCTTACAACTTATGCATGTAGCCTGCACCAGCAATTGTATTCACAATCACTCTCTTCTCTCTCTTTTTCTTATATCTCATTATGCATATGCTTGTAGTTTGTCCCTCTCTCACTCCCGCACCATCTCAGGATTTCCACTCGAGACCGATGGCTTACCAATCAAACGATGCATGCTCTTTTACACTCTACGAACACGTGTGTAAGGTTGTGCGGGTCAGGTTGTTATGTGCACATGTTGGAACAAAATAAAAAAAGTCATTTCATTTGCATGGCTTGTGTGTGTGTGCACGTGACAATATTTATTTTTCATTTGCTAAATTTATGTATTTTTCTTTTCTTTTCTTTTTTGAGAAAACTAAGCAACTTTTTTTTAGAGATAAAACTATGAATGTTACTGTGGTTATAGTGTACAGTTACTCTTTCTCACGGTAGTGTTTTTTTTTTTTTTTAAAGATCTACTCAAGCCATTTCTATCAGGTAAGATGCACATGCCTAACTATGGTTAGTTAATTGAACGGACTAGTCTTGCTTAAAGCCGCATCTATCCAAATAAACAACAAATGTTGTTTTAATGTTTATTTGTTAATTAATTTGTATATCAGTGTGTAACTTTGTAGTGTTTTTATTTATTTTTTTATATAGTACCCGAAATGCAAAGAGAAATTGAAGGTGAGTAGGCACGTCAACAAGAAGTGGTAAGATATAGTAGAGAAAACGTGGATAATGGAGAGAAAGTTGCTATCCTTTGGATGCCATGTTCTGGAGGTGAACATGTAGAGTTTATTTATGCAATTGCTTGAAAGCTCGATTGGTAAATATTAATTTTTTTAATTATTTATTCTAAATAGCAATAGCTAGAAAATTATTTTATTTTATTGATGTTTTCAGATGAATATCGAGATGATAGCTTTTGATTTATCAATGGAAGAAAGCTTTATTACTCAAGAAGACCATGGATATGATGTTGGAACTGGTGTCAAAAACTTCACATTTAGGGATAATTATATATGTTTTAATTTTAAATTTATTGCTTTACATGTACATATATGTTTTAATTTAGGGATAATTATACTTAACTCCCCTGATTTATCCACGGTGTGGCGATTTACCCCCCAATGTACCAAAATTGGTACATGACCGCCCCGAACTTGCCAACGTGTGGCAAAATCAACCTTCCGTCCAATCGACCGTTTGTTTGGACGGAAATTCGGTCACGTGCAAGTCACGTGACCGTTTAAGACAGAGACCCTCCCCAAGTCACGTGACTTGCACGTGACCGACTTTCCGTCCAAACGAACGGTCGATTGGACGGAAGGTTGATTTTGCCACACGTTGGCAAGTTCGGGGGGGTCATGTACCAAAATTGGTACATTGGGGGGTAAATCGCCACACCGTGGATAAATCAGGGGGGTTAAGTGTAATTATCCCTTTAATTTATCATATGATATACATGTAAGGCCCCTTGGATTACATTGAATATGGTCTACGGTGTAAGTAAGGAGTTATCACACAAGATCTTAGTCCATAAACCTTGTAGTCTTAAACTTATGGATAGTTCGCAGTCGGTAATAGAATTGGACATTCTATTTGTTAAGACTATTACACATCGAATCTTTGTGATTTATCTTAATCAGGCGTAGTTACAGGCTTCAGGTTGATGTATAGGTGTTATGCATTGAATGAACCTTGGGAGTTGTTTTTCCATTAAAATACAGTCAAAAGGAAAAACTTATACTCCCAATATTACTTATGATATTGATTATAAATCCTGAGAGGATTATGCACTTAGATGTTAATTGTAGATAACTTTGATGCATTAATGGGTGAGATCAAATTGATGGTTAAAATACTAGGTGCGTTGGGTGATCGCAATTAACATTGTGAGAAAAGCTTTTCTCAAGAAGGAATCTAAGTCCTTTATTAAAAGGATAAGAAATTTTTCCTTGAGGTTGATTTTATGGTGTAGATTATTCTAAGTCTTTGGTTGGAGCATTTTGGTATGAGATGTTGAAATACAAGTACATGTGATAAGGCTTTCACGAGTACAAGAATAATATATAAAATTAGGGGACTCAAGGAAAAAGAGGTAGAGAATTAAATAGCAGTATCTTGCCTTTAATTCTGCTATAAAAGATTTCATTGAGGAATCAAAAATCAAAATTAAGTAAATTTAAAGGATTAATTGTTAAATAAAAAATATAAACTGGAGTGCAATTACAATTGTTTATTAGAATCAATTGTAATTAAATAGTGACTGGAAGAGTCGAAACTATTTTGGCTAGTTTTTTTTTTTTCTTTAAGTCTCTCATCAAGCTAATTTAATTTAACCAGTTCAGGCTTTTTATTTAATGGGCTAGTTGTTTTTATTTAATTAAAAACATGGACTAGAGAGAAACTATTCATTGGATGCAAGGGGAGATTGGACCTTAGGATAAAAACCTAGCCCAGGAGCAAGTATAGGACGCATGGGCCATGAAGCTTATCCCTAACCCATGCGTCACATGTGATGTGGAAGGCTGATAAGTCTTGAATTATTCGATTCAAGACCCCTTAATTTACATTTGTTATACCTAGTTTGTGTTGTAAATATAACGTTTTGTTGTAGTTTTGTGTTATGTCTTATTTTTAGGTCTTAGTTGAAATCTAGTTCAAAACACTTAAATTAGACCTGAAAATATATCAAGGGCAATTTGGTCATTTCCAGAGTTCAGGGTTGATCAAGAAAAGATGAAAATCGTCCAAGGCATTTCGATCGATCAATTATTTGTACAGCCAACAATCTGATCGATCAACTTTCAGCCGACCCAACTTTGATCGATCTAGATACGATCGATCGATTCTCAGAACATGATACAATCGATCGATCGAAGTTCGATAGATCAAAATATATTCAATCGATCGACTTTGCATCTTCCAGAAGGTCCAGATATTTCCAAATCTTTGTGCGATCCAAATCAAAAGTTGAGTTCTATGGACAAAAATGGGTGGCGACCAACTCTGAATACTTGGCTAGAATTAACTCTTGTAGTCTTTTTGTAAATCCAATTTCCTATATATATGGAATTAGGATTTAGGTTTATTTTATGCATCTTTTGGGGGCGCTTCGATTTTCTCAGGTGTATTTTAGTTAATTTTAGTGCTTTTCATTTCCTTTTGTAATCCGAATTCTCTTAGATTAATATAGTGTTCTTAGTTTATTTAAATCTTGTTTTCTTTATTGTTTTCCTTTGATTTCATGCTTAGATTAGTTTACTTCATGTCTAGCTAAACCATTTCTTAGGGTTTTGATCAAATCTTTTCCAAAAGCCATGGAGTGTTCTTGATGTTCTTGAGATTTTTCTTGATATGTTTGATGATTGTGTAAGGCTAGAGGATTTCAAAACTCACGCTAAAAAGTTTTGTCTTCAATATTCCAATCCATTTATTCATGAAAAAGAGTTTACTTGTCTATGAGTTTTCTTGATTTCTTGAATAAAACCAACGTTCTTAAAAGAGAACGATGTCTTTTGCAATGGTTCTATTTAACATGATATGTGTTTACTCACTAGAGTTACCTTATAGGGTATGCCAGGGAGCACCGATCATTTCATACATTTGGTAGTATAAAACGTCTTTCCATTGTAGTTTAATCTTTACATGGAATAGATCGGTGTGAAACTAAGATACCTTATCATTATGGCCTAACTAGGGTGTTCGTGTATCGTGTATGCTTATTAGGATGTTTTATAGAGTAGTAAGCTAGGGAGCATCAATCCCACACCTTTGGTAGTGTCATTGCTTTTTCATTGTAGTTTAAATCTTTATGTGGTAAGTGTTTGATTGAAACTAGGTGCTTTATCATTATGTCTTAACTAAAGTATTTTCATGTCGAGGTCATCGTAATGGTTGACGCCCATTACACGCTCATATCATACATGTTAGGAAGATCCATTTAAACTTTAAGCATTCCATTAGTTGAAGATTTGATAAGATCATTACCCTAAGTTATCTTTTAAGTTTTCTTTCATTTTCTTGTTTTTATCACTTGATTCGTTGTAGCTTCAATTCTACAACTTTACTTTTAGTTTCATTTTCAAAATTAGATTGAATACGCTCTTTGAATATCCCATTATTCAAAACAACCCCCCAATCTTTGTGGTTCGATAACCCTTACTATAGTACAATTGATTCGTACTATTGCGAGTGGTAAACTCATATAAATTTAAAATCTACGTACGAAGTCGTCTAGACTCGACGTACCAATTTTTGGCGCCGTTGCCGGGGATCTAACTGTTGTTTATGGGATATTTAGGATTGTATTTAGTTTGATTTAGTACATATTGTAAATTTTGTCCATAAGCTGTTTTCGTTTCTGTATAAAAACTGTTTTTATTGTTTTAGTGTTTGAATTCGGTTCTGTCTGTTTTCTGCAGAATTCTGTTTCTGCAGAAAAGTCGATCGATCGACTTTAATAATCGATCGAGGGACTTTCGATCGATCGAAATAATATTAGATCGATCAATTTTTGTTTGGAGCAGCACTGTTTTTCTACTGTCTCTAGAACAAACCTACATTTAATTTCATAAATCCCTTTGCATATTTAATATTTAATTTTGTTCATATTTATTTTTCTGCATTTTTCTTGCATTTTTCATTTCTGTAGATAATCGATCAATCGACTGTAAAAGTGATCGATCGATCGACCAAAAGTCAATCGAGCGACTTTTCCTACAGTAGCACTCCAGCTGCTGCTGCACTGTCTCACTGCAAAATCGGTTAGTTTTTCTTCCTTTTTCATTTTATTTCTTTTCTGTACCTTGTATATATATAGATTAAGTTTTGTTGGTGCATGTTTGGAGCATTCAACCTAAGATTCTGGTTTGGGTGAATGAAGACAAGTGACGAAAGAGAGAGAGAGAGAGAGAGAGAATAATGTCAAAAAACTTTTCTAGTGTGAATAGTGAATATGCTAAAGAGCCTATTCACCAAGATTTCTTGAAAAAAGCTTATATACTCGGGACTGGCAGAGGAGCCCAACGTCAGGTGCTGGAGCTGTGGCTGGAGCAACAATGTTTCTGTTTTGCCAGTCGTGTTGGAGCATTCAACTTAAGATTCTAGTTTGGGTGAATGAAGACAAGCAACCAAAGAGAGAGAGAGAATAATGTTAAAAAACTTTTCTAGTGTGAATAGTGAATAGGCTGAAGAGCCTATTTACTGTTCATGTTAGAGCATCTCCAATATAATTCTCTACTTTAGTTACTGTTTTTTCTGTACTTTCCAACAAATTCTCTATCTACTCTTTATTTTCTTTTAATATTATTTTGTGTGAAAAATAGTGAGAGAGAGAGAGAGAGAGAGAGAGAGTGAAAGGAAGATAGAGAAAATAATAAAAACTATTTGTAGTGTGAATAGTGAATATGCTCTTTTGCCTATTTACTAGTCACACTAGTTAGAAAGAAAAATTCTATTCTGCCTATTTTGCTAGTGACAAAAAATGATTCATAATAGTCAAATATGACTATTATGAGCTATTTGCCAATTCTGTTGGAAATGAATTACTTATTGTGTTGAAGATGAAATTTATCTCAAAATAGTCAAATTTAGCTATTATCATGCATTTGACTATTCTGTTGGAGATCTTATCTCTCAAAAGTTATCATTAAATCAAAATTATATAGAAAAATTGATGTGTGTGATTTTTTATGATTTTTTTAAGATTGTTCTTTTATATATATAAGGGAATAATCTATTATGTCTATTGTTATAGCTCTAAGTCAAAACTCGGCCCTAGAATCCTAGATACATGGAAGCCTTAAATAAGCCGGACATTCCTTTTGGCCTTATATGATGAACAATTGAACATTGAACAGTCAAGTTCGCCTTCTTCTTACTGCAGGACTGACAATTGAATGCCAATGGGTTTACGTAATGTACTTAGATGCATTAGGTGAAACCACCCGAATTTATAAGGAGTTACCAGTAAATGACCGAGTTTTTTTTTTTTTTTTTTTTAATTTTAAAAAAAAATCATTAAGTAAATGATCGTATAGGTTAAAAAAAAAAATAAAAAAAAAATCATGAAATATTTTCTCTTTTTCATGAGAAAAGTTTTTAGACTTTTGAGAATTGACTTGGCAATTAAAAAATATAAACGTGCAGAATCTCAAACATTGCCGCCATGTATTAACAGCTCTCCCAAAGTTGGTAGAACCTGTCCACGTACACCTTGCTCTTCATTATTTTTCAGAAAAAAAAAAAAAAAAAAAAATTCTCACAATCGTACATACAATTCATCTAACCATGGTTATGAATTGTTAGGCAGATAATTAGGATTACGTCTAATTCAGCCTTAATTAATTGCCTACTTTTACAATACTTTAATGCGCGTATAACTCGATCTCCGACTCCAACCGGCAGGGGAATCGACATATCCAGGAATATGCCAATGGATGTACGGGGCCATCGAAGGCTGGAATGAGGGGCATTCAGTTATTCAAATCTGATATGCAAATGGGCTTAAATTTCTTATAAATTAGATTTATGAGGTTTTTTATAAATCAGTCTTTAAAAATAATATATATTTTTAAGCAAATGAGAAACATGTATTTTATTTATTTATTTATTTATTAATTCTATTGAAAAAGTATTTGAAAAGTCTGTGCTACTAAAAAATATGTTTACACATTATTTTGAAAGACTGATTTTTAAGAAATTTTATACGGTCGAATTTGTAAAAAAAAAAAAATTGTCCACAGAAAAATGAGTACTTTGTTGGTGGAGGTTTGAAGTCAAGCAAGCATGCCTGTATATTTTAAAGGCATTAAATTAACTAAAGGTCATGCTCATGCACACTTGTAATGATCCAACAAATGGGTGGGGAAAATCATATAATTAATGTAAGGGTTTAAATGAGAGAAAATATGGAAGTTGGAGGTTTTTGGTACTTTTATGAAGCCATCTTGCTTTTACAGCTAGATACAGAAACAAAAGATGAAGGTGCCATCCCACCACTGCAAAGTGCAAACCATGATACAGGTTTCTATATATATATATATATCAGCTAGGAAAATGGACAGGCTTTCAAAATTGGAAAAAAAGAGAAAAATGCTATCAAAAGTGAACACAAATTTCTTAAAAATTGGGTTTTAGGAATTGTTTTTATAAACCGGTCTCTAAAAGTGATATGTACACTTTAACATTTGAGAACCACATATTTTTTTAATATAATTTGTTTCTCACGTGCCTTTTTACGAACAAAGATTTCCTCTTGATTAGGTTGGAGAAAGTTCATCAAACTCAGTCTATAAAAATGACATGTGCTCCTTAGGAATTTCTTCTAGCCCAGTTTGGAAGAAATCTCTGTCCATAACTTAAAAGGACTTATATTGTTTTTAAAGGCCGATTTGTAAGAGTACAAAAAATTTATGTCCATCGCCGGATATGGGCCAAATGATGGTCCCAATCATAGCTATATATTAGAATATCGTACAAAAAATAATAATATAAATTGACATAAATAAGGCCTAAAGATAACATTCATGACATCTTGAAATATAGAGGGAGTGTTAGATAGACCAAAAGGCATGACTAAATACTCATAGTGGCCGCTATGAGTTCAAAAAGCCGTTTTATGAATGTTTTATGAATATTGTAATGATGGACCCAAATTTAATGATAGCATGCCCTCAAGTCAAGTTTAGCAAAATACTTAGACCTATGTAATTCATCGATCATATCATCGACGATGGGAATTAGAAAGCGATCCTTAATCGTGACGGCATTGAGGGCCCTATGGTAAGTGCAAAATCCCCATGATCCATTTTTAAAGTATCTACATCCGCCTATTTATTTTAACTATTCACTTTTACTATTCTATTTAAATATTTATTTTTAATTATTAATTTTTTTTATTTTTTTTTGAGATAAGAGAAAATATTAGAGATTTTTTTTTTATTTTTTTTTTATTTTTCACATTTGATGAGTAAATAGCGTTCGACAAATTTGATGAGTATTATACTAGCTCACTAGATATTCAACATTTTGTTGAATCGGATGTGGTTTATTTTCATCCCATTTTTTGCATCTTGGCCAGTAACGAGAATGCTTAACTCTCACCTGTTTATTGTGTGCTGTTCCAACCCCCAACTAATATGGGAGCTATATACATATTAAACATGTGAATTTTTAAATACCGAAAACATGTCAAGTTTTTGAGTAATTCTATAAGGAGGACTGGTCTTACTTGCGTTCCTTTTAAATATTATGTGACTTTTAAAATTACTATTGGATCAAAATCCAATAATAATCATCTCAAATTGAATGACGATTTTAAAAATATTTGAGAGGACGCAAAAATAGATTCTGGTACTCTTTCCAACATTACCCCCAAGTTTTTTACTAGAGAAATAGATAGAAAGTTAGTACTGGTGCAGTGAAAGCTGTACAAAAATTGCCTTGATTTCATAGAGGGGAAATGATACTTGGGGGACGTTTTACCTTCCCTCAGCAGACTTCATTAATAAAAAAATAATTTTTTTAATTAAAAGTAATTTTTGATGCGACATTAGAAGCTGTTTTTAATTAAAAAAATTCTATTTAAATGGAAAGTATCGGGCAGGGGCTGGCTGGATTGCCCTGCCTATCACTGCTCTTCATAGAGATAAGTATGAAAATGAGTGGTGTTTTGATTTAAATCTTGATAGATAGACCAAGGAAAACACAGGTGGAAACCTGTCCATATAATTTGAGGATTAGAAATTTTCTACTCACAAAAAGAAAAAAAAGAAAGAAATTTTCTCCACAACATGCTTACAAAGAAAACAATCACTTGCTTCCCAAACCTGGAAAATTAGGTAGAAGACAGCAAAGGGTCAAAAAAACACACACAATATGCTCTGACTTGTGTTTATTTAAATGCAAAGAAGTGTTGTACCCATTTTTTTTTTTTTGGATTATTCCGAAGGAAACCAGCAATAACCAAGTGGGCATAAAGGCAAACCCACGAGGATGAAAAGGACATTTCACTGCTCACCTTTCTCCTTCCCCCCAACCAGAACTCCAGAAGTGTCATTCACAATCATCTATAATGCTACGACGGATCTATATATATATAGCCCACAAATATAATATTATATTTTAGACATGTGGTGCCACGTATTCACATAACGTTATGGATGACGTCGTCGCGTTAGGCAGGTCATCGCCTGGTACACCTTATCCGCGGGTTTCCTATCGTCTTCGGCCTCGTGGCGAGATCGTGAACAGAGACTCGCAGCAGCTGGGCCCACGGGCATATTCAGGTACACCATGGACCACCGTACAGTTTCCCCCACAGCTAACCATGTTTACGTGGCGAGAAGTGGTTAGTTGTTAGGAGGCTTTGCCGTGAAACGTAGCGGATGTGATTGTGGTTTTTAAATGGATAAACAATGACGTGTGGGCCAGAGCCTATACGAGGCAGACACGGCATTGGGACCCCAGTTTCTAATTCAAACGTGCTGAGAGTTTGAAGACGTGGCGAACTCAGAGATCCACACGTGTACAGCTGCCCTAGTTGGAGGGAGTAAGGGCGCGTGAGGGAAGGACTCGTCAATGCCAGTTGGCATTACTGGGTAGTGTACTGGCCGACCTTATCCTCTTCCTTTTTTTTTTTTTTTTTTTTTTTTTGGTTTAATATATTTTTGTTTGTTAATTTCTTAAAATTTAGCAACTATTTCTTTTTCCTCCTAAGGAAAGAAGCATTGCATATGGTAGAGAGAGAGAGAGAGAGAGAGAGAGAGGGATTGGAAGGTGACTCTTGGGAGAAAAGAGAGGGCCAAACCGAACCAAAAGAAACCCTAGATTTCTTGCTGCTGAAAGTGGCAAATTGCTTTCTTTATTTTGATCCTCGGATCCAATTTTTCTTGTTTCGGAGCTGTGGTAAGTATAGAAGTTTCATTCTTTTTCGTTTTTTTTTTGAGTATATTTGATGGTGTAATTTGCAATTTATTGGAATCTTTTGCTCATGTTTTGGTTGAATTTTATCCTTCGGATTGCGAATATGGAACTTTAATGTGTAGGGATTGCGTTGATAGATCTTTTGCTATGTTTCAATGTCATTCACTAGTTTTTGTTAACGGTTGATTATAGAGAACCTGCTTTATTTTGTTTCTATGAAATTAATTGTTAGTATTTGTAATGATGCTACTTATGTGATACTCATGACAGATCGTGCCCAGTTATAGTCGTTTTCGGACAAAAGCAGTTGTGGGTTTTGTTTAGAAGTTTGCGATCTTGTGAAATATATCTTTGGATTGAGGGTATACCATAGAATTGGTTAAAAGATGATGTCTAGATCGTATACCAATCTTTTAGATCTAGCTTCTGGGAACTTTCCGGTAATGGGTCGTGAAAAAAAGCGCCTTCCGCGTGTAATGACGGTTCCAGGGGTTATTTCTGAGCTTGATGACGATCAGGCCAATAGTGTATCATCAGACGTTCCATCCTCGCTTGCTCAGGACCGTATTATTATTGTCGCTAATCAGCTACCTGTGAAAGCTAAGCGTAGACCTGATAATAAAGGGTGGAGTTTTAGTTGGGACGAGGACTCATTGTTATTACAGCTGAAGGATGGTTTACCTGAAGATATGGAGGTTCTGTATGTAGGGTCTTTGAGGATTGATGTTGATTACAGTGAACAAGATGATGTGTCGCAGGTTTTGTTGGATAGGTTTAAGTGTGTCCCAGCTTTTTTACCGCCTGAGATTTTGTCAAAGTTTTACCATGGGTTTTGTAAACAGCATTTGTGGCCGCTTTTTCATTACATGCTTCCCTTCTCAGCGAATCATGGTGGGCGGTTTGATCGATCTTTGTGGGAGGCATATGTGGCAGCAAATAAGATTTTCTCGCAAAGGGTGATCGAGGTTATAAACCCTGAAGATGACTATGTTTGGATTCATGATTACCATTTGATGGTGCTGCCTACCTTCTTGAGGAGGAGGTTCAATAGGCTGAGAATGGGGTTTTTTCTCCACAGTCCATTTCCTTCATCAGAGATATATAGGACTCTGCCTGTGAGGGAAGAGATCCTCAAGGCACTTTTGAATTCGGATCTAATTGGTTTCCACACTTTTGATTATGCTCGGCATTTCCTGTCTTGTTGCAGCCGAATGTTGGGTTTGGAGTATCAGTCGAAAAGGGGTTATATTGGTTTGGAATATTATGGAAGGACTGTGGGGATAAAAATCATGCCGGTTGGGATTCACATGGGGCAGATTGAATCTGTTTTGAAACTTGCAGATAAGGAGTGGAGGGTGGGGGAGCTCAAACAACAGTTTGAAGGAAAAACTGTACTTCTTGGGGTTGATGATATGGACATATTTAAAGGCGTCAATTTGAAACTGCTGGCAATGGAACAGATGTTGAAGCAGCACCCGAAGTGGCAAGGAAGGGCAGTTTTAGTACAGATTGCAAACCCTGCTAGGGGAAGAGGGAAAGATCTTGAGGAAATACAGGCTGAAATACAGGCAAGTTGCAAGAGGATTAACAAAAATTTTGGCCAACCTGGGTATGAACCGATTGTCTTCATTGACAGACCAATTTCTCTCAGTGAACGAGTGGCATATTACACTATTGCCGAGTGCGTTGTGGTCACAGCTGTGAGGGATGGAATGAATCTTACACCTTATGAGTACATTGTTTGCAGGCAGGGTGTTTCTGGGTCTGAGTCAAGTTCAGAATTGAGTGCGCCCAAGAAGAGCATGCTAGTAGTATCGGAGTTCATTGGCTGTTCACCTTCACTGAGTGGTGCAATTCGGGTCAACCCATGGAACGTTGAAGCAACTGCTGAGGCAATGAATGAGTCAATTTCAATGGTTGATGCCGAGAAGCAGTTGCGCCATGAGAAGCATTATAGGTATGTGAGCACACATGATGTGGCATTCTGGGCAAGGAGCTTTTTCCACGATATGGAAAGGACTTGCAAGGACCATTTCAGAAGACGTTGTTGGGGAATTGGTTTGAGCTTTGGTTTCAGGGTTGTGGCACTGGATCCTAGTTTCAGAAAGTTGTCTATTGATTCCATTGTGTCTGCATATTCAAGGTCCAGAAATAGGGCTATACTTTTGGATTATGACGGTACCGTAATGCCCCAAACTTCCATCAACAAGAGCCCAAGTCAACAGGTTATCTCAATCATAAACATGCTTTGTAGTGATGTTAAAAACAATGTGTTTGTTGTCAGTGGAAGAGGAAGAGAGAGTTTAGGCAAGTGGTTTTCTCCTTGCAAGAAACTTGGAATTGCTGCTGAACATGGTTACTTCATGAGGTATGCTAATTTTTATTTCTCCGATACATTAACGTTTGTTTGCTGTACCTTTTGTGTCTAAATTGCATGGTCTATTAGGTGGCCTGGGGAAGAGGGTTGGGAAACCTGCGGACAGAGCAATGATTTTGGGTGGACACATATGGCTGAGCCTGTTATGAAACTGTATACTGAATCCACTGATGGTTCTTATATTGAAACTAAGGAGAGTGCCTTGGTTTGGCACCATCGGGATGCAGACCCTGGTTTTGGATCCGGCCAGGCTAAGGAGATGTTGGACCATCTAGAAAGTGTCCTAGCAAATGAACCCGTTGCTGTTAAAAGTGGTCAGTACATTGTTGAAGTGAAGCCACAGGTAGATATCTCAACTCTAGTTTAGATTTAATGGACTTCAAATATGAATGTGAATTCCTCTCCATTATAATATCTTATGATTGAATTGCCATGGTTTTTCTTGGCCAAATTTTTTGAAGTTTATGTAAAAACTAATTTTGGTAGTTTTCTGTGTGAAACCCCATGTCTATTCCTCTTTCATGACTGCTGGTAGAATAAACTTTAAACCATGTTCTTCCAGCCTTTAAAAAATAAAAAGTTGTTCGACTTGTCCATTATGTTGGAACACATGTCAGATGCGGTTATGGAGTATTGCCTTCATTTTTCCATCCAACACTTTTACAATTTTATTATGTGAATTTAATGATGAACAAAGCAAGAAACAATTGGATGCATTTCCAGTTCAATAATGTAACATGAGATCATTATTGAAGTGTGATAAACTGTGATGAAGATTCAGTGGTATATGTTGACTCAGCCAAGGATTAATATAAAAGCATAACAATTATTCGGTAGATCTAAAAACACAGTTCCTTCAACATAATCCATCCATTGCCTACTTAGAATATGAACAAGCCCAGGAAGATTATAAAATTCTAAGAACTTGTAATTTATTGGTTGCCAAAAGTGGTGCGATGCTCATATGTCTTTGATAAAGTTAAAGTGCTAGTTTATGGCATCAGGTACCCATGATTGCGAGCAAATTAAAATGCAATATGAGAGGGGTGTGCTAGAATTGGATCACAGCAACCTTATCTTCTCTATCACATTGAAGATAAGCCGTTTGACATTGGCATAGTAGACACGGTTAGCGCTTGACCTACGGAGTTTATGTATCAATTTGGCCAAAGGGGCACCACTGTTGGTTCCTGTAAATTATAGTGGCCCTGTTGTTGTTCCATGTAAATAAATTGGAGTCAAATTGGCGTAAAACGGTAAAAGGCTAAGGACATATGCCTTCCTCACAGTGGCATGCTTTGCTTTTATTTTCAAGGTCTTTCTACTTAAAATTAAGCCTCAGAGGAAAGATTGCATAATTTTAGGACCATAGAGAGCAGTGGAACTAGTGACATGTTAGTGTATGTTACCATTACTAACATATTAATTATTGTTAAACTCGTATAATAGGTTTAGACTAAAAATTTGCTTGCAGATTGGGTAAAGTGTTGGATTGATAAGATATGGATAGGCGTTAGGTTGTCTAGAAGTGGACAGCAGCATCATCACTTGTTGGAGCCACAAGATTAAGCCGAGGAAGCAATAGAATTGATCTTTATCCCATTCTGCGAGAATTCAAATAATATTGCCCTGTATCTTTTACATTAACCCCAATCCTGGGTTCTTACAAGCAAACTATGTTGTAAAATAGAAGAAACATAAATAAATTTATGATCTTGGTAAACCTTCCTGATTAATCCACTTTATTGAGTTCTTGACAGGGACGGCAAGAGAAACTCTTGTATGGTTGCCTATCCTTGCATGGAGATTTATCCAGTGCTTTACTTTATATATATATATATATATAGTGCTTTACTTTCTTTTTGGATTACTTGAAATTGACCTTGCTTTATAATTATGGTGTTGGATGTTTTTTCTTTCACAATAAATTCCCTGTAGAATAGTTTTGCCAGTCTCGGTGCTTTGATTATACTTCTTTCTAGTAAAAAATTGGAACATTTACTGCTTAGAAAACATGATATTTGAATCTAACATATAGCGTGGCTTTTAGGGAGTCAGTAAAGGTTTGGTTGCAGAAAAGATTTTCACAGCAATGGAGAGAGGCAAGCAGGCTGATTTTGTACTCTGTATCGGTGATGACCGATCTGATGAGGACATGTTTGAGATCATTGGCAATGCAATTAATAGTGGTGTCCTCTCTTCTAATACATCCGTATTTGCGTGTACTGTTGGACAGAAGCCAAGTAAAGCCAAGTACTATTTGGATGACACAACAGAGGTCATAAACATGCTTGAAGCTCTTGCAGAGGCTTCAGACCCAACATCCTCCCCGAGTGATGAAGATGAAAATTCCCCTTGAATCCTCCATGTCTTTTCTGACTTCAGTGTCTTCTGCTTTAAGCCAATCAGGAAGAATAACATGCTGGTCTATGATTAAAGGTGGTGATGATTTTCATCTCTCTTTGAAGTAACTTGGTGGGAGAAACTTTATATGACTTCTTTCTGATCATGTGGTGGCCATTTTGGAAACATCAACAGCTTGGATTTTTTTTTTCTGACATAAACATGAAAGAGAAGTGTCGACTGTATGGGTTTTACTTGGAAAGCAGAATTTTTTTTGCATCAGCTCAGCCGCCTGAAGGATTGACAGGACCTACCATATCTGTTCATGGGTAGAAATGTCTAAATAATCGCTGCACATACACATAAAGGCTGTCGAGCCTTCCTAATGCAATTATCATACTGATCAGGTTAGTCCAGGTGCATCTTCTTGCATCCTAGCAGGGGATAAGTAACTTTTGATTTTGGGAAAAGATGTGCAAGGGATAACAGAAACATGTTTCAGCTGAAGTAAACGGCCTATTAGATGAAACGGTACACTGGTGTCTTTTTTCTTTTCTTTTTCCCCCCTTTTAAATTTTGAGTGAATTTCTTTTGCCATTGTTACTCGGATTATTTGTTTTGCATATTAAGTCTGTAAATTCTATAGCAAAATTTGCAATTTAGTTTTATATGCTCAACCTCCAGTCTCGTGTGTTTGACATGGACAACGTACAACAAAGTAATTTACACCGAGGTTTTATGGCCTGAAATGGTCTTTCCTGTGTGCTTGCCGCTTGGTATAATGGGGGGCAATAAGATGATGCTTTAGTAAAGACAGGAATCGTCTTGAAACATATGGTACCCTGTATAAGTTCCTTCTTTAAGGAAAAAATGATTCTAAGGTTTTTAGCTTTTAAACAGCCGATCTCCTCAGTCCGATTGTCATCTGTAAGTGTCTAGTACCCCAAAGATTTTTTTTAGGGAAAAATATATATTAGCCCTCCAAATTACCACCCTTTCTCCGAATGGCCCCCAAAACTACCAATGTTTAGATTCTGGCCCTCTAAACTACCACTTTCTGATTTTTTGGCCCATTCGTCCATTTATACCGTCAATTCTAAACAGAATTTCGAAAATGCCCCTCTTACACTTTGAAATTCTCACGGTTAAGGTAGGGGTATTTTCGAGTTTTTGGCCAATTTCTGTTAGAATTAACATATAAATAGACGGATGGGGCCAAACAATAAGAAAGTGGTAGTTTGGGGGGTCGGAGTGCAAGTGTTGGTAGTTCGGGGTGCCATCCGGAGAAAGGGTGGTAGTTTGGGGGCTAATATATATTTTTTCCTTTATTTTAAAAAGAAAATTAACAAATATGTGGGATTATCCCTGCTGACTTTTCTGTTGACTTTTCTAGCCTGGTAGGTTACCAATTTCTTCTTCCCCTCTCTCTCCCTCTCTTTCTCTCTCTCTCTCTCTTTTTTTTTTTGGGTTGGGGGGGGGGGGAACAAAATGTAGTTTGTAAAGCCTAGTTCCAACACATGTTGCACTAGGGTTGTAAACGAATACAGTTGCTCACAAGTAGGCTTGAGCTTAGTTCGATTAAATTCGGCTCGATCTTGATTCATTTAATAAATGAGTCAACTGTGAGAACAAAATTATGTTTGATTATTAAATGAGCCATATTCGTATAAACTTGCATTGACTCGTATAAGCTCTTATAAATTCTTATGATTTTTTTTTTCTTTTTAGTATTAATTCAATTTTGTAATAAGAACTCTTCCTAAATTACAAGAAATTTTAGGGACAACTGATTGTCAGTAATAAGCCGTTGAGAAAGTTTATCAACGACGACTTTAGTGACGTTGATAATGACATATCAGTGACGACTTCTATCATCATTATTAATGTTTGAGGTCGTTGTAGATAGTGTAAAAACCTAAACCGACATGTCTTTGTTAATTTTATGTTATTAGTGACGAGGTCATCATTGATAACGAATTATGAGTAACAACGAGATATTGTTGTTTACTCATTATCAACGTTAATGAGTTTATATTTATTAATGAGTAGTTCAATTCTTGCAGTAAGAACCATGGCTCGACTGCTCCAGAAGTTGCAAAATGTCAGAAACTAAGCGATAAAGCCTTAGCTGCCATCTTTATGCCAATTCTCCCGTCTCGACGTTTGAACTGCACTAATATGAAAGCTTTTTGAGCGTTTTCTTAGACCTCATATAATTAGTTAATGCTGCTATCTTTAAGTTTCTTAAGCAAGTATATTGAGAAATACCTTAAGAGACCTTCTAGAGGTAAGCTTGCTTCATTGACCTTGATTCCAATAGAGGATTTGTACAAAGCTTTGAGCTTTCCATCTCTTGAAGTTTTGAATTATTTCTTCAAACCAAACCCATGCACATCCTTCAATTATAAAAGAAGTCTACCGGTGTGTTGGTAAGGAAATATACTAGAAGAACAATAGCTAGCAGAGAGCTAGAGCTGAGGCAAGTTGGGAGCTTGTTGTCATACATAGTCTTAGCTTTATAAATGGTTGTAAGTGTCTATGTCTATATTTTGTATCGTCTTCATAATAGTGATTTCTCAAGTTTAGTTGCCTTGAAGTGATTTTTCATTTTGATGTGTTCAAAAAGTTTTTCACTTTATCAACAAAATTTTGTTGATAATTAGTTGTTAATTTGGGGTTGGACCCGATCCTTAGTTTTTTTAACAACCAACCCATTAGGAGACCCAAAGTGAGAGAGGACACTTGTTAGACTTGAATATGTAATCAAGTGAGATGAGAATCAGACTTTCAAGGGAGAGGCCAACCCAAACCAACATTGAACCAAACTAGGTCCATTGGGATAGATTTGGATTAGCCCAATCGACTCATATGAGCCTTGTCCCTTGGACCCAAGTGATTAGGCTAAGAAAAGGTAGACCGTGCCCTAACCCAACTTTTTAGAAGCTCAAAGGGAAGGTGAGGGTATGTCAAACTTTTGACACAGACACAAGAAAAACTTAATATTTTTGGGAAGGGTCGTGGGTTCCAAAAACAAATCAAAGTCATTCTAAAGAAGACCCTAAGCATAATCTTAAAACATTTAGAACAATTAGAATTGCAGAATCATACAAATTAAACCATTTCAAACCATTTAGAGGGTCAATGTTTGAAGTTTCAATGAGGAATCAATAGTTAGAGTTACCATACGTCTGATATGTAGAATGACTATAGCATGGGAAAATAAATAGTTATTACTGGGAATTGAGAATATAGAATGAAATAGCTATTCTTATTTCTTAGTTTGGTGACAACATATATGGTCTCACTGGAATGAAATGAAAACTAGGGCTGTCAATTTTTGACACGACTTGCGAACCCGAAATGAACCCAACACGAAATTAAAGGGTTAGGGTTGAGGAGTCTGATTGGTTTAATTAAATGGATCGGGTTAGGGTTGACCTATATAGTCTTATACCCATGCTTTGATACGAACTCAACCCGACACTCGACATAATGGCAGACAATTTTTTATATGACTTGCGAACCCAATATGAACCCAATACAAAATTAGAGGTTTAGGGTTGAGGGGTTTGACTCATTTAATTAAATGAATCGGGTTATGGTTGACCTATATAGTCTTATACTCATGTCTTGACATGACTCGAACCCAACATGCAAACGCAAATTGTCACCTATAACGAAAACTACTAAAATACCCAATTTTCTTTAAAAATAAAACTAAACTAGACTAAAATAGAATGAAATCTATGGGTGGGCCCACCTATAACAGAACTCTAGGGTGGTCGCACCAACCCTGGTGCTATCGGGGGTGGTCTTTACTCGAGGTGCTTCGAGGTGGTGCGACCACGCAACGGATTGGAAAGGACCACCCCTGGCGACCATGGAAGATGTTGTTGAAGAGTCCAAGGAAGAAGCGAAGAAGAAAGATGAAGATGTGAAATAGATAACCGTGGAAGATGCTGTTGAGTCTCAAGTCGACAAAGAAATTGAAAAACTAACATAAATCAGACATGCAATTGTGTTTTAGAAATAATTTTCATGTAAAAAGTTTATGTGGTAATGTAATATCCCAAAACAATAAAATAAAGATAACAAATAAATAACTATTATATACTCATATTGCTAATTCATTCATTTAAGTGTCCTAAAATAATTTTCTTAAAAATATAATAAATAATAATAATAATTTTTAACCCTTTCCTGAAGGTTTGACGAGTCTCTAGAACGTTAGAGTAGGGGTCCATCTGGAACGTTCGAAGCATTTTTGGAACGTTTGAAGTGGACCCCTTTTCTTGCTCATCAACCCACACATATTTAAGTCACCCTTACACGCCTTTAAGACTTTCCTACTCCTCCATGCATCTTAGCCACCCCATTTCGAGAGAAAGAGATCCTAGGGAGAGAAGGAGGTGGTCTTGGTTTTGTCCAATTTTCATTAAGGTAAACTTTGAACTTTAAACTCGTTTTTCATGTTGTTAGTATTTTGTTCATGTGATTTATCATGTTTTTATGAGTTTTGAACATGCGATGAACAATACATAATTTATCTCTATTAAAAATAAGTAGTTTTCTAAAAAGTTGAAAACTTAATCTCATTTTTCATAAGCTCTTACATTAACATTGTTTAACATGTTTTTATAAAGCTATGGTGAGAATTGGTTAGACCCCTCGAATGTTCGCTGCATTTGACGGAATGGTCGACCCTTGTTGATTGAACGCTCGACCCCGATACCGAACATTTGATAGTGGACATAAACGGTTAATTAGGGTTTTAATGATCGGTTAGAGTGCAAATGTTGTATTTAGGATTTTTGCATGCGTAAGTTAGAACCCTTGTTGTATTTCATTTAATGTTAGGATATGTTTTGCAGTAGTGGGAGTTCGAGATGTCCAAGCCTATGGATGAACATTTGAGGTGAGTAAATACTTACAAAAGTGTCACACTTTAACGTGCAATATATCAGTAGACTGAGCATGCTTTATTCTTTATAATTATATGGCATGAGCCTATTATTTTTATAACTGATTCGAAATAATTATTACTTATGTTATGATAATGATAAATGAACAATACTTGGATGACATGGTACATCGGTACGTGTGGTAGGATGACATGGGCTTACTATACAAACTTGACCCTATGGTCAAAGAGATTTATGATGGTGTTATGATGTGCCTTGGATCCAATGGTTGTTTTGGGACCAGCGCACCATGTTTGAATGAGGGCCATGGTTATAGCTTTGCTTGTAGCGTGGGCCATCCAAGGTTGAACTCGATCGGGCTGCTAGTATATGGTAGTATGCGTACATTATCCAAGGAACTGATGTATTATAGGTCCCTCAAGGCAACTCCAATGTAACGCCTTGAGAAATTAATTAACTAGTAATTAACTTCATTGCTCATCTCACAGTCCCATTCTATACGGGATAAGACTTAAGGATCTTCACTCATCGAAAAGATAATACTACGTAGCAGAAATAGAATATATTCTGTCAACATTAATTACAACCAGAACATCTACCAAAAGTCATCAGATTAATTGGAACCACACTATACATATCATCGATATAAAAGATCAATATTAAACCTTAACACACAATCAAGCTTGAAATGCTAAGCCTACAATCAAGTCCCCTCAAGCATAACTAGATCGATATCAGTACGCCAAACTACTGCAACTGTTATGAGCTCCATCTCGAATCCAACATCTAAAGGTAGTCCAACTATAAAACAATATTTTATAGGTAGAAAATATACAAGTATAAGTTCACAACTTAGAGAGTAACAATACACATGGTGATAGGTTATTATGTAGTGAACTAAGTTATTTATAAATCACATACAAAAATGCAATGTTACAGTTTATCCTCTGACAATGTCATCATACATGGAATCTAGATATAATACATGATGTAATAAGAGAATCATATCATAGCTCAACACCATATGGTCTACCCAGGATTTTAACCCATTGCCGGAAGGGTTGATGCTGTCGAGGGACCTGTAATACAACATTGGTGCCCCGGATATGTATGCTACTATACATCATTAGTAGCCCGACCAAGTCCAACCTCGGGTGACCCACGCTACTAATAACGTCCGTAACTATGACTCTCATTCAAGCATGGTGCGCCAATCACAAAATAACCATTGGATCCATGGAAAAACATAAAAGAAATAAATCATTGACAATAGGGTTAACCTGTATAGTAAGCTCATAATCGTTATTCCGCACGTACCGATGTACCGTGTCATATAATGCAATTTAATATTCACCGTCTTTTACATGCATGCTTTTTATAAACTAATCATTTTCATTATCTTATTATTCATCACTCATTTTCAAAAGTAGAGTTCACAGTTTGTCAAAAAGGTATTTCATGTGAGTTGTAAACATTCATATTTGGTACACAAAATAATAATGCTATGCAGGAAAAATAATAACAAGTATCCATGTGCATTTTTACTCACTTGTATTGCAAGATTCCTTCAAAAATTTCTCTTGAAACTCCACAACCTCGAAATCTAAGAAAAATCTATCATCAGTAATAATCCCGAGCTAAAACTAATTCTAAGCTATAATAGGTCCAAAGTATGTATTTTGCCTGACCCATGAATGTTCGGGACATAGGATCGAATGTTTGGGATACGATACTCAAACGCTCGTACTACGAGGAATGATCGTTTGAAGCACGAAGATCGAATGTTTGGCCAAGGGGTTCGAACGTTTGACTATGACAGAAACCCATTTCGAACCAAAACTCAACCGAACTACTTCTTAGCAAATCCTATGGTCTTAACGACACTACTAATATGGTCCTAAGCCATAACAACTCCCTATGCAAGAGTTGCGACATCTAAAGCAGCAAAAGGCTATATCTAACATCGAGCTAGTATTTAGATCAAAACAACAACGAAATGATTAAAATTTTGATTAAAGCTTATAAAGATAAATCGACAACAAAGCAGCTACAAAAGTACAAGTATAAGGTACGAGCATTACCTCCTTAACACGAAAACGTTTCCCTTACATCGAAACGACCTCACCCGCTCTCATCAGAGTAACATCAGCTCCAAGGGTCAAAATAAATGAAATAAAATGGAGGGGTTTAGGTATTTATAGGGTAAATGTTGTAGGTGGATAAGGATCATCTGATCTGCCAGCTGGCGAACGTTCGCCAAGTTAGGCTCAAACGTTCGTGTACAATCTAGGGTTAGATGACTGTTCATTGTACGATCTTGATCGTTCGGTGTATGATCTGACACACATGCCAAAGGCGTGGGATGTGCCTTCTGACTCACAATAGAACACATCATCAAACGTTCTCGGTGGGAACTCCGAATGGTCGGTCAACGTAAAAAGTAAAAAATGTCAAATTTCTAATAAGACCCAATTAATCATAAAAATAATCTAGCCGAGAATGGGTTAATATCCTGGGTAAACCTTATAGAGAATAGCTATGACCTATGTACACACACACACACACACACACATATAACATGTTCTTTCTGCATTAAAATATTAGTGTTTGTTACCGGAATTATGCCTCATCAATTCTTGAAATAAACTACTTTTTATTAAGCATAATAACAGAGGCAACACATATCATTTTGTGAAAACCTACATTTATAGTTCCAGACTTATTAAATGTCACCTAAGGCATATTGCGTAACTAGTTTTGTAATAATTTATTTACTAAGTCATAGACTTACGTAGTTACTTTCATTTCCCCTGTCGATCACCTTGGTGTTTTTACGGTTTAGTAGGTTGCCAATATTTAGAGCGAAAGATTCGTTAGGGTGAAGACACCAAGTGAATGGCTCCCAGTAGCAAGTTTAATTGATTTAAGTCTTGTTCCAGGATGATATTGGAAGCTCTAAGTCTGCAACTAATGATATGTTAATGGATGATTAAACTTAGTAATCTCATTTCATGATTTCTGCATTTTTTGTTTTACTCTGATAAGTTTGTGGGTAATTCTACTAGTCAATTACTAATTAATTGGTATGGATGAATCACTAATAACTCTCCAAGTTAAGTAAATACAATTATTTATTTTTTGGGGCGTTACAGGGTCTTTCGACTTCTTCGCCATCACAAAGCTCTCCCTCACCTTCCCTTCCACCGTGCACAGTATCAGTCGTTGGAACATTAACATATTCGCAGGCGACTCGCTCTTTGGATAAGACGACACCACCTTCCTAGGCCTCTTACCCCTTGAACACACTACTTCACCTTTTTAACCTTCTTCACGTTGATCTTCTGCCTGTTCTTCTTTCGCCTCATAATTTGGCCTTTGCAAGCTTCTTGTGGTGAGGCCAGCCCAACTGACAACCTAGCAACTCCATTTGCGATTGACAAGTTGCCAAGGTAGAGGGAGTTCATTTTTAAGCATCTAAGGGAACTCATTTACGAGCAGTTGTTGCCGTGATGAAGTGCAAATCCATGTTGCTTACGTAGCTCCAAACCGAGGAGCTGCTTCTCTAAGCAGCTCGTGAAGGCTTTTTTTCTTTTTGTCTGCAATGCTTCAGTTTTCACAAGATAAAAATGAAATGCATAATCGAAAAGAGCAAGTTGCCTAGCGAAGTTACTTAGAGTTTCACGCTCTTAACAATTCATAAAGACTCAAAATGGATACGATAATGGACAATTTGATTCGGTGTTTGTCATTCACTACCTTCTTAAAACACTTGTGGCCATGCAAGTATGTAAAAAATTTCGCAAAATTTGTGGCCGAAGAGATGTAGAAGTTATTGGTATGGCTCTGTTTCGATGCTAGATTACAGAGCCTAACAATGGTTTTGTAAAAAAAAAAATTTGTACTTTGGATCTTCTTCGTGATACTGATTTTTTAGGTTTGGCTACCTCGCAATGTTTTTTTCCTTTGATTTTGTTCAAAGGGTTTTCTTACTTTACTAATGATGTCCATCAATAATAACCACCAATCAAACATGGTTGTGCCGATCACACTATACAACCATTGGATCAAAGGCCAAACATAAACATAAATGTTTTGACCAAAGGGTCAAGCCCTTATACATATTTGCTCGCCATCCGTATATGACGATTCATACTTATAAATTTCATAAATCATTTAATAAGCAAATATTCATTTCGATGCATTTATAAACATTTGTTAGAAACACTACGCTCATAAACACTGCAAATCACATTCTAATATTAGGTATATACTACATTGGAATACCTAAACTTACTTATGGAATCTTAATCATGCGACTTAAACCCTAATCATGCATGAAAAACCATAATAACGGATTTCTGACCTGCATGGAGTCGACCGTTCGATTTAACTAGAACCCATAAAATGCTAAAAACTCATATCCAAACCTATTCTCAAGCTTAGCCATGACTCCTAATAGTTCTATAAGGTCTAACAATTATCATACATCATGAAGTAACATGTAAAACACAAGCAGACATCATCCATTTGACATAATACCTAACCCATTATCAACTTGAACATAGTCTCTAAAAATAACCCATGTGTCTACATCTAATGCATCCAAATAGTAGATTAATCATGCAAGAACAAGAAGGAATCACATGCTTAATCATAATCAAAGCCTACCCATGCACCAACCAACATAAAATCCCAATATAGTAAACCTAGAAGTCTAGATCATAATGTCTATATGATAACCCAATGATAATGTGACTAAGCAGTAAATGCTTGTAACATGCTTGTAACAGTGACAGAAACAATATTAAAAAGCTAAAGAATTACCTCTCATTGAAGATAAGGTTCCAAGAATCTCTTTCTCTCTCTAAAACTCCCTCCCCTCTTGCTTTAGGGTTTTTTAGAGGTAATGGGTGACAAAAATGGTTGTTCTGGACATAAGGATGCTTAAATAGAGGCCCCATGCATGCATAATAGGGCTGATGTGTCAAAATTAAGATGCTTCTAAATTGTCATCGAACATTCATCCTTGGGGGTCGATTGTTCAATTTTTAGTTACTATCGAACATTCAAAGTTGTCTCAATTGATGGACGATAGTTGTCCATTGATCATTCCAGGTGGTATCGATTGTTCGACGCTAATTTTATTTTTATATTTTTACTATTTATTATTACTTTGAAAATATTTTTTAACACACTTTTGGAATATGGGTATTTCAAGTACTTTTGTTGGAATTTCTTTCAACTTAAATAATAATTAAGGGCTCTAGGTTGAGGCTTGGCAATTTTTGACATGACTCGCAAGCTCGGCACGAACACGACACGAAAAATTCGGGTTTGGGTTTAGCATATTTGGGTTCAGGTCATAATTGGGTCAACCCGATCATGACCCGGTTATAATCGTGTTTCGAGGGTCAACCCGCGGGTTGACCTGTGAACACGACTATGACACAGTTACTTAAAAAAAGAAAAAGAAAGTGATTTAGTGATTCGTGAACGGAAAAGTGAGTAGTAGAACACTAGAACCCTAGTCGCAGACCCTCTGACCCACACGCCCTTCATCATTTTCAGTCTCTGATCTCTCTCATTTATGCGGCTCTACCTTCACTCTTCAGTCTTCAATGCTCGAATCACCACAGTTCACTCGTTCACTAAATCACCACTTCACCATTCACGCAGCCCGAAAAGAAGAAGCAAAAGGCTAAGAAGCTACGGCAAAGCAGTCGCGAGCTACCCGAAAAGGGTTTGTCGCTTTAATGCTCTTTTATTTCTTCTTAATTTACGTTTTGGGTTTGATTATAAATTGGTACTTCACTTTGTGTTTCCATTCATTGAGATGGCATTTGGGGTCTATATGTTTAGTCTTTTGATTGCAAGAGATGAGTTTTTTTTTTTTTTTTTTGTAGTTTTATGGGTTGCAGCCTTTCATTGATTTTAATGTGTTTTCTCCACATGGGTTTTATCTATTTTGCCATACCAATGTACAGTTCTATCGGCAGGATTTGATTTAGAAAACTTAACACAATGAAGTCTCTGCTTTGTTGCTATGTGGTTGTCATTTTTCTTGTCTTTACGAAGTAATGGATTGTTTGCTTGGAGACTTGAAATATTTGTGTTGTGAATGTGTTTACTACTAGAGTTAAGCATGTGTTATGTAGTTGTTTTCTTAAATTGTATACATGATGGGTTGGAAAATTTATATAGTGTACTAAAATGATGCAATCTACATGTTTGACTTTTTAAAATATGAATCTTTTAAACCAAGGAAACATTGAAGGGAAAATTTCGTGAAGGATTTTGTTCCCTACTTTGTAAATTTTGTTACTTTCTAACTTTTCGATGGACCATGTGATTTTCCGTTAGAAGTGATCAGAAAAACATTATGGTTGCTTACATAATGTAGTAAGGCTCTCATTAATTCCGGTACATCTTCTATTGTTTAGATCACTTGAATTCCAACAAAGCTTACCATATATTTTGAGCAGCTCATCTATTGTGTAACTTGTGTCCAATCATGAATCAGGATCAAGAGCAGGTAAGATTATTAGCCTTTTAAGTTTCAAGTTGTCTTTGTGAGCTAGATTTTAAGTACTATCTAATTTTGGATTGACGAACTAATTTACTAATAATGATGTGTGTAGATGAGTAACGAAGTAATTGGTGATGATATTGTTAGATACTTGAGGATGATGTGGTTGAATTGACTACAATAGAAGAAGATGAATCTGTTGGTGCGGAGAAAGATAAAAAAGACCACAAGCGTAGGAGGACTTCAGCCGTTTGGGAACATTTTGATGTCATTCGTGGTAAGGAGGGTGAGAAGTTAAAGGCAAAATGCAAGTTGTGTGGAACTATATACTTGGCTCCAAGTACATATGGAACTGAAAATTTGAAGCGTCACATAGACACTTGTCCGAGGAGAAACACTCATGATGTTGGGCAGATGCTCTTATTTAGAAGTCAGGGATCTATGTTTGTAAGTAACTCTAAATTTTTCCTAAAAAATTTAGAAAATTGTTGGCTGCTTCGGTCATTAAGCATGACTTGCCTTTTCGATATGTTGAGTATGAAGGCATAAGAGAGATGATAAAATGCTTGCATCCTGATACACCGCTTATCTCTAGGAATACTCTTAAGGCTGATTTGAAAAATTTGCAACTAAGGGAGAAACAAAAGGTTAAATTTATGTTGAATGGTTGTCTTGGGAGGATTTGTTTAACATTTGATTTGTGGACTTCTTTCACTACTGATGGATATATGTGTCTCATAGCACATTTTATTGACAAGAACTGGGTCTTAACTAAAGGGTGTTAAACTTTTCATTCATGCCCCCACCACATAATGGTATATCTTTGTGTGAAAAGACATATAATATGCTAGAAAAGGGGGATTGATACCAAGGTTTTCACTATAACATTGGATAATGCTTCTTGCAATGATGTTTCTATTGGTTTATTAAAAAATCAATTGAACATGAAGAAAGCCATTCTTTGTGAACGCAAGTTCTTTCACATTCGTTGTTGTGCACACATTCTTAATTTGATAGTTCAAGATGGTTTGTAAGAGATTGATAATGCTCTCCAAAAGATTTGTGACAGTGTGAAGTATGTTAGAGGATCACAATTGAGAAAACAAAATTTCCTGTAGGTTGTGAATAAAATGTCATTGGATAGTAAAAAGGGGCTAAAATAAGATGTGCCAACCAGATTGAACTCTACATATCTTATGCTTGAGACTGCTATTCATTATTAGTGTGCTTTTAGTTATTTAGAGATGATTGATTCAAACTATAAGCATTGCCCTACTGCACTTGAATGGGAAAAAGTGACTCATATATGTTATTTTTTGGCTTCCTTTTACCATGCCACATGTGAGTTTTCTAGTACCAAGTTTCCCACAACCAACCTCTACTTTCCGTTGATTTTTGACATTATATAACCTTGAAGGAAGAAGTTGAGAGCGAAGATGAGTGTTAGTATTTTGGTCTCATTCTGGACAAAATCACTTGTGTGTAAAGATGCTGTAAACAGAGATTCCACCATTTAGAGCACTCTCAGAAAGACTTTGCACTGCGAAGATTTCGGTTCCCTGTCAGCCGTCCGGATGAATGAGCCATCCCGTCTGGACGCCCATCTGACCACTGTTCCATCTGTCCGGACGACGTGCCATATCGTTCGGACGCCAGTCAGACCAAGCATCATCCATCCGAACGACGTGCATTTCCGTCCGGACCCTCCACTGTGTCGAGAAGTTTCTATCCATCTTGCATCTGTCCGGACGTCTCAGCAGCCCATCCGGACGCCTCTCGATACTCGACCAGTCTCAGATTCTTTCCAAGTTCTGATAAAGGAAAGATCGATCAACCTTCTGGACGATGTGGTATCCCGTCCGGACGCCCGTCTCCTTAAGGCAAGAATCCCAATTCAAATATCACTGTCCGAATGTCAGTCAGCCTTGGTCCGGACGCGCGTGCAACTATTATGGAAATTGCCGATTCGACTTCAACCGTCCGGACGACTGCCTCTCATGGTCCGGACACATGCATAGCAGATATGAAAATTGCGTGTTGAAGTTCAGCCGTTCGGACGCTCATCTCCCATGGTCCGGACGCGCGAAGCCTTATAAGAAAATTACTTGCAGTGGACGTGCGACCGTCCGGACAATGTGCCATCCCGTCTGGACGCGGCTCTTAAACAGGAAAGATTTCTCAGCAAAATTTTCGGAAAATCTTGTCGCACAGTTGTCCGTCCGGATGGCCATTACCACTGTCCGGACGGCGCCCTGCTATATTTTGCCTGACGCTCATTTGAGCCCCCAGCCTATAAATAGAGGCCCCTGGGCATTGAGAACTGCAAGAATTCGGTATTGAATTCCACAACTGCTTAAAGACGTGATTTTTCCTCTAAAGCCATTGCAAGTGTGCTGTTGCTGCGCTACATCTGAAGTCTATCTTAGGGGTTGGCCCTAAGGTAAAGGATTCCATTGAAGATCCCTTTAGGTAGAAGACCTGGTTGGGAAGCGTTCGTGTTGGGTTACACGTCAGAGAGCAAGGTACGACCACTGCATCGGGTATATGTGAGTGTTACTATCTTGTATCTAGCTTTGTCTTCTGAATAGTAGAATTCCTGGGTTTGGCTGCCCCGGAGTGGTTTTTCTCTTGATTGAGTTTCCACTTCATCAACAAAAATCTCTGTGTCATTTACTTTTCGTTGTGCTTAATTTTTGTTGACACTTTGTGCACACACTTGCCTTTTATTTAGAAGTCAAATTCAATTTTCAATGAGTATAAGAGATTAATGGCAACACAAATGCTCTCTAAATTTGAGAAATATTGGTAAGAATTTAGTGTAGCGTTGGCTCTTGTAGCTGTGTTGGATCCTTATTACAAGCTTCAACTTGTAAATTTCTGTTATTCGAAGCTTTATGGAGTTAATAATTCTAGAGAGTATGGACATATTCATGATAAATTGGTCTCTCTTTTATGGAGTATGGTGGTTCCTCAAATACATCTTCAAGCTCCATGTCTCTTAATACAAGATGTGTTGATCCCCAGTACCCCAACCACATTTCAAGTGAACTTCTGCAACGATGAAGGTAAAATTATATGTTTATTTTGTGATTTATGTGCTATTGTTAGTAACTTAGTATATATACTCCTAACTACTTAGTAAATTCTTTTTTAGTTTTGGCGGGGATGATGTTCAAGCAAATAAGAATCAATTAGAATTTTATTTGGATGAACCCAGGATGATGAATGATATGGAGGGAAATTTTGACATTCTTTCATAATGGAAAGTAAATGAATTTTGTTATCCTACAGTAACTGCTATGGCTCGTGATATTTTGAGTATTCCTATTTCTAATGTTGCTTCAGAATCCACTTTTAGTGTTGGTGGACGTGAGATTGATCAATATAGAAGTTTGCACAAACCTGATATTGTTGAGACACAAGTATGCACTCGAGATTGCTTATATGAAGAGAAATGTAATATTTGTTATTTGTATATTTATTTTTTTCATTAACTTATATTATTTTTTTGGGGAAAAGACACTTTGCCCCCGTAATTTATCCACGTTGTAGAAATATACCCCCCAATGTACCAAAATTAAGAGATGACCCTCCCGATCTTGCCAACTTGTGGCAAGTTATACCTTCCGTCCACTCGCCCGTCTGTGTAGACCGAAAATCGGTTATGTGCAACTCTCGTGACCATTTAAGCATAAGTCATTCCAAAAATTTTCTCCTATTAAATGCTGCGTTTTAGTATTGGTTTAGTTGAAAGTCTTCTTCAAGCTTTCTTTGGTCACGTACATCTTCTCCACCTTATGATCAACATCATGTAGGAAAATGGAAGCCAACACCCGCGAGCTTGCTGCCATGGTCGCCTCTGCAATGAGTTCGGGCACACCCACACGCTCCTTGCTTACATGGAACCCACACCCGCTCCCCCACCCTCATCCACGGAATGTGAACTGCTGGGGCTGTCCATTGCTGAGCGACTTCGGGTGCAACGTGTTAGCCCTATGGCGTCAATCCGATTATATTGCAAATATTTTGATGATAACAATTATATCTTGTTGCTCTAATGTATTTACTTCAAGTATGATAGTTGCAAGAAACATTCGAACACACATTCTCAAAGGACCAAAAAGAATCAAAGGCATTTGGAATTCAAAGCAAGAAGCCCTTAAGCACTGAAGAACTCAAGATTGAAGAATCCGTATTTTATTAGGGTATTCTTGTAAAGCTCCTATATGATTGAACTCCTAAGGCTCCTTACCCTAGAATGACCTTAGGACCCTTCATACATTGCATACATAAGTTTTTGAAAATCTGATTTCATTTTTGGAAAATTAGCTAATAATAATCCTTGTCTTTGAAAATCAGATTTCATCTTTGGAAAATTAGCTAACAATAATTCTTGTCTTTGAAAATCGGATTTCATCTTTGGAAAATTAGCTAACAATAATTCTTGTCTTTGAAAATCGGATTTCAAATTTGAAAAGTTAGCTAGCAACAATTTCTGACTTTGAAAATCTGATAACAAATTTGAAAAGTTAGCTAGCAATAATTTCTGACTTTGAAAATGTGATTACAACTTGGAAAATTAGCTAGCAAAATTCAAATTCTCGCCAACGGTCATATTCTTGCTAGACCTATAAATGCATGACCTTGGTTCTCATTTTTACATCATCAATCAATCAAGTGAGAAACAAACAAGCTTAGAACTCAAAGCATTCTTTCTTTCATATATTCAAGTTCATTTGAGCCATTCAAGTTCAATTCCTACAAGAGTTCTAGTGAGAGAGATATTGTTGTAAAAGCTTTATTTGTATATCCTTCTCAAAAAGGAGAATTGTCATTATGAGAGAAATCTCAAACCCGATCCACAATCAATTGTAATCAAGAGGGTTGGTGTGACCCTTGTGAGGTGTGAAGGAGATTTTCCACCTTGTGAAGAAGAGTAGTGTACTCTTGAAGTGTAAAGGTTTTAATTCCACCTGCAAGGAGTTTGGTTTAGTGGATTGAAATCTCAAGTGGTGTGCTTGGGGAGTGGACGTAGGTCAGGTGGACCGAACCACGATAAATCGCTGAGTTTGAATCTCTCTCTCCCTATCTCTTCATTATTGTTCTCACATTTATATTCTTAACATTATATTGCATCTTATATTGTTTGAATTTTATAATTCAGTATAATTTTCATTAAAACAAAAGTTTGCCATCAACCTTATTCACCCCCCCTCTAGGGTTGTTTATCTAGGCAACACAACGTACCAGCGCCGATACGCGATGGGCTCCTGGCAGATTGGTTCGCGTACGGGGGCTCTTCTCCGAGCCCGGGTTTGAGACTGTGCTCGCACGTGGCTTGCAGACGGCCTGAGATGAGGAGGTTTGAACAGGGTCCTCTGTTTCGGTTGGGTAAAACAGAGTTGAACAGAGGATCCAAGTTTTCTCCAAGAACTTCACAGGATAACATTCTTTGTGTGATAAGATGAAAATCAAAATGAGTTTGATGCCTCAGTTACTGAATCTTTAGCTGGTTTTGCAATTTCTTTTACAAGGCACTCAGCAATTGGAGCTTTGTGCTCTTTGAGGATAGTAGCAGCCTTGTAACAGTTCTGAATTGTTATGGCTGATTCTTTAGGAAGAATAGAAAGAAACTGAGAGAAATTTGAGAAAGAAGAAGAAAAGAAGAGAAGAAGAATGAAAGGTTCATCTTCTCATGCAGCAACAGCCACGTATGAACATGCAGTCCACATGTCACAATCCCCGAAATCTAATTATTAGAGTTTAACCTCTATATATCTGATCGTGCCAAGGCCGTGAAAATCCGAAGACACCTGGAAAAATACCTAGTTGCCAATGATGATAGAAAGAAGGTCCGCCAGAGCCGCAACGGTTCGTCGTGGAGGGCCGTGTGGTTCATTGAGTTGGTCGAAGGGAAAAGCCACCCTATACGCTTGAGAACCTACTATGGCACGTACCTAACTGCCACGGACGTGGCGTTTCTTCTGGTCATGACCAGATGCAAGGTGCTCCAGACAGTGCTGGAAAAGGCCTACGACTGGAAGTACGAGTGGGAGCCGATACGTGATGGGTTTCAGCTGAAGCTGAGGACCTGGTGTGGCAAGTATCTCCACGCCAACGGAGAACATTGTCGTGGAGAAACTCGACCACGACCGACGACCCGCACGTCTCGTCGACGCAGAATTGGACCCTGTGGGATGTGGACTCCTGGTTCTTGGACAACCTAGGGCCTGGTGTGGCGAAACACGTGACTTGAGGGTGCTGTCCTTGGTGGGTTTGAAGCATATCAAGTTATTTATATTCCGGGGGTTTGAACTGGGTATTTGGTGGGTTTGAACCGGGTATAAAGGATGATGGGGACATGGGTATTTTGGGAATTTTTTCAAATAAACGGTCACGTGCAACGCAGTGACCGATTTTCCGTCCAAACAGACGAGCGAATAGACGAATTGCATTTTTTGCCAGGCGTTGGCAAGTTCGGTGGGGTCATATCTAAATTTTGGTACATTGGGGGGTATATTGCAACAACATGGATAAATCAGGGGGGCAAAGTGTCTTTTCCCCTATTTTTTTATTACACTAATTCATTTTATCTTTTGATGTAGAACTGACATTGGCTTATATGTGGATGAGTTCTTTTTATATAGAACTTTTTACTATACTCTTGGTTGTTAATTATGGGGTTTGTTTTGCCCTTACTAGTTGACTGAAACTGAATTCTATTTTGCCCTTACTAGTTGTAAATTTTTTAGTTATGTTTAATTAACTTAAGTTTAATTTGAGAGGAATAGCTTAGCATTTTTATTTTTGTATTCCTCTCAAATTTTAACAGAATATTGATAGTTAAATATTGTCTGTAAAGTGATGTTGAGTTGATGGTTGCATTTTGGAAGATCACTAACAATCCTACCTTGATTGTCTAAGTTTTAGAGCTAGGATTAAAAACTCTTTATGTCTATGAAGCAATGTTTTGGTTTAATCCACTGCGTGAGGGGTGGTCTGTGAAGCAATGTTTGAGTTGTTGGCTTAACATGAAAAATATTTGCTTTCAGAGAAGGTGGTGGAACAGTGGGTGCAGGGGTTGTCTCAAAAGTAATTGGCTGAAATGCTGGTAAACTCCCTGTTCAATTTTTTGTGTCCTCTCATTTGGGTAAAGGCGTGAATAGAGAATGAGGGTGCCACTTCTTGGAGATGCATGAAACATGATACTTGCTGACTTGTTGATGACATTTTGGTATTGCTTTTGTTTTTTATATGTGGTAGCGGTCTAACCGGCTACGTGAATTTTAAATTTATAAGTTTACCACTCGCAATAGTAGTATCGATTGTACTATAGTAAGGGTGATCGAACCACAAAGATTATGGGTTGTTTTGCGTAACAGGATATCTAAAGGAACGTATCTAACTTAACTTAAGAATAAAAATAAAAGTAAAAGTCGTAGAATTGAAGCTACAACAATAAGGTGAATAAATGAAAGCGGAAATTGAAAACAACTTAAAGAAAACTTAGGGTATTGATCTGTCCAATCCTCAACGAATGAGATGCTTAAAGTCTATATAGATCTTCCTAATATGCATGATATGAGCGCGTAATGGGTGTCAACCATTACGACGACCTCGTCATGAAAATACTTTAGTTAAGACGTAATCATAAAGCACCTAGTTTTACATTAAACAACTCCACGTAAAGATTTGAACTACAATTGAAAAATGGTTACTCTACCAAAGGTGTGGAGTGATTAATGCTCCCTAACTTACTACTCTATAACACATCCTAATAAGAATACACAATACATGAAACCCTAATTAGGTCACAATGATAAGGTATCTAGTTTCACACCGGTCTATTCCATGTAAAGATTAAACTACAATGGAAATACATTTTACACTACTAAAGGTATGAAATGACCGGTGCTCCCTAGCATACCCTATAAGGTAACTCTAATAAGTAAACACATATCATGTCAAAAAGAACCATTGCAAAAGACATCGTTCTTGTTTCCAAGAACGTTGGTTTTACTCAAGAAATCTAAGAAAACTCATAGACAAGTTTAACTCTTTTTCATGAATAATTAGATTGGAATCTAGAAAACAAAACCTTTTAGTTTTGAGATCCTCTAGCCTTTAACAATCATCAAACATATCTAGAAAATCCTAAGAACTTCAAGAACACTACATGGATTTTGGAGAGGATTTTGATCAAACCCTAGGAACTAAATTAGCTATGCATAATTGAATCTAATCTATGCATGAAAATTAATGAAAACAGTAAAGATTAAGCTAGAAAAGTGAAGAACAACACTATTATTAAACTAAGGAAATTCGGATTACATAAAAAAAATGGAAAAAATAAACTAAAACTTGAAGAACAAAGAGGAAAAAGCAAAGGAAATAAGCTCTCTGGATTTCAGTCCAGAGAGTAGCATCAAAGTAAACTAAAACACAAGAAATTAAAGTTGATACACCTGAGCAAATCCGAAATCCCCAAAAGACGCATGTCTAAACCTAAATCCCTCATCTCATATATATAGAGAATTGGATTTACAAAAGACCATCAAGAATTAATTCTAGCCAAGTATTCAGAGCTAGTCGGCGTCCATTTCTGTCCACAAAATCCAACTTATGATTTGAATTGCATAAAGAATTCAAAAGATCTTGAAATATCTGATTTTTTGGAAGACGGAGAATTCAATCGATCAATTATAAAGTCGATCGATCGCATTTCGCTCGATCGCAGTCGGGCTTGTCATCGTTCGATCAATCGAGTTTCGCTCGATCGACTTTTCTTCGACTGATGAACTTCGATCGATCGAATTGCCTGTCAATTCTTCAACTAACATGAACAATCTCGAACTCTGGAAATAACTAAAATACCCTTGATGTATTTTCAGGTCTAATTCAAGTGTTTTGAATTAGATTTCAACTAAGACCTGAAAATAAGACATAAAACACAAAACTACAACAAGAACTAGGTCTAACAAATGCAAATTAAGGGGTCTTGATTCGAATAATTCAAGACTTATCACACCCTTAAACTTACATAATGCTAGTCCCTAGCATTATAACTTGAAATTAAAATTTAAACAACTAATCTACATTCTCTTTCGTTGGAAATGCGATTGCATTTAACACATGCAATAAGCCTTTTAAACCCCTAGGCTATCCTAGTGGACGAATGAAGTCTCGTGAAGGTTTAGCAGAAATGCTACCTACAAACATTATCTTTACAAAATATAGATGTTATATAATAGAAAGAAGTATCATCAAAACGATGGTTCATAATTCATGAACAACTTTAAACTAATAAACTCTATCTTCACACAGTTCAGAAAATCATAGTCTACTCACTTACAAATGGCCGGCTAAGATCTCACATGTTAGAAATGATGCAGTTTGATATTAACATACAATTATGAGGCTTTCAAAGAATATAGCCTACATACATGCTCCAGTGTCTCAAAATTCCTTATATCTCTCGCTAGATGAAATAACTAAGGCATAGACATACTTTAATATTATTTACATTATTTATTATGGTTGTGCAATGTTCAACTCCTTTAAGCTTCGAAATGACCTATGTACCAAGTGTTAGGCCAGTGACTCCCAAACCAGATGGCTTTAGGGCACTAGATGTACAACATCCCTAAGGGCTTTATAACTCAAGTAAAAAAGAAATACGAAGTCAAACTAACCTTTATTATTAACTTCCATCTTTTGACGCGAACACTCAATGCTTAATGAGGCAAGAGGTTCGGTTACTCAATGAAGTTTTTTTTTTTTTTGTTTTTTTTTTTTTATTTATGCTATATATGCCCACGTCATCCATCTAACAAGTACTCTTGGTTTTTCGAGACACTAAAAACTATGTGCAAGGTATTAACTTAAGTACATACCCCACAAACAATATGCCAATGTATGTCATGATTTTTCAAATTTTTACATGTGAATCTCATAGCCAAAAATAATTAAGCAGACTTAGACTCTAATTGTGTGATCATGTGTTCAAAATATTAAAATTGTCAATGAAAAGTAAATCACAATTATAAATCAACTAATTTCTACAAATCAACATAGATATTCAGAAAGAAATTTGAAAAATTTGTACAAAATTCAAACTAAGTGTACTTCTATACCCCCAAACTTAAAATAACACATTGTCCCCAATGTGTACAAAATGAAAGCATGGTTAAGGGATAAAGAAAACCTGAATGGGGAGGTATGGCTCGTAGCATACCCCCAAACTTAGAGGTAGGAACACTTAACCTGAAAAAGAAAGCTAAAAAGAAAGAGTAATATACAAGATAATAATAAAAAACAACAAAATGAGGCACGGGTGTTTAAAAACTGAGCATGTGGCCTACTGGGTGATGTCGATCGATCGAATATCGATCGATCTAACAAAACTCGATCGATCGAAACAAAAATAGATCGATCGAAACCCCTTTGAATGAAGCAGATCAATAAAAAGCATAAAAATAACAAGTATGAAGTATAAACACTCAAACAAAATGAATAGGGTGCCACACAGGAGCTCTAAGTTTAACGTCTTCAGCCAGACTCATCAAAACTCACTGCTAATGAATGGATTTGTGTATGGCAGTGGTTGAGCAAAATTTATTGTTTCAAGCCCATTCGGATCCTTGAGACTTAGAGGATAAGGCACTTCAGGTTTAAAATGTGCCTTGAGTAATTGTGTGGTGGAGTGTGGTGCTTCGGTAAACACTCCATTACCCTTGGCAAGTTTTGTCTTTTCTAATTGCCATATTGGTTCAGTCTTTGTCTCTCCCACCTTTGAATTAATGACTACCCCTCCACTCCTAGGATTAGTAACCGGCTGACTAGAACACTTCCCCATCTCTCTCTCATTAAAGGACTTAGCTAGTTGTCCAAGTTGGACTTCTAGCTTTGCTATAGAATGAGAATGGGAATTCAGAATCTGAGTCTAAGACTCAAATTTACTGAGACTAGTCAACACCTTTTCCTCAAATGTAGAATTACTAGGAGGTGGAAGGGCTGATTGCTATTGTGGGTTGGGAGGACGACTATTAGGTGGCGGCTGGTAAAATTGATTGTTGGACTGCTGATATGCTTGGTTTTGCAGTCCATTGTACTGTGGAACATTAGACCGCCACATACTGCTATTGTTTCTCAAGGTCAGTGTTAGTATTTTAGCCTTATTCTGTGTTTGGACAAAATCACTTATGTGTAATGATACGGTAAACAGGGATTCCACTTTCAGAGTGATGTCAGAAGATTCTGTCTGCGAGTTAGAAGAATTTCAAGTTCCCTGTCAGCCGTCCGGACGCCCATCTGTCTACTGTTCCATCCGTCCGGACGACGTGTCATTTCGTCCGGACATCAGACATACAAGCATCATCTGTCCGGACGACGTGCTTCTTCCGTCCGGACACCTACATCGTATCGAAAAGCTTCTATGCCAGCTTTCTCTGTCCGGACGTTTCAGCAGCACGTCCGAACACCTATCCAGTCTCGAACGGTTCACTGATTCTTTCCAAGTTCAAGAAAGGGAAGATCAATCAACCGTCCGGACGATGTGGTATCTCGTCCGGACGCGTATCTCTGTAAGGCAAGAATTGCAGTTCAAATGAACCGTCCGGACATCTGACAGCTGTGGTCCGGACGCTGGTGCATCGTATATGGTAACTGCCGATTCGACTTCAACCATTCGGACGTCTCCCCCTCATGGTCCGGACGCACACGCATCAGATATGGAAATTGCGTGTTGAAGTTTAGCCGTCCGGACGCACCTGCCCCATGGTCCGGACGCGCGAAGCCTGTTATGGAAATTACTTGCAGCGGACGTGCGTCCGTCCGGACGATCGAGCCATCCCGTCCGGACGATGTTCTTATACAGGAAAGATTTCTCTGCGAAATTTTCAGAAAAATCCTGTTGCACAGTTGTTCGTCCGGACGGCAATGGTCCACCGTCCGGACGGCTCCCAGGCAAATTTTTCCTGACGCCCATTAGAGCTCAGAGACGTGATTTCTCCTCTGAAGCCGTTTTTCAAGCGTGCTGTGATGTAAACCGAAGTCTATCTTAGAGGTCAGCTCTAAGGTAAGGAGTTCCATTAAGACCCCTTCAAGTAGGTGAACCTGGTTGGGAAGCGTTCGTGTTAGGTTACACGTCAGAGATCAAGGTATGACCACTGCATCGGTACATGTGAGTGTTACTATCTTGTATCTAGCTTTGTCTTCTGAATAGTGGAATTCTTGGGTTTGGCTGCCCCGGAGTGGTTTTTCTCTTAACTGAGTTTCCACTTCATCAACAAAAATCTGTGTCATTTACTTTCCGCTGTGCTTTAATTTTTGTTGACACTTATGCACACACTTTACTTTTAGAAGTCATTTCAATTTTTCAGTCAGATTATAAGAATTATTAAAATGATCACTAACCGGTCTAGAGTAAACTGCGTTCATCTGCTCAATAGGAGGCTCAGAAGACTGTCCAACAATAGGACAATTTCTGGCTTGATGTGATGGGTCAAAGCAAAATGAACATGCATCATGTGGTGTGTGTATATGAGATGCAGTCGCAGGAACAAAACCAGATGCTAACAATTGATCTAACTTTCTAGATAAGGCATCCACTTTGGCATTCAAGTCCAAAGGTTGGGATACCTCATAAAGAGTTTGGCTCTCAGCATTTGTCCTACGACCGGATGATGAATGGTGTAAAGAGTTTTTAGACAGATTTTCAAAAAGTGTCCACGCATCAACCTCACTTTTCAGCATAAAAGTATCCCCACATGAGGCATCTACCATCTGTCTATGAGGCTCAGTCAACCCATCATAGAAGCTTTGTACTAATTGCCACTTGGGAACAGCATGATGTGGAAACTTTTGTAAAAGGTCATTCATCCTCTCCCAAGTTTCATGAAAAGGTTCTCCCTCTATCTGTGAAAAACCAGTTATGGCTTTTCGTATATGATTGGTCTTTCCTATGGTAAAGTGCTTCTTAAGGAACTCGTGTTGCATCTGAGCCCAAGAAGTAATGGAGTTAGTCTTTAAGGAAGTCAACCAATACTTAGCTATTTCTTTTAAGGAGAACGGAAACAAACACACCCTTAAAGCATCCTCTGTAAAATTTTGCAAACTTATGGTGGAGCAGATTTCAATAAACTCATCTAAATGCTTATAAGGGTCTTCAGTACTAAGTCCATAAAATAATTGAAGCATTTGAATGAATCCGGACTTAATTTCAAAATGAGCTACCGTAATGTCCGGCAACTGAAGGCTTGAAGTAGGAGTGTATGTCGAGGGAACATAGTGGTCCCTCAACAGCATAGGCTTTGGTTCTTCAGCCATAGGTGATTTAGAATGGGCTCTTAGACGTGAGTTCTGTTTGGATCTACTTCGTCTAGAAATCCGCTCTAAGTTTGGGTCGTATGGAAAAATAGGCAATGATAATGAACGACGACCAAACATACATCAACAAAAACTAATCTATATAGTATATATACAAGGTACAGAAAAGAAATAAAATGAAGAAGGAAGAAAAACTAATCGGTTCTGCTGTGAGTCAGTGCAGTAGCAGCTGGAGTGCTATTGTAGGAAAATTCGCTCAATCGAATGTTTGGTCGATCAATCACTTTTAAAATTGATCGATCAATTTTCTACAGAAAAGAAAAATGCAAGAAAAATGCAGAAAATAAATCTAAAACAAAACTAAAGTCTAAATATGCACAGGACAGTAAGAAATTAAATGTAGGTTCGGTCCAGAGTCAGCAGAAAAACAGTGCTGCTCAAAACAAAAATCGATCGATCTAATTTTATGTCGATCGATCGAAAGTCGATTGATTGAAAATTTAGGTCATAGAAAGTCAATCAATCGAATTTTCTATAGAAACAAAATTCTGCAGAAAACAGACAGAACCAAATTAAAACACCAAAAACACTAAAAATAGTTTTTATACAGAACCAAAAATAGCTTATGGATAGAATTTACAATATATACTAAATCAAACTAAATACAATCCTAAATATCCCATAAACAACCATAAATCCCCGGCAATGGCGCCAATAATTAGTAGCGGTCTAACCGGCTACGTGGATTTTAAATTTATAAGTTTACCACTCGCAATAGTACGTATCGATTGTACTATAGTAAGAGTGATCGAACCACAGAGATTATGGGTTGTTTTGTGTAACAGGATATCTAAAGGAACGTATCTAACTTAACATAAGAGTAAAAATAAAAGTAAAGGTTGTAGAATTGAAGCTACAACAATAAGGTGAATAAATGAAAACGGAAATTGAAAACAACTTAAAGAAAACTTAGGGTATTGATCTTGTCTAATCCTCAACCAATGAGATGCTTAAAGTCTATATAGATCTTCCTAATATGCATGATATGAGCGTGTAATGGGCGTCAACCATTACGACGACCTTGACATGAAAATACTTTAGTTAAGACTTAATCATAAAGCACCTAGTTTTACATTAAACAACTCCACGTAAAGATTTAAACTACAATTGAAAAACGTTTACTCTACCAAAGGTGTGGAGTGATTAATGCTCCCTAGCTTACTACTCTATAACACATCCTAATAAGCATACACAATACATGAAAACCCTAATTAGGTCACAATGATAAAGTATTTAGTTTCACACCGGTCTATTCCATGTAAAGATTAAACTACAATGGAAATACATTTTACACTATTAAAGGTATGAAATGACCGGTGCTCCCTAGCATACCCTATAAGGTAACTCTAATAAGTAAACACATATCATGTCAAAAAGAACCATTGCAAAAGACATCGTTCTTGTTTCCAAGAACGTTGGTTTTACTTAAGAAATCTAAGAAAACTCATAGACAATATTGTTCTCAAATGCCGCAGCTCAAAATGGCTTGACAGAATTGATATGCCAGTTTAAAATGATGTAGCTCAAAGCCTCAAACAGCATTCAAAAAGTCCTTTCAAAAAAATCGGGTCGTGTCGGGTTGACACGATCCATTAAGTAATCGTGTTTATCGGGTCGTTTTCGGGTTACCCGATTATTAATTGGACCATGTTCGGGTCATGGGTTCCAACCCGATTAATAATCGGGTCGAGTTTGTGTTGGACCCGTTTACGTAATCGGGTCGGTCGAGTTGACACGAAACCAACTCGTGAACCCGAATTGCCAAGTCTGCCTGGGTTTGGTAAATTATTATTATTATTTAAAAAAAAAATATACATATACCACGCATTTAGGCGAGGTGTTACAGCCGGTGACCACCCTTTCGCAAGATAAGGTTTCGACTGGGCGACCATCATCGCAGGAGCCATAATAGATTGTTCCTCCTCAAAGCCCAAAGACTTTGAGTGGAGAGGGTTTCTCTTACCAGCCATCCTAAGGTACTCAAAAAATTCTAATGTCCTAATAATCAAGAGAATAGGCTCTACAAAAGGATATAGTTTTAGCTACACTGACAACAAGAGAAAATTCACGCCAATAGAAGATTCAAGATCTAAGGCAACCAAAATACGCACAAAAATAGCATAACCTAACAAAGAAGAACAAGAGGGAGTCTAGCGGATCCAACGGGGACAATGGTGAGAGGAGGAGACATATTAGGGGATGAGACAAGAGAAAAACGAGAGATTGGTTGGTGAAAAAGTGAAAAAGAAAGAAGAAATTGCCCCTTTATGTGTCCTTAAAAAGTTTAAGGCCCCAACCGTTGATATTCAAATCGATTGACAATTAGGATCATCTCGTGCAACCTAGCAAATGAAGTGGCAGAGACATTGCACAACTCGCAATTGCTATTAGACGTTTCATGTCGTCCGTGCAACTTTCAAAGCAAAAACCACCATAATTCAAAAGAAAGAGGGGTCGAGTAATCAAGAAGATTCCCAATGCCTGATCAAATGAACAAGTTCGACATAGGAATGGTGGGAAACTGATATCCACTCGGCTAGTCTAGGTCGAAACTGCGAGCCCAGAAGCCCACTGTTTGGGCTGGATTGATCAAGCCCAAGCCACATACCCCGATCAAGCCAAGGAAGCCGATGTGCCAGCTCAACAATTGCATTAACAGCATAGGGAGTGGGGAACAAAGAACAACCGCTCTCAAGCTTGTCTTAACTGCGGGAGAATGTAGAATCCGGCTCAACATCAAGTCATAGTGATAACCTGCCAGCAAGTCATAATTCAACACCACACCTAGTTAGAGTCATACCCCATTAGCACATGATGTTGGGATCATATGCATCACATGCACAGTGGAAGAATCCCATGATCACTTCATGAATACATGGCTATATCATGCATTTGAAAAAAAAAAGATTTTTCGGCAATTTTGGCTTTTGGGCAATTTTGATTTTCTCTCTTCCTTTATGTAATACACGGTTGGTATGGAGATTTTTTGAACCTTCAAGTCTTCTCTTCAATGACTGAAGATGACTCAATTTAGAGTGTCTCACTCAGTGCTACACCTTTTTAAAAAAAAAAAAAAAGAGATAAGGAAAAAATGAAAGAAAGTAATGTTCCTTAGGCTCCTTTTATTTATAGGCTTAGGTTTACTTGGAGAGAAAGAAAAAACCATAGCCTCCACTAAAGACAAACGGCCAATGGGGCATTAATTCCCCTTGCCTACTGTCTCCAAAACACAGCTAGGGTTAGGGTTGAGACCCCAAGCCCTCTATCTCATAGAACTGGCCTTGGGCTAGGATTTTAGCCCATGTCTCTTAAAAAAAATGGCCACCTAGGAATTAAATTTCAAGCCCATATTTTAAAATTAAGATTTCCCAAATAAATATTAGAAGGTTTTGCAGTTTGGTCAAATTATATCATGAAAAGAAAAAAGAAAAACTAGCTCCAATAAGCTTATGATACATATCATATGATGACTTGTCATAAATTACTATTAAATACAACTTATTCCACTAAATAGTTATAGTTGCATTATAATTTATATTTTCGATTTAATCAATTAATCCTACAGACTAAACTTATGTATTACATTTGACCTCTCCATAGAATATTCTATAGCCAAATTAAATTTATAAAAGACTGTCACTTTAATTCAATACCTCTTCTCCTTGAGTGCCCAATTTAATCCTTTGTTTATTCTTTGTACCCATGAAATCTCATTTCACTTTGTACATTAAAGTTTTTGTAACTCTTATTAAAAAACTCAGGCCTGAGATTAAGAATAATCAATCCCATTAAATCTATCTCCAGGAGAATATTCCTTATCATTTTGATTTAATCAAAGGATCTTGATTCTTTCTTGATGATGGTGTTTTCACAATGACATGTGATCACATAATGCACCAAGAATTTTGACTACAATAAGGGTCTCACTCTTAAATGCATCAACGTGATCACTGTTAGGTTTTAGAAATTGGTCTCATTCGGTGTGCAAAATATTACATGTAATGTGTTTCATTTCACAAGTGTTTGAGGTGAAAAAATTGGTCATTAAGGTTTTTTAGTTTCTCGTTCAAAGCCGATCCTAACGTAGACGTGACACAGAGCCTCAAAGAAGTCTCGACGTACTTCCGTTCAAAACCCTGCATGATGGGGACGTAACGCACAACCATAAAGAAGTGTCTATCTTGCCACGTTCAAAGCCCGTCATGATGCAATTGTGAAAAATCTACCAAATGTCAAAGAGTTAGCAATGAAAACCTAGCCGCCACGTCTTGACGTGAAATGACCCCATCATGTTGCGAAGAGGAGTTCTTGTGCAATAAAAATAAGATCTTGGGCTCATCTTCTCGAACTCTAAAGAGCGTTCGAACGTGTTACTGCGACATCCGGACGGATGCAAGCTTGAACTATTCGAAGCTTCTCGACACTGATGGCAGTCCAAATGATATTCTCATGTCATCCAAACGGATGTTTTTGACTGATGAGCGTCCGAACGCTTTACTTGGCCGTCCGGACGGAAATAAAGGATCTGACTTTTCTGAGTTGGAATCTGCACAAAATCTTCATGAAATTTCTGAAATAGCCTTCTTGAAGCTTGTGACACTACTACTTATCATAATAAGGCTATTTCCATGTCAGATAAAAAAAATTCCTGAATATCTAAAGACTCCCTAAAATATATGGCATCCCTGTGAAAGCAGCAACAATACATAATAGTGATTTTGTCAACAGAATGCAGCCAACACAAAAGCTTACAATTGTAAATGTGAAATTTAAAGAATACAAATATTTTGTTGACGAAGTAGAAACTCAATTAAGAGAAAAACTACTCCGGGGCAGCTAAACCCAGGAAATCCACTATCAGAAGACAAAGTTAGTACATAGACAGTAACACTCACATACCCGTTACAGCGATTGTATCTAACACTTTGACACATAACCCAACGTAAGTGCCTCCCAACCAAGTCTCCTACTTGAAGGGATCTTCTATGGATTCTTTTACCTTAGGACTCCTTCCTAAGATAGACTTCAATAATGAGTACACAACAGCAAAGGCTTGAGAGCTAGCGAATCTTTACAATTTCTCCTTAAAATATACTTTCTAAGCCTAGAGGCCTCTATTTATAGGCTCGGCAGACTTAAAACAAGTCTAAAACGTATTTCTCTAAGTAGCGTCCGGATGGTAGCTGAGAGCGTCCGAATGGACAACTATGCAACCGGTTTTTCATAAAACGCTTCACATAATGCCATATCAGGGCCGCATCCAGACGATGTTGCCTTAGTGTTTGGACAGTTGCACTTCTACTTCACGTAATTTTTATAATAAGGATTGGCGTCTGGACAGTGTTGCCTTGACGTCCGAATGGTTGCAATTCTTCTCCACATATTGCCTTATTAAGGATAACGTCAGGATGAATGCAGCTGTCTTCCCATATCTCTGTCTGGGAAGGAAATCCGATTTCTTGTCGAACACTGACAAGCGTCCGGACGAGTTGCTGAAACGTTCGGACGGATGCAACCTTGAACAGTTCAAAACTTCTGGACACTGATGGAGGTCCAAACGCATGACTGGGCCGTCCGAGCGGAGGCTTGGGACCCGACTTCTCTGACTTGGAATTTGCACAGAATCTTGTTTGAACTTCTTAATGCACATTTCTGAAAGGAAGACTCTCAAATAAACGGCATCCTTAATAAAATGGCAACATTACATAAAAGTGATTTTGTCAAACAGAACGCAGCCAATCATATACTAACATTCGTGATAGTGATTTTCCAGGTTTGCTACCCTGTAGTGGGTTTTCCCTTTTGTTGGTTTATTTTAATTTGCTACATTCTAATTGACAAAAACGCTTCCATATCAGGGACTTCCATAATATGTACACCGTATTTCCAGACTCTTCCAGAAGAATATTGCAAAATATTAATTCCAATATGGAAAGGCCTGATCAAGGCTTGACTCTACAAGAATATCTCTAAGAATGCAAGTTCTTGTTGAATGAAAGATTCTGGAGACTTTACAGCTCGGAAAGTAGGTTTTTCCTAAAGCCTGTCTGGACGCCCAGATGCCAGAATCTGGATGCCTAGCTCTGAATCTCAAAGCCTATGAAGGTCCAAACGTCGCAGCAGACACAAGCTACAGAGAGAATCCGTCTGCAAGAAGTCCCAACGGCCTTGTAAATGCGAGCCATCAAGAGCACCCATCTCCAAGAAGGTCCAAACGCCGATGCAATGACTACGGACAGTGGAAGTACTTTATGCAACCGTCTGGACACTAGGGTTGCAAGTCCAGATGCGCTTCAGTGATTACTCGAAGTTTTAGTTGTAGCTCCGGATGTCGCCTATGCAAATCTGATTTTGAGTAGAATTAGGATTTCTGAATCCTATTTAAAGAGGCTTATAGGCTGTATAATTTTAAGAATTCCATAGCTGAATTCTCATTGTGTCAAGAGAGGATATTTTGACAGAATTTGTTAGATGTGCTAACTCTCTTAGAGTTTTATTTTGTTGTATTGATTCAACCGTTTGAAGTCTAACTTAGAGAGGAATTCTAAGTTAAAGGAATTCATTGAAGAACTCTTCAAACATGAGGTCTAGTTGATAGGCGTTCACATATAGGTACGTGTAAAAGTTCAAGGTACGACTATTGCAAAAGGGTTTGTGAGTACTTTCAAGGTACGACTATTGCAAAAGAGTTTTTGAGTACTACTATCTTGTAATTAGCTTTCTCTTCTAAATAGTAGATTTCCTGAGTTTGGCTGCCCTTGAGTGGTTTTTCTCTTTGTACAAAGAGTTTCCACTTCGTAACCAAAATATCTGTGTCCTTTACTTTTCCACTTTATATTTTGGTTGCATGTTTTACAGTTGATTTTATCTATTAGGAGTTATAATTATTTTTCAATTGGTATCAGAGCGGATTCACTCGTGTTCAGATTAAATTCTTGAGTGTTATCCTTAAACTCCTTTATTTTTTTTCTCATGTCTCTAAATCTTAATTTTGTTCTTGCCTTTGATGGCACAAATTATGGCTATTGATGAGTGCCAAATATTGTGTATTTGGACCCCTTGATTTGCACTAGTTAGACCTTTAGCCTTGTTATTTTCTAATGTTTTGGTTAGTTTTTGTGTTTTCTGTTTCTGTAGGACAATAAGAGAAGAATGTCAAATTTCATAAAGAAATAACTGGAAATTCGGAGACCCTGACAAGTCGATCGATCGAACTTAAAATTCGATCGATCGAAAATTTGCCCAAAGTCGATCGATCGAAATATAAGTCGATTGATCGAAATTTCCCAGAAACTGCTTTTGCAGAGCGCGCCAGAACGCCCAATCAGAAGCCAAAAAGCAGTCCTCCCTCTGATTTTCGCTGCAGAACACGCTGGTTTCGTGTTTGTGGTTGTCTCTAGCAGCAGAGGAACCCTAGAGGAGGGTAGAGGAGTCATTTCTTGCCCTAGCTCTCTTCTATAAAAGTCATAGCCATGCCCCCTTGTTGGAGAGTAGTAGAGAGAGTATGAGAGGAGAGAATAGAGCAGAAACTCTGTAGATAGGTTTAATTTCGTGCTTCTTGTAGTGTAATTCAGTAGTTTATTTTCAAATACTTTCTCTTTGTAGAGCTTTTCTTTCATTTCCATGGTTGTTCATCATTTTCTTGTGGTGTTCTTAGTCATGGAAGGCTAGTAACCTCAACTAGGGTTGAGGATGAAACCTTTCCATTGATGATACTCACAATCTTGCTGTACCACTTGCACATTTAATGATATATCATGTTAGTTGTTCAAGTTCCATTCATTTAAAGCTTTATCTTTTGCAATGAATGTGGTTAGTGGTGGATAGAGGACATTTTATGTGTTTCAACCGACTAATACATTGTTTTATCGGTTTGAATGATGATATCCATTGTGATTGAATGATACTTTGGATGTTTTGATTTCAATCGGTACTCTTTGTGATTTGTCAATGAGTTGGATTCATTTAATGGTTCTTGGGTTTATGGTTTAGAAACTTGAATAACACCCTAAGCTTAATGTTCTTTGGGTGTTCAAGTAGAAACCAAGAGTGTGAGTTGTAGGATTTGGTTTGGTGGATTCTTTAACCTTAGTTCCTTTTAATTTACATATTTCATTATATCTCTTTCCATTAGTCTTTTGTTCTTCAATCATTTCTCAAACCTTTGGAACTAGGTTAAAATGAGGTTGATTAAGCAAGACACCAATATTTGACCATTTTCCTGTGGATTCGACCTCGCACTTGCACACACTATATTGCAAACGATTCGTGCGCTTGCGAGTACTATTTAAAACACACATCAGCTATTGGAAAGCAAGAATGAGATTCTTTTTAAAATCTATAGACTTTGGCATATTGTTGAATCTGGATGGACCCCACCGGATGCAACAACTGCTGAATGACCTATCATTCAAACTACTTCTCGTCTTTTGAATGATAAACCTTTAAATGCCCTTTGTCAAGCTCTTTCACCATCTGAGTTCTTACGAATCTCATATTGTGAAACTGCACGGGAAGGATGGGAAATATTTGAAACCACATATGAAGGTACAAAAATTGTCAAATCTGACAAACTTCAAATGTTGGTTTTCCAGTTTGAAGGTAGGGGTGGGCAGAACTCACCCGAACCCGTGAAACCGACCCGGTCCGCATCGACCCACCCCGTGAAAAAAGGATATAAGGCATCCGTTTGAAATCGCGGATCCTAAGCCATTCAAACCGTGATTTTTGGGGCGGGTTGCGGAATTTATATTTCTCCCACCTGCAGACCCGCCCCGCCCCACATACATCTTCAATCTATACACAGTATTTTGAGATTTCTCGTTTCCCCCAAATCTCCCGTCTTCAATGACTCACAAGTAGAAAGAAGAAACCCTAATCTGCACGATTCAAACTAGAGCGGCGCTCCAAAGATCAAGGAATCACTGATTCTTTCCAATTTTGGCCAACAATTTGATTTTTATACGATTTCGGGTTTGAAATCAAATGGGTTCCCGTTCTTCATCTTCACTCTTTAAAACTGTGTTCGTCAATCATCACTTATCTTCCACACGATTTGTGTATCGACTCCTTTGTGCTGATTCTGCTGAAGAAATCTTCACACTTCAACTTCACCGCCGACCGTTGGTATAGGTAGTTCAATCTCTCTCTCTCTCTCTCTCTCAAAAACGACACCTACCGAGCACATATTGTTGAAAAAAAGAGCTTGTATTTTTGCATGTTGATCTATAGAAAAAGTGTGGTTCAAGGTAGATACCAAATCCTGTTTTCAGTTTTGATGTACTAACCAAAAAATAATTTTTAAGTTTTTGATAAAAGTTAGATGCTTACAAGTCAGTTCTGTGATATTTAGATGCTTCATGCATGTTGTATATTTGGAGAAATAGTGAAATACTAAAGCAGGCTGGAGGATTATTGATGATTCTGATTTCTGACAATAATTTTTTTTTTTCAATTGATTTCGCCCCAATTCAACCTCAGTCTTTCAGTCTCAGAGTCTCAACAGATAACAGAATCTGATCTTGATGTGGTTTTTTTTATTTTAATCCGTGTATATTTTTTTCAATTAAGGTTCAAATTGACTTCAATAGCAATAAGTTCATCACCTAGACTGTTTGAGTGTGAAAACCATGGTTATCAAAGGATTTTAAGCTATGAAAAATCTTAGTAGAAACTAGTTTAAAGATGCCAGTTTAAGCACCAGAATCTAAAAGATGATCATTTAAAGATGCCAGTTTAAAAAAGAATCTTTAAGATTTTAGATTAATCAAGTTTTAAAAAATAGAAGTTAAATAATTGTTGAAGAAACTAGTTGGTGCTGTTTCAATTGTTCTTGTTGCATTTTCAGTCATCTACATCAGTTTGGGAAAATTTTGGTTTTGTTTGGAGGGTTATTGGAAAAAAGTTTTGATTTTGATATTGGGTTTGTTGGTAATTTTGGTTCTTTCTTCTTGTTCTTATTTGTTAGTGAAGTTGAATCAATTGGGATTTTCAATTCTAAATTGGGTTAGCAGGTTTGTGAATTATTTTTGTGACTAATTAAACGCACATTGTCCCCCTACTTTGCAAACTTGGTTAATGGTTATTATGGACATATCGCCTTCAGTACTTTATTACGCACAAGCAAGTAAATGTTTTTATTCTTAGGGAAAAAGTTCTTTGTTTGCGAATTATATGGATTGTATATGTGTTTGTTATGAATTTTTTATATATATGAAGTTCAATATTTTATAAATTGTTGATGATTTTTTTTTTTAAAAAAAAAAAAAACCTAATTGTAGATTCATGGCTGGTAACGCAAATAGTGGTGCTAAGAATATTGGTTCTATTGCTGGTGCTTCAGCTTCACCTAGTCCTACTCCTAGTCTTTTAGATAGCACTATGCCTCCCATTAATACTGAGAATGTTGAGAGTGTTGGTGATGTTGGTACTCAGAATCCTAATTCAGTTGAAGCTCTCCCACCAAAACCTAAACCAAATGTGCAAAAATCAATTGTATGGGAACATTTTACCAAGATAGAGGGGGGTGATCCCGAAGATCCTAAATCAAAATGCAACTATTGTAGCAAATTTTTTAGTTGTCACCCTAGAATGCTAGGTACTTCATCCATGTTATCACATATCAGAAATAGTTGCAAGAAATATCCTGGTAGGTTTGGCAAATTAGATAAGCCACAGTCAACGCTGAGTTTTAATGCTAAGAAGGAAGGACAAATGGGAGAAGGATCTGTTGGCAATCTTGTCATTGCGAAATATAATGTTCAAAAAATAAGGGAGGCATTAGCTAAGATGGTAATTGTGGATGAGTTGCCTTTTAAGTTTGTGGAGGGTAAAGGGTTTCACGATTTCATGAAGACGGTTGAGTTTAGGTTTAAAATTCATTCCTGTTACACTGTAATGAAGGATTGTATGAAGATCTTTATATCTGGGAAGGAAAAGCTTAGGGCAATGTTTTTGACAACTGGTGCTCGGGTTTGTCTTACCACTGATACGTGGACTTCAGTTCAAAACCTTAATTATATGTGTGTCACTTGTCATTTTATTGATAGTGATTGGAATTTACATAAAAGAATTATAAATTTCCTTTAATTTCTAATCACAAAGGAGAGAGACTATTGGGAAAAAGATAGAGTCTTGTATGCTTGAGTGGGGTATTAGTAGCATTTTTACTGTCACGGTTGACAATGCTAGTGCCAATGACACTGCTATTGAGTACTTAAAGAGGAAAAATAGAGATAAGGTGGGCGCCATATTGGATAATGAGTTTCTGCATATGAGGTGTTGTGCACACATACTTAATCTTACTGTAACTGATGGTTTAAAAGAGGTTAGTGACTCTATTGTGAAGGTTCGAAATGCGGTGAAATATGTGAAGTCTTCACCTTCAAGATTTGAGAAATTTAAGGCTTGTATGGAGACAGAAAAAATTCAGTTTAAGGGTTTGTTGTGTCTTGATGTTCCAACTAGATGGAACTCCACATATAAGATGTTAGAAGCCGCTGAAAAATGTCGAAATGCTTTACATCTAATGGAAGAAGAAGATTGATACTTTGTTTCTACGTTGTTTGAGGGAGGGCAATGGAGAAGGGGTTTGGGACCTCCTACTTTTGAGGATTGGGAAAATGTTAGGGTCTTTCTCAAGTTTTTAAAACTTTTTTATGATGTGACCATGTGACTTTCGGGTTCTTTGTATGTGACATCTAATATGTACTTCCAAGAGATTTGTGGCATCCAAGCACATTTACAGGCTTTTAGTGAGAGTGGGGACAATGTATTAAGAGCCATGGCTGAGAAAATGAAGATGAAGTACAATAAGTATTGGGGAGATCTTGATAGGGTTAACTTGATGTTGTTTGTTGCAGTTGTTCTTGATCCACGCACCAAATTGGATTCATTAGAATATTGGTTCAAAGAAGTTCTTAGTGTTGAGCAAGCAACTCGAATGATTACAAAATTGAGGTACCACTTGGACAAATTATATGATCACTATGACAACAATGGTGGGAGTTCCTCTCGGGTTCATAAGGGCAGTGATTCGTCAACCACAATAGATGAAAGTGAGTGTATTGACTATTCATTTCACTTCATGAGTAAGTTTCAAAAGTACCGGGCTTCTAAAAGTGATGTAGAAACAAGTAATTGCCCAAATAGCACGGGATGGTGGAAGGTGAACTCAACCAAATTCCCAGTAATTGCCCAAATAGCACGGGATATTTTAGCAATTCCCATCACAATGATTGCTTCATAGTCGGCTTTTAGCACTGGAGGGCGTGTTTTGGACCCTTTTCAGAGTTCGTTGGCTCCAACAACAGTTAAAGCCTTGCTATATTCACAGAATTGGTTAAGGTCGAAACCCATAAGCGGTGGCAACGGTTATGATTCAGAGATAATTGATGATGCTGAAAGTTATAGGCTTGAATCAGGTAAGCTTTCTATTATTTAAATATTCATTTCCTCTATTTATCAAATTTGAATTATGATTGTTAATCTTTTTTTTTATTATTCTCCTTTGTAGAAATAACTTTGAAGAACGTCAGCATTTTGCTTGAAGATGATTAGTTGAAGATGCTGCCATGCGGGGTTTCTTGTTTTTTGTTGCTGGTTTAGAGTATTCAGCTGTTGATGGAATTATTGATTTCTTTTGTGTTCATTGATTCTACTAAATTACGGATTCTATTATTTTGTTGGGACTTTTAATTTTTGTTGTACTAAGTTTCTGTTTTTTTTTTTTTTTTTTTTTTGGAACTTTAAATTTGTTGGACAATTGGACTAAGTTTCTAATTCTTTTGTTGAAACTTTTAATTTCTATTGGACCAAGTTTATGTTTATTTTTTTGTTGGAACTTTGTGTTCATGCTTAGGCAGCTTAGCTATTAATTTAAAATTTGTTTTGATTATTGATGCATCCTGCAGTGAACAATATATATTACTTGTGTGATTGCTAGGTAACCTTGTGTGAAGACTTGCATCAGTAGCAGACTAGCAGTGGACTAGTGTGACACTGATTGCTAGCCTGTTAGGTTTGTTCACATTGATGAATGTTGAGGAATTGAGGATGGACGTGGACCACATACATTGTCACGCCCCCGTTTTGGAATATAAGGGGAAACGCGAACTTAAGTGCTAAAAACAAACATTTTAAATGGAAGCGTGCAATTACAACATATAAATTCAAATCTCCTACTTTATTATACATTTTTATTAATAATTCTTTACAATACCTTGAATTCTCCAAGAGAAACAAACTATACAAAATAAAGATTTGGTCGGTCCGTAATGATCTATTGCTCTTTGCGAGATCTACGCCAATACCAAGAAATATCGTCATCTTATTGGGTCATCTGGAAAGGGTTGAGGGAAAAATGAGTGAGTTCGACAACTCAGTAAGGAAAATACAACACCAGGGGAATAAAACATGTTATAAACCTTTATGCCATAAATCTTTAGTCATGCATAATGACAAATTTATTCTACTCACTGATAAGAATTAATTTCATATATAGTGAATTTCATAATGTATATTGTTTTACAACCTAAACCAAGTGTATGATTGATTTTAATTTATTTTGGATGATTTGAGTATTTTTGGATATATTGAAACTATGATGATGTCTAGAAGTATGAATAAGATATGTGATCTTAAAGTAATTATAAGTTGGAGATTATAGTTATGCAAATTATTTAAGAAATGACATACTAGACTGTTTATGATTTATAAGAAAACACGTGTTAAAAACATGATTCGTGATAAGAAATGTATTGTTTTAAAGCAGGAGGCATAATCATATGAACAATTAACAGAACAAGTGAATGAGGAATATAAATAATGGCATATGAAATTTATAATGATTTAATAAATTCTTTTTATCTGTTTTCCCTTTAATCCTTTATCTGTAGTTTAACCCTTTACAGACTCTACACCGCTGTTTCCCGTGAGCAGAGCACGTTGGCTTTTGTCACACAGACCTATGGACTCAGCCTGTCGTCGCAAGGGAGAGCCGTACCGGGTTGGGGATCTTCCCTAGGTGAAGGCCAACCTCGGATGGTAGCACACACCGACTTACGGTATGCTTGCCATGCTACCCTATGGGCACCAATCCTAATTGTAATAGTGCCTCAGGGTTAAACAATTATTAATGCACATGAACGCTTTCTGTAATTCTGTAGGCTCTGCAATAACTGTAAACTTTACTTTAAAACTGTATGAGCCGCGTTCATAACTGTAGTCATGTGCAGAATTTAAATTTTAGATCCTCTTTTCTTTCAACACTGTATTCTTGAATAAAATCATATACTTCGGAATGCTCTATAATCTTAACTTTGGAATGCTCTTTTTCATGACCATAAGTATGCATAATCCATAACTTTGAAATGCTCTTAATTATAACTGTAATTATGCATAAATCATAACTTTAAAATATGCTCTTAATCATATCTGTGATTTATGTACAAAATTCTTGAACAATAACATATGAGTAATAAAGCTTGGCATTAAAAATCACATAAGCAAATGCTTTGTAAAATTCCCCAACACTTTCTCAAAAGATTTGTAATAAAATCTTGTTGGGGGTTTTTCGGTGTTATATCCCCTTACCTATATTTGCCATTAGCGTCAGGATCAACATTTTACCTAAATAAATTGCAAGAATAAGTTTAGAGAAATATTCTGAAATTTGAAGCCTAATACTTAAATTAAGATATCCTATATAAATATCCTACATAACATGCAATCATAATTCTTCAAATACTTCCTATTAATACAAAATCTCTACCCAAATTCACTGTAGATATCTGATATCATTAATAAATAGCTCACTATAACTAAGCTCATAATCAAACCTAAAGCTATAATCAATACTCAACTCTAGGAATCACAAGTAACACATTTATCTGAATATGTTAACCCTCAATTAACAATTCAATCCAACAAGTGCTATAAAAATTCTTCCAACTCATTCAGCCAATCCCTATAGACCACAAAATATAAATCCAAAATAAGACAACCAAACTCCTCATTTCACATATCATCAAGACAACTATCAAAGCCCATAATGCTAACCCAATTCAAAGCACAACTCAACACCCTCACTGCCAACATACCTAAAACAGGGAAAAATAACAAATCAACATCCATACCCAATATACCTAACCGGATCATCAAACACATAATCCAAAACCACTGAAATTTATTAATATTTGGCCATCATCAAAACAGGGCCTGAAATCACCAACAATAAAATACTCCAAATAAACCCAACATCCAATAATTGGCCAGAATTTATCCATTATCATCACACACAGTCTATCAACAGAAACAATTGTAACCTCAAAACCATTTGGCCAACATCACCCTAAATCCAAACACTACAAAATCGGTTAAGTTACACAAGAAACCCAAATCTGTCACTGCCAAAATACAACCGGCCACAACACCCCAAAATAATCAAATACCTACTGCTGACACATACACACACAAACAAGAATAACCCAGAAATTACCCAAAGTTTCTGGTCTTAGGAGTCGCCGGAAAATCCTACTGAAGCTCGCCGAAAAACGCACATGGAAAACCGGGCCTCCTCCCGGGTTCAGCGGGTCACAGGTCGGGTTGTGGGCTCAACCGGCGACGACTCAGCACCACCACCAGAAGATCGGCCCTGGTTCGTCGGAGAACTCGCCGGAAATCGCGTCTCAGGCCGCCAGACATGGAGGATCGGGCATCAGGGCTCTCGGGTCTGGCGGGTTGCGGGTCGCACGGGTCATAGTCACGGTCACTAGGGTCTCCGAGTCTCTTCGGGTTACGGGCTCACTGGCTGGCCGAAAATCGGCCTGGGCATCCACCGGAATCGCACTGCCTCGCCGGATTTCAGTTTTGGCCACCAGAATTGCGCCACTTGGGTCGACGGGTCACGGCCTCTCTTCCCTCTTCGTCTCTCTTATGCTCGGTCTCTCTCTCTCTCCGGTTCTCTCCCTCTCTTCTCATCTCTCTGTCTCTCCCTGTCGGCATCTCTCTCTCTCCCTCAGCCTCTCGCTCACTCTCTGTTTCTCCATCTCCATGTGTCTGCGTGCTCAGGAAGCATAGGGAAGAAAGAAGAAGAAAGAAAGAGTAACGAAGAAGGAAGAAGAAAGAAGACCAAGAAAGAGAGAGAAAAAAAGAAAATTATAAAAGAATAAATCAACTTGCCGTGCAAGTTCTTTTTTGGGGTAATTACCTTTTCCCCCCATGAACTACCAAAAAATGCGCGATGCCCCCATGAACTACCATCTCGACCAAAATAGAGCATTCAACTACCAAAGACAACCATTTTTCCCCCTTTCGTCAGTCAAAAGGGTTAAAACAAACGGTCAACGGGTCACGTGACCGTCACATGCCGTTTTACCCTCATTTTCTTCATCTTTTCCCCCCATGAACTACCACCATCTTCCTCTTTTTCCCCCATGAACTACCACCATCTTCCAATATGCCCCCATGTAAAATGGCACATGACCCGTTGACTGTTTCTTTTAACCCCTCTAACTGAGGGAATGGGGGAAAATGGTTGTCTTTGGTAGTTGAATGCTCTATTTTGGTCGAGTTGGTAGTTTATGGGGGCATCGCGCATTTTTTGGTAGTTCATGGGGGGATAAGGTAATTACCCCTTCTTCTTTTTTTTTCTTTTTTTTTTCTACTTGTTTAATAAGTTAACTAAACTTACTTAATAAGTTTTATTATTATTATTATAAATATTATTAATATTTTGTGTCTAATAAAAATCTAGAATATTACATACATACCATTCTTGAATCCTGTGGAATGGTTTAGGCCTTTAGGGCCCAGAATATATTTGTAAAAATAATAAGAAAAAAAAAATAGAATACCCGAACCCGCAAAACCCGCCTTCAATCTGTGGTACCCATGGCCCATCGGATTGACCATTAAATACACGGTTTGCGGATCCCGATTTTTAAATTCGTTCACTGCGGGGCGGGTTGTAGAAAACATGTAAATCCGGCCCAATCCGACCCGCGCCCACCCCTATTTGAAGGAATTAAGATGATAGAAGATGAATCGTTTAATGAGTTTTACACCAAGATTAGTGATTTGAGAAATTCTATGGTAAGTCTTGGTAAGAAAATTTCGGATGCAAAACTCATTAAAAAGATTCTAAATTCTTGGCCTGGGCTGTTTAGGATAAAAGCGACTACCATTGAAGAAATCCAAGATCTGGATATGATGAAAATTGAAGAGCTGGTAGGTTCCCTTCAAACCTATGAGTTTTCGTTGCCCCCTTTCAAGAAGGCTAAATCCATTGTACTAAAGGCTGCAAAAGGTAAAAGCATAATTTCTTCATATGAAGACACTGATGATGAGAAAGGGATAGCCATCCTTGCCAAAATTTTCAGAAAATTAATGAAGACCAAGAAATTCAAGAATAAATTTTCTGACAATTGGAGAGGTGATCCCAAAGGTGTTGAACAAGATGATGCTGACAAGAAGGATACTAGAGGTCCCGAATGCTATGAATGATCATGATACTGTCACGTGTGGGCAGATTGCGGGAATTTGAAGTAGGGTAAAGGAAAAGCTCTCAACACCTCTCTCAGCGATGATTCAAAGGAAAAAGAGACTCCAGGTAAAGATCCTAAATTTCTAGCTTTTACTGCTTCATATAATGATCTTGAAGAATCTAAGTCTTATTACTATGAGAGTAGTGATGAAAAAGATCATAAAGAGGTTTACAAAACCTTGTTCATCAAGTTCATGAAGCTAATGGAGGTAAACGAAAAGAATGTCCTGGAACTAAACATGTTGCAGACAGAGAGAAGCACATTACTACATAAGATTAAGGGCTTAGAAGATGAATTGGTTGAAGCACAGTTGCAATCAGAGAAGTTCATTGATAATAAGCTAGCCTAGATGCTAATGGGGCAAAAGTGCTCTTCTGATAAGACAGGCTTATGTTTTGATAGAACTGCTTCTATTTCTATTGCTTCTAACATTGCTTCTTCTTCCAAAATTGTGTTTGTGAAGCCGAAAATTGCAGAGCCCCAGAATAACTATATGGACAAAGGTAAGGGCATAGTTTTTTGTGAGAATGGAAACAAAATTTCTGCAGAGCCAGTCAAGAAACATTCTAACAAAAGAAGCCTACCTATTTGCCATTAGTGTGGCATCAACGGTCACATCCGACCTCATTGTCCACAGATCTATGCTCAGAAGCCCAAGGTTAAGAAGTAAGAGCCAAACAAAGCAAAATCAAACACTAAAGCTCCCAAGGCTAATCATGCTCCTCGGCATCAGCAGCAACATCCCTAGAGATTTGTTCCAACCTGTCATCAATGTGGCAAGATTGGTCACAACAAATCCAGGTGCTTCAAGTCAAAGCCCCGTGAGCCTAAAAATAACCATCTCTATGAGGGGGCATGATGCAGAATATCCTAAGCATATTGAACAAGCTGGACAAGGCTCACAATCCTGCTCCCAGGTTCAAGAAGATATGGGTAAGGAAGGATGAGACCATTCACCCCTTGAGGAGGAGTGGACTCACCGAGTAGGTGAGTATATGGCATGCCTAGGATCTTGGTTCCTAATCGTAGAGCATGTTGGGTATTATGCATTGCATTTTGTTTTCATTGTCACATATTACTTATGCTTTGCATTCTTGTGTGGAACTATGTTTTTATCCTCATATTTTCTCTTGTTATTGTTTAGAGAATCTTCTGCAGGTATTTATGAGGATGATAGAAAAAGCACGTCGGGCGGTTGCTTTTCTGTCTTGGTAAACTCAAACCTCTCTATAAGGACACGTTTGCTTTTATCTTACATGCTAGAATTAGATTTCATCTTTTCCCTAAAAGCATGTTTTGTTGTTGTTGTTGTTTTTTTTTTTTTTTTTGTATATTTATTTTTCAGCAGAAAGGGGGGGCGGGGGGGGAAGGAGATGTAGTACAATTTTATTTTATTTTTTTTGTTTAGTTTTTTAGATATCTTATGTGTTTTTAATTGACATCTCAGCCATTGTGTATTGATGAAATTTGCTTATATATAGTTGAGATTTATAGTCTGATATCTGCTGAGTTTCTCTGCTGCATCTTAAAGCTAGATAGTTTATTCCTCTCATGCGATGAATTTGTGCACTATTCAAAGCTCCCTTAATGTAAATTCTTTTACTTTTGGTTTTGATACTAAAAATCTTATTAAGAGATAAATTTTTGCCTAGATGGTCAAATTGACCAACTCACTAGTTGAACCTAGAACCTATAAATTATGGCATTTTTTTCTAAGTTGCAACACCAAGTGTTAAAAAGCAATAATTTTTCAAAAAATATGGATAAATAAAAAAAATCCATTGCTAATTGTGTTGTTGAACTGTTCTTATACTTGTCCCTATAGAAAAAGTCAGTGATCAATTCATTGCGGAAAAAGAGACGATCACTAACAGACTAAGTTAAAGAAAAAGTGTTGTAGCTTAGGGGGGTGTATCAGATGAGGGTGGCTAGGCCCTAGTAAGATAAGGTTTGACTTTTAACTAATCAAACAATAAATTTTCTCTTTTTAGAAAATTCAGTTGTTTTAAACATTATCAATGAACATATGCCTTATTGAGAAAGATTTCACACACAACACGCATAGCATGAGTTAAGTAAATTGTTTAAATTTCGTATCTGTAGATAAATTTTTAACTCATAAATTATATAACTTTCAATTATATGTTTGCATATTTTTGATTTACTATTTGACTGGTTTATCAATTTTAAATACGTAAGTGTTTTGGAGTTACACTTTAGGGGAAAAAAAAAATTGTACTACATTTTTCTCCAAAATTTCAGGTTTCTTGTGAAGTGTCCGGACCTCAGTGGCTAGAGTTTGAACACGTTGATCAATGCATTAATCAGCTTTGCCCGTCCAGACAGGCAACTTGATTGTTCAGACGCGCGGCCTAGGTTTATAAAACCTGTCGCTTTTTCTCCCAGCCGCCGCACCTCTCATATTTCTCTTGAGTTGTAATTTTTCTCATTTTCTCTCTATTTCTCTTGAGATTTTTGGGTATTTTTGGCCTTTTGTGCATTATCTTATTTCTTTTTTCCTTATTCCAGGTATGTCCTCCCACTCCATTTCTTAATATTTTATTATTTATATTTTCTAGAACATAAGGATTCTAAATATTGGAATACTTTAAGATATTTATCTGAGATTAATGTTTGCTTGCTGGGATTGGTAATTTATTTTGGCTTTTAGTCACATGCATGCATGTTTTATTTTTCTTGTCCTATATTAGTTTTGCATGAGCAATTTCTTTGGACTAGATTAACTATGCATGTTTTAATTTTTTTCTTGTCCTATTTTAGTTTTGCATGTGCAATTTCTTTGGACTAGATTAATTTTGCATGCTTATACTTTTGGTCATACTATTAAGGCATGTATTTCATAGGTGTTATAATGCATTTCTTTTTCTTTTCTTTTTTGGCATATTATTGGGATATTTGACTCGTAACATGTTTTTTCAATGTTGTTTTGGGCTTCTTCTTTTTTTTTTGTTTAACAGTTATGTCTAGCCAAATGAAGAAATAAATAAATAAATAAATAAAAGAAAAAAAAAAAGAGATTACTGTTACATTAGCTAGGATTAAGAGCTAGACCATAGTGATATAGGGGGCCATTGTAAGGCAAGATGTCATGGTCCCTCCTTTTGGCTTCATTGATCAGATATTTCAAGAAAATGGATGGCAGAGCATGTTTACTTGCAACAAGATCTATCCTAGACTGGTGTGAGAATTCTATGCAAATTTGAAAGTTGATCAGATTAGCCAGATTCATCCTATACTGAAGAACAAGGTGCGTGAGCAAACAATCATTGTTGATCCTATTCTTATCGGCACGGTGGCTAATATCCCACTAGTTCCTACTCTTGGACTTCCGTATCCAGAATCTGTGGATCCCCCCTCCATTGAAGACTTGAGATTATTGTTTGATCCTCGAGGGGCTCAAGATTGGCATGAAGACATGAACATCCCAACCAGCTAGCTGCAATCTCTTCACAGGCTACTAGCTCGCATCATGATGCAAAATCTGTGGCCACTTTTCAAGAATAGCAATATCGCCATTCGCAGGGCCAAATTTTTGTAAGCCATCATCCGATGAATTCTTTTTTCCCTGTGCAAGTACATAGTTCTAATTATGATGGAGATGCTGAAGGAACATCAAATAGGTTTACCCTGTGGCAGTTCGGTGACTCGAATCTGTCTGATGTTTGTGTAGAACATTCATGCATCAAAGCCTGAAGATTCACTTGAAGGAGCTTTCAAAAAGCATACGGTTATGAAGTCAAATGCTCAACTTTAGACACACATGGATCCAGAGGAGCACGCTCATCCAGCTCCACGTGCCCAGCCAGAGTCATCAGCAGCTTCCTCCTTTCAGGCGACCCCTCCCAATGATGTAATCATGAGTGCATTAGAGCAGATCACAAGTCAGCTGCAGTCTGTGGATGCTCAATTCCATTCTATGGATACCCGTTTGACTGAGCATTTTCAGACCATTGACGAGTGGTTCCAGGTGCTAGGTGCTAAGGTGGAGCAGATCAACATCAACGTAGAGGCATATCGACGGTGTCGGGGATCAAACAATGAAGAAGATTATGTGTGTCGTGTCATTTATTTTTATTTTTATCATATGTTTGATATACTCTTTTATTATTTCTGGGCTACTTTTTAAACATTGTTGTTTATTGGTTACATTTAAAACCTTGTGGTTTATTTTTACTGGCTTTTTATTACTCTATTTTACCCTTTGTCATTTTGAGACAAAAATGAGGAGTAATTTTTATTTTTGGGTATAAATCGTTTTTGTCACAAGATGGACAAATTGAGAGTTTGTTGGTTTATTTTAATTGGCTACATTTTGGTTGACAAAAACACTTCCATAACAGGGACACCGTATTTCCAGAATCTTCCAGAAGAATATTTTAGAATATTAATTCAAATATGGAAATGACTAATCAAGGCTTGAATCTGCACATAATATCTCTAAGAAGGCAAGTTCCTAATCAAGGAAAGATTCTGGAGACTTTACAGCTCAAAAAGTTGATTTTCCCTACAGCCCGTCCGGACGCCCAGATGCCAAAATCCGGACGGCTAGCTCAGAATCTCATAGTCCTATGAAGGTCTGAACAGCACAGCAGATGCGAGCCACAGAGAGCACCCTTCTGCAAGAAGGTTCGGACTCTAATGCGATGATTGCGGACAATGGAAGTACTTTATGCAACTGTCCGGGCGCTAGGGTTGCAAGTCCATATGCGCTTCAGTGATTACTCAAAGTTTTAGTTGCAAGTGCGGACGCCGCCTATGCAAATCCGAATTTGTGTAGAATTAGAATTTCTGAAGCCTATTTAAAGAGGCTCATAGGCTGTGTAATTTTAAGAATTTCATAGCTAAATTTTCATTGTGCTAAAAGAGAATGTTTCGGCAGAAATTGTTAGATGTGCTAACTCTCTTAGAGTTTTATTTTGTTGTATTGATTCAACTGTTTGAAGTCTAACTTAGAAATGAGCTCTAAGTTAAAAGAATCCATTGAAGAACTCTTCAGATAGGAGGTCTGGTTGAGAGGCATTCACGTATAGGTGCGTGTCAGAGTTCAAGGTACGACTACTGCAAAAGGGTTTGTGAGTACTACTATCTTGTAACTAGCTTTTTCTTCTGAATAGTGGATTTCTTGGGTTTGGCTGCCCCGAAGTGGTTTTTCTCTTTGATGCAAAGAGTTTTCACTTCATAACCAAAATATCTATGTCCTTTACTTTTCCGCTTTATATTTTGGTTGCATGTTTTACCTTTGATTTATTCAAAGGGTTTTCCACTTCGTCAACAAATCTTTGTGTTGTGAATGTGCGAATGTTTTTTATGGTTGTGTTGTTTTATTATTGATCATTGCAATTTATTTTCCTTATATATTATCATTGCGTTTGTTGTTGGGGGTTGAATTGTTCCTTGGGTTTTAGCAATCTCTATTTCACATTTGAGTTTACGATTGTGTAATAAAAGAATGATGACTCAAATAGCCTGTTCAGTGCGTTGCATCTGGACCAACACATCAACACGAATTCTCTACTTCACATGATCAAGATAGATCATCATGGTTGATGTATTATAGTCTTATCAAACGGAATACCCAGTTCCATTTTGACTATGAACAAACAATTTAGGGGTAATTACATTTTCTCCCTATGAACTGCCAACTTTTGCACAAATCCTCCATGAACTACCAACTTGACTAAAATAGAGCATCCAACTACTATAGTTACTCGTTTTCCCTCCTTTCTTCAATCAGAGGGGTTAAATCCAACGATCAATGCGTCATGTGCAAGTCACGTGCGTTTTTAATATATTTTCTCCCTATCAACATTAATTTCCATCTTAGCCTTCCTTGTTACTACTTTAACCAATTGTATTCCCTTTTAACAATGACATTTGGTAAACTGCATGGACCACCCCACCATTCTCTATTTATATATTGAATGCATCATCATGTACATGAAGACAATTAGAAGCTCAAACAAAACTATTCCTAGCTAGCCAGAGAAGTGAGAACTCATCGCCGACATGTCTCCTGTAGCCAAACTACACGTGCCACTTCTATCGAAGCACAAACCTACGCTAAGGCATGCATCGGTATGTGGGGCGGTGTTCAACGTGTCAACAAGCATAATTGGCGCTGGCATCATGTCCATTCCAGCCATGCATAAGGTCTTCGATGCTATTCCTGCTTTTTTGCTGATCCTGGTTATTGCTTTGTTGGGTGATGTCTCGATGGAGTTCTTGATGAGGTTTACTCACTCGGGTGACACAACAACCTACGCTGGTGTCATGAAGGAGTCTTTTGGTCTGGTTGAGATCGGAGTAGATGGGTTGGGTGAGTCGGAGTCCATGGGGTTCAAGGTAAAAGAGCATGTGCGCCTGAGAGAGAAATGAAAAAAAAAAAAAAAAAAAAAAAAAAAAAAAAAGAGAGATAAGAGAGAGGGAGAGGACCGATGAAGATGAGGGTAAAATAGTGAGAAAATATATTAAAAACGCACGTGACTCGCACATGACGCGTTGACCCTTGGATTTAACCTTTCTGACTGACGAAATTGGGGAATACAAGTAACTTTAATAGTTGAATGCTTTATTTTGGTTGAGTTGGTAATTCATGGAAGGAAAAGATAATTATCCCAACAATTTATAAGCTACAAGATTTATGACTTAGATTTTATGAGTGATAATCTCATTAATCATACCTAAATTATATTTAATGTAACTTAAGGACCTTACATATATACGATAAAATAATAAGCAATTAATAATACACATCAAAATCTTATATATGCCCAATGTTCGTAAATAAACCGGTGAATAAACATCTTTATTCTATTAGAACTAATGAGTCAACCAAAACAATAAGAGTTAGGACACTTCCCAATACATGAAACCCAAGGCAATATCCCGTTATGGGGATGCTTCACATTGAGAGAAGATGCGCCATCGCTTCAGCTACGATAATCACATAACTGTACTTAACACCAAGATTCTAGCTTATCCTTCTCGAAAATTTTCTCCGCCAGACGCCGCCGGCAAATTTTCAATAGATCTTACTCCTTCTCGCAAGTGTCTATTGGCGTCTGATCATGCGATCAACTGCATAATCAGTACTAATCTACCTATTAATCCGATGTCAATTTTGAGATTAGAGACTTAGCCCAGCATATCTAAACAGCTGGTGTGACTAGATTACAAGTTGTGCTTTAGAGAAAAAAAAAAACTAACCCAGAAATAAACAAAGAGCCGGGCTGCCTCACATTGAAAATCACACCAGAAGTGCCAAAGCAGCATCCTTCATAGGTGCCAGCCTTGGCCCTCGACAGAGCTGATTAGAACAACATTTATTTCTCAATCTGACGGTAGATGCCCATTGCCTGCAATCGACAAGTAGCATCCAGATTGCTCTCTTTACTAGAATCATTGTTCCATATTTATTATTTAAGTATCGAGGGTGTGTCAACCTATGTCCATTATTTGTCCCATGTGCACATGTGACTAATTAACCTAGCTATGCTCATATATCTTCTTCTTTACTGAACTTACTGCAATATTACATCAGATAGATAAATTTTTTTTAACAATTTTACTGTCTAAAAAACTGTTTCATATTTACTCTCCAAATTACTATCAAACTGTTTGAGAATGTGTTGTAAAAAGAGGGAAGGCAACTCATGGTGGAGGAAGTTCTCGTAAATTGTGCTTGGAAGGTAGAGACTAGAGAGAGAGAGAGAGAGAGAGAGAGACATTAGCTAAAGGTTAAACAGGTTCAATCAGGCATACGATGCAGAGCACGTGAACCACGCTCAGAGTTCTTCCACACAAAATCCTACGTAGCCTCACCGAAAGAAGTATGGCACTTTGTGGACGATTAATTGACAGAGTACTACGTACTGCCACCGCTAGCGACCAACAGCCAAATGCCTCACTCTCCGACACCATTTTCCTAACCAACCCAAACTACATTATTTGCTAATTAAGCCACTATTTTAAACCCCCTTTTTTTTAAAAAAAAAAAAAAAAAAAAGCATTTAAAAAGACTTCAACAAAAATACCCTAAGAGCATCCTCATTGGTCTCTTCAAAATTTCACTAAATTTTAGTGAAAAAATCTACTTTTTTGAGTTTAACTATCATCTTTAAAAAGTTTTTTACATCAAACTCTCTAAAAATTTCTCTATTTTAATTAAATATTAATTTTTAATAGTTTTGGGAGCACCTACTTTAACTGCCACTCAGCCTTGTTCAATCGCAGTGCAAGGGGATCGATCCCCCCACAGCCAAACATCAATCTCTGAATCCACACGTTCCAAAACCCAGTACAAAAAATGCTATCCATGCTCACCGGGGGATCTCAGAAAAAACCCAAAAATCCACTACATTAGAACAAAAAACCCAAAAACCCACTGCATCAGAACCCCATAAACAATTGTTGACACCGAATAGCAACCAGACCGCCGGAAAATTGCCGAAGAGAAGCCAAGATTGCACAGAACCACCGGAAACGCGCCCATCCACCTAACCTGTCGTCACCCACAAATCTTCGAACCACCGGAAACCACCAGACCAGACCACCAGCAATCACCAGACCGAAAATCGCTTACACCCACAGGACCGGATCACTGAAAACCACCAGACCAGACCACCGAAAATCGACCACCTGGGACGTCTTCCCTATTTGCAGATGGAAGAGGCGGGATTTTCGGTCTGACTAGACCACCGACAATCACTAGACCAAAAATCGCTGACACCCACCAGACCGGATCACCGAAAACCACCAGACAAGACCATCGTAACCCACCAGACCAGACCACCGGAAATCGATCCACCTAGGACATCTTCCCTATTTGAAGATGGAGGCAAGCGTCTGGAGAGGAAAAGGAAAATGAAAAAGGAGAGGAAGAAGAAAGAAAAAGTGGCACGAGGAAGAGATGGAATAGGCGGGAAAATGAAAGAAAATGATTAAAAAATAAATAGAGAAAGAATTTTGGGGGTTAAATATAGAGAGGGTTTCTTATCTTCACTATTTTAGAAAAATTTTGAAGAGCTTGTTGCATGGGGTTTTTTGAGCATTTTCACCAAAATTTGGTGAAATTTTTGAAGTGAATAGCCCAGTGAGGATGCTCTAATATCTCTATCCTCTAGCTAGACATTTTATTGAATGATGATATATTTATGAGTATTACTATGTATTACACAATTATTATATAAGACTGATGTGACAAGATTTAGTAGTCATTATTTAAAAAAAAAAAAAAAATCCTGATTCATGTTTGTTTATAAAACGTGGCATTCCTTTGTATTTATATATATATACTCAAAAAAAAAAAAATGGATGCTTTTAAAGCATACTTGTAATGATTATGTACAATGGTACTTCATTTTTTTATTTTTTTTTTAGGAAGTATAATGGTACTTCATTTAATTCGAGCAAGTTGCACTGAAAGTATAATGTTTTTGATTCTTTATGCAAATAGCAGTGACAAATACAACATTGCAAAACAAAAATAAAACTTGTCCTTCCACGTCATCAATTTCTGATCCTGACCACCCGTCTGTCTCTCTGCCCCTATCACTCCGATCCAAATCCAGACCATATCTCCCCAAATCACCTTAGGCTTTATTAAGATTCTTTACAATTATTTGTTTAAATTTAAAAAAAAAAATTAGATAAAAAACTTTTAAACGACTATTAATAAAACTTACATGATCAAATAAAAATTGAATAGTTCAACTACTTATTTAATCAAATGAGTCGTATAAGTATCTCTCAAAATTACTTGTTCAAATTCTTTCAAATTCAGATAAATAATTGAAAAATGATAGATTTACAACACCACCACAACAACTGCACAACACTCCCTCACATGGGGTGGGGCCCAGTGTGTGGAGCCCACCCTCATGTGAGGAGGTGTTGTGTAGTTGTTGTGGTGTTGTGTATGAATCAAATCCCTAATTAATTATAAAGAATAGGAAAATGATAGATTTACAACACCACCACAACAATTGCACAACACCCTCTCACATGGGGATGAAACCCAGTGTGTGGAGCCCACTCCATGTGAGGAGGTGTTGTGCAGTTGTTGTGGTGGCGTTGTGTAGGAATCAAATCCCTAAAGAATATAATCTCTAGACACGTGGATCAGATGCCTTTCAGCCGGTTGATATCAGCTATCTAATACCCCAACATGAAATGCCTAAAAACCACGCGCCACCCCATATTTTCCAGAAATACTGGAACCTCCCAAACACATGTTGTCATTGGGAGAGTAGTTTAATTTTAAGCAACATTTTATATACACCGAAAGCTACCGACTTTGTCTAAAAAAAGAAAGCTACCGACTTTGTGTCTCCGATACACCGATGGGTCAATTTCCTCACGCGGGCCCTTTGATTACAACCATTTTGATACAATTATACATTATATATGATATGATATGCATCTAAAAGTCCATTATATAAAAGAACTAGCAGACTAACTGCGGAGCGTGTGATATAGCGCGTGAGTATTGTCGTTTTGACAAGCAATATACAAAAAATTTTAGCAACTCGCCGGAGTAGTAGTCGGAGACAAATAAACCTGACTCTGTATCACGGTTTTTCCAATCTTGAACCCTGGCACGACCGTGAAACCCACGCGGAGCTCGCCACCGCCACCGCAACCGCCACTGCCACCGCTATCGTCACCGGCAATTTCACCGGAAGAGATCAATGCTTCCTCGGCCACGCATTCCATGTAGACTTCAGAGAACCTACAGTTCTTCCTCACCTGAAAAACGGTAATCTCTTCGTCGAACGAGAATGCCAAGCAATGCAAAAGCCACACGCGCTTAACCATCTCAGCGAACGCTACGAAGAACGCGGAGTCAGGGACTCCCCCGGAGTTCACAAGCTTCCGCTGGTTCAAGTTGCCGAAGAGAGAGCATTCCATCTTCGCGTGTACGAGGCGGAGGTACTTGGACCTCGCGAACTTCGCAAACGACGAGTTTGGGTTCTGGGAAAGAAAATGCTTGGGATTTACGTTTGTCAGCTTCTTGAACTTGTCGAAGAAGAGGCGGTGGCGGTGTTTGTCGAGAGGTTGTCGTTGAGACTGATCAAATTGAGGGAAATTGAAGCCCTCAAACATGGTTACGCACACGAAAGATTCGAAAGCGAAGAAGCGGTGACTTGGCTTTGTTAAAAAAGCGCCGGGCTCGATAAATTTGACGGCGGCGTCAAGATCCCAGTTCGCTGACTCCATATCACGAATCATCAACCTGACGAAGCTACGAATGGATCTTAGCGCGTGGTGAAGCAACTGGACGAAATGGGTCACGTTGAGTCTCGTGAGCCGAAGACTGTCGAACATTGACAAAGGCCCACTTGAGTTTAGCCTCTTTTCTAACAACTTGTTGAACGCAACGGCGTCGTTGAGCTGGTTCTGGAGCGAAGCGATGTCGTACTCTTTGAGCTCGACCTCCGCCTCCAGTTTCTTGATGGTGATCTCGTAGGTCTTCATCAAGGCCTGCTGCTCTTGAATCTCCGCCAGCATGAGAGTGACCTGGGGAGAAATATCGAGTTCTTTTCTCAAGAAGCTGCGCTTGACCTCGGAAATCGTTTTCAGCTCGTCCACCACGGCCTGGTCGGCGACCTGAATGGCTTCGCCGTTGTAAGGATGCTGAGCCATTTGGAGCTCGGCATAAGCCGCTTTGATCGAAGTAATGCCGGCGAAAAGCTTCGCCACCATAGCTTCCAGTACAGCTCTCTGCTGCCGGCCTCTTGTATCTTCATTCTTGTCAAATTGCTGCGACTTTCTATCAGTGAAAAAATCCTCCTTCACTTTTGCTTGCGATGTGAGCATGCAAATCCCATTGTTTGAGGCAATTCTTGTTGCCGCCCGAAGGTTGATAACTTTTTGAAAAGTACGCGCTAGCTTGCTCTTATTGTTGAAGGCTGATGATTTGGGTTTCACTGCATCCATCTTAGAAGCAAAAAATAAGCCGGCATGAACTTGAAAGTATTCAGTGAAGATAGGGAACTAGGATACCAAGGAAGAAATCCAAGAAAAGGGTTTGGGGCTTAAAGTCCCTCAAAGATAAGATTTTAAGCTGAAAAGTAGGCACAAAACTTTGACCATAAGCAGATTGAAGCCGGAGATGGAGGTGGGAAAAGTGGGATTTAAAGCGCGGGAAGGATTAGAAAAAAGGGAAAAAGATTAAAGGTGAACAGTATAAGGTACTGAAAATAAGTACTAGTAGGACATGAAACTCATACACCATGGCCGATGTTGGATGTTTGTTTGTTGTACAGTGGGTAATGGTAATGCTATACAGAGGGATGATGATTGTGGGTCCTTCTCTGCAAATTGATTGATGGCTACCATCTAATAGTGGACCCCACCTTCCACAGCCATTGCCATGCCTAGAGATCGTAGTGTGTGACTGTTTTGACTGCATGATTAACGTCCCTGCAACGACTAGGAATCTGAAAATTTGTGGTGCCAAATGCAGGGTGTATTTGTTATTCGATTTTTTATTTTTATTTTTTATTTTTTCAAAAAACGCTCTAATATAATATAAAAGTGTAAACAAAAAAACAAAAAAAACTTTTATTTGATAATATTTCTTTTTTAAGAAAAAATATATATATACATACTCCTCAAATTATCACCATTTTACTTATTCATTTTTACTATCTAATTTAAAATATTATTTAATTATTTATTTTTATTATTCTAAAAAAAGGAGAGAGGAGTTTAATTTTCTATTAGTTAATTTTATGCATTTTTGAACTGCAATGCTCCACTAATTTTATCTGCAACGTAGTTATAAAATATTACGGGAGTTTATGTAAATTAGAAGAGATTTGTTAGTTGTACAATTTTTATACAGTAATTATACAACAATGCTTACGTGTAAATGAGCTTTCTTTTCTCCTAATGTTATCTAGCATTTTTGTTTTAAAAAATAAAATTAAAATTCACTTACACATAAGCATTGTTATGCAATTGTTATATAAAAATTGTGCAATTAACACATCTCAAACTAGAATATAAATAAATCTGCAAATTGTATTTAATATTTTTAATTGTTCATACATATTTGTTTAATTGAGTACGATAACTCTCGATGAAGTTAGGGTTGACAATTTTTTTACACGATTCACAAATTTAAAGGGCTAAGCTTAAGGAATCTAACCTGTTTAATTCAATGAGTTGGGTTCTTGACTTATATAATTTTATACGCATGTTTCGACATGACTCGAACTTGACACGTGACATAATGGCAGACATTTTTTGACCTAACCTGCGAATCTAATACGAAAATAGAAAGGTTTAATCCGTTTAATTAAATGAATCAAGTTAGAATTGACTCATATAATATTATATTTGTCTTGACATGATTCAAACCGAACACACAAACACGATTCGTGTAAATCAAGTTAAACTTTAAAAAAAAAAAAAAAAAAAAAAAAAAAAAAAAAAAAAAAATTATAACATTTACTGTATATATTTATTGGGTGGGTGGTGGGGCACCACAACAACGGCTAACCCGCCGTGCTAATTCCCAAGCCATCACGGGGCTTGCCTCTTAGAATCGAACAATGACTAGGATTCAGTGAATGTCATGGTTGGTGGGCCAGAAATGAGACCGTGTTTCGTTAATCTACTGTTGGGAAATTGGCTGCGACTCCAACTGATCATCATAGGCTCTCGTGACTTTAGGATCAAGAAACTGTGTTTAATTATTTATGCTTCTGCTACAAAATTTACAAGGAAAAACTACTGTTTGGCTACATCTCTATAAATTCTTGAATTCGAATCTAAACTAATAATCTATTCGAAATTGCTAGTAATTTGAATAAAAATTATGAGAGAGCAGCTTGTACAGGATTCATATATGCCCAAATTAATTTTGAGCTACTCAACCGCTTACTTGATAAATAAATCTTATATAAATTTTTTCACATTGTTTGTCTAAAATACTATCTGTCCGAATTACTAACGATTCAAATAAATAGTTGCCCGTAAATCCCTATTCTAAATTTTCTCTACTAGCATTTGCCCATATGCAAAATAAGTACTTGCATTTAGGTTAGTCAAAATAATTAAAAAATTATTTCGCCAGCCTTCTAGCAAAAAATATATTTTAAAAGAAAATTCAACATCCAAAATTATTTTCTTTTTGAAAAACATCCAAAATTATTGAGCGTTATTACTCAACAATGCTTTAAAAAAACAAACTAGGAAAAAAAAAATCAAGCTGGTTCTCTCTCCTTTTTAAAAATAGTAAAATAAAATAAAAAAATAAAATAACTAAAATGATAGTCAGGATCTTGGTGGGGAAATATGTTTTGTTCTATGAAGTCCTGTTTCCAATGTTTTTACTCATGCAGCCTGCAAGTCATAACCAAAATAGTTAGCTACAGATTTGGAGATTTCTTCAAGGAAACGAGTTCAACTTCGTTTTTACAAGCAACACCACTACCAGACAAGAAAAACAACTGTCAGCACCTTCCGTGTCGCCTATACTCCATAGGTAAAAGATTTTTCACAACGAATTTACACGACACATGCATAATATAAGGCACATAAATAAGATTTATAGGAGTGAGATCTACTGCATGGTTATCACATAGGTCTCGCTCTATATATCTAGTGCTGTATATATATGTTGTGTATCAATCACAACTCTACTTTATGTTACTTACTGAGTAGTGATCTTTGGATAACAGTTGTGCATAATATGTATACAACTGTAAAAATTACATGGGTCTCACTCCATGTGTCTACACTCCTATACAACATATGCACAACTATTGTTCAAGAGTTATTTCTCTTGTCCACCACCCTCTAAAATAATTAAAGGAATATTATATGTATATATATAGATTCCTTTTCTTGAATTAATTGGACCTTATAATCGATCACTTGCATCAAATTAGAAAATTTCTGGGGATTTATTTATTCATTTGTTTTTGTATTTAATAATTTCTCAGTTTTATTGTTATAACAAAAAAATATCTGCCATTCTCAGCGGCTTCCATAAAATATGTCTCATTCCTTAAATATAGAAAAATTATAGGAAAATTAACAAAAAAACTCACATGGGCAAGAACTGGGGAGAAAATAAAATCTTTTTATTTCAATGTTTCTTCAATGTCACATTCAGTGGATTATATACAGAGGATGTGCTAAACTACAAGGTTTGGAGTTCGAACTTTGAATCCGTCATTTATCTTATATTTCAATGAAATATACCACATGTTGGATCTCACCTATTAAAATGAAGTCTGAGCCTACACGTGAGGGTGAGTGTTAAAATATTGATTAAGTGATTAAATTTGCATGTTCTTATCAGTTTAAGATTCTAAGACAAGTGGTGATTTAACAGATACCGTATACATTCCCTAAACATTGGGTATTCTACGGCGTATAGTGCTACCAAATACACTTTAGCTTTCCTATAGCTTTTTTATCAATTATTTTAACAAAAAATATTTATTTTTTAACTCTTTGCCTTTCATTATATTGGAGTGTGTTGGAATTTGTAAAAATGAGAGGGTAAGTAGCTAGGAAACTTGTATTTTGTCAAAAAAATAATGAAGCTAAATGTATTTAAAGAGAAATGCTACGCTTCTCAAAATTTCTCACTCACATTTGCTCATCAAGTAATGTGTCAAAATCACATGTAATTTAAGAAAAAATGCATATCAGTACTCATTGTGGTTGACCTAGTTTACAAATTATTTCCTGTAATTTATTATTTTGAGAAATTGGTTGTCATTTCATAGGATAATGATACATATTTGGAAAACAAGTTTGAGAGAAAAATTTTAAAAAGCGTACCATTTCTAGTATTTGAATAAAAAAATAAAAAATAAAAAAAATAAAAAAAAACCTGAGGAATAATTAAAAAACATGGGACGCGCGTTGGAGAGAAGAATATTGTTAGAATTTAGAAAAGGGACAGAGCCGAAAGAAGATGGTGACGGAAACACAGCTCTTGATTCCATTGGTGTGGGACACCACAATGAACTAATAAGTCTACTAAATTTTTTTAAACTTTCAATTTATTAATTAAACACGTTTTTTAGTAAGTTTTTTTTTTTTTTTTCATTTTAAGATGCATTTCAGCAGCCAGCCCCCCCCCCCCCCCCCCCCCCCCTTTTATTTTTTTATTTATTTACATTACTGTAAATATAGCGAAATTTGTGGTATAGATGCATAGTAATACAAACCTAATGTGATCCAAGAATGTTCAGGATTATCTACTTCCAATTATTGAAAAAAAAAAAACACACTAAAGTATGAACAGAAATTTTTTACAAAAGTTATAAAAAATTCTTACAATTTATATCCTAGAATCGACATGTGTTCTTGACATATGAGAAGTACGTTACTTTACACATGCAAAGAGAACATGCACCAACACAAAAAAAAAAAAAAAAAAAAAAAAAAAAAAAAGGATTGAAGGAACCAGTTTCATATATGATCGATCAATAGAGCCAACGATTCCTTCACACTAATTGGAGTATGCCGATTACCCTGAACCTATGTCACTTTTAGAAGTTACAAATTGTAGGAGTCTCCTACTTCTCAGTTTGTAAGAAATTTAATTTGAATTCCAAATTAACATTAAAACAAGTTTTTTTTTTTTTTTCTCTCTCCAAATAATAACTCAACAGAACGTTAAAAATAAAGAAGAGAAACTGAAGAAACATCATAACCAGAATTGGAAGAGTTAAGAATGATTAGACGGTGGTTGGGTTAACACTTTTAACACTGCATGCATGCGTGATCTGTGGACTAGCAATTAAGCGGGGCCAAGTGGCCAACAAGGTTTCAACTTGTGAAACAAAATAAACCCTTTTAATCCTGCATGGTTTCCAATTTAGCTCGAGCTAACCTCGGCCATGCCCAACATAAGCTGATCTCAAAAATTACTGTCCGCTAATCATGCCCAAGGACCACTAACCATAATAGTGAAACATCTCTCTATTCATGCTGTCGATGGCCCAACCCAAAAAGTAGCTTAATTATTATTATTATTTTTTGAAGGGAAAAGTAGCTTAATTATTGAAATCAGAAGATGTGACCCTTAGCAAAATCAATCACTACAACGCGGATTCCTTTGAATTTATGATTTCAAAAAAAATGTGATTTTAAAATAATAATTTTAAATATAAATTTTAAAATATACGATTTAAAAAATATGAATTTTAAAAACGCAGTTTAGCGTTTGGCAAAATTTTAATTTAATTTTTAAAATCACAGTTTAACTTTTAAAATTTTGTCTTTTTTTTTTAAAAAAAAAAATTACATCTTTACCTACTATTAAAAAATGCAAAAATTCTGCCTTGTGTTTGTGCGGAGGCTTTAGATTATGTGATTTGGTCATTTACAAATATTCAAATGACAAGTTTTTTTTTTTTATATATATGAACAACAAATTACAAAATTACAATTCTCTCTAGCAAACAAGCACGAACAACCGATGCTATTATACCAAGCATCTACCACCATACTGCATCAATAGTCAATACAAACGACCACCAAACTAACATCAACTACTCAATGCAAAGCTATACATACCTACTACTATACCTACAAACAAATAACCACGTTACTCAATACAAAACATTCTGAAATATTCCCCAGTTGCTACATTTTCATGATTTCATCACTTGTCATAAATTTAGTGTCGGATATTGGAGCTTTGACTATTTCATTTGAAAATTAATCAGTATCTAGTAAAAAAAAATAAACACGTTTTATGACATTTGAAATTATACCCGCAAAAAATCTCTTAAAAGTCATCCACGTAAATAGAGCGATACTGTATCACTCCAACACTCAGTATTTTATGTCTTACTGCTAGGCAATATCTTGAAGCAATTTCTCCAATTGCTTCCTCGATCAATTCTGCACCCGCCCTCCGATCCGGACGTTAAGGGGTCTAGCTCCCTTCATCCAGCTACCTGCAGGGAATCGAAATCTCATCAATATACTTAAAATATAACCCTAACGTTGTCTCTTTCTCTCTATGATTTAATTCTTTCTTTCTTTCTTCTTTTCTCTTTCCTAGCTATATCCTATTATATATTTCTACACCCCTACATGCATTAAATTGCGTTCACGGTATCTGTCAAGCATATTGACAATGTCTTTACCTATATATGCTCAATATAATATATTATGGGACTGTTATTAATTTATTATATTATTTGTTACTTTAAGTCGTTGTTTCTGGACAAGTTTAAGGGATACAAAATATTTATTATATTATATTATATTATGGGGTCTTGGTCACGTCCGACATACAAAATTATGACAATGCATGTTTTAGTATGAGATAAGAATGTGAACATGCATTCAACATTATGGCACTGTATTTAAGTGAGTGTAAGCCTTCAGTAAGAGCCCTGTCGACTACTTATTTTCTTCATTTGGGACCACATGAAGAACATCGATCGATCTCCTCCAAGTTTTTAATTCCAACGTAGATGGGAAGTAATTAATATCGTTAGGTGATCTTACATTTTGTTTTCTTTTTTTCTATTCAGTTAGGTGATCTTACATGCATGCATGGCTGCCAATTAATGTTGCTTAATTGTTTCTTATGTAAGCAATTTTCTAATAAACTGTGGCCCATATGCCACGTAGTTTAATTAATTACAAATTCAATATGTTTCGGAACAAAAATTATTTGTAGAATCGAAATTAAAATGGATTTTTTTTTCTTTCTTATGATTCTTATAGGTGAAATTTTGATTGAAAATTAAAGAGCGCGTGCAAATTAGGCAAAGACATAATTAAGTTAGAAGACATGTTTGAGCAAGTATGATTGGGGGTAATTCTAAATGTTTTCCACTGCGGATTTTTAGCATAATGTTTGTTTTGTATGTTGACATCTTGAACATATATATATCATGCATTAAAATCATTCGTCTAGGATATATAGGATTATAGGAACTTCCTCCTTATTATATATATATATATACACACACACTAAACTATGCTTTCTTTCTTTCTTGGCATGCAACTTAAAGGTGTATATATTATATAAACCATTTGTTGATCGAACTCCATTATGGGTACTTTTGATCGTTGTTTGTATTATATATATATATTCAAAAGTGATCACGTACATCAATTAATTAATTAGAATGGTAGAAGCACCAATATTACATGCAACTTCTACCCTAAACAAAATGAACATATATATAAAATATCCCTTCTCTTGCTATTTAATTTGCTAACACCAACCATGCATATTATATCCTTATGGAATACGCCTCCCTGTAGAGACAATGAAGACACTTTGATTACATTTTGGCATAAATTACAATATATAACAAGCGTCTACCTGAAGGAATTGAAGCTATCTAGCTAGTTTAATTAATCGCTAAGTACCATGGCAACTAATTTCCAGGTATATATACAGAAATTATTAGCCGTGACAACTAATTTTTCTAATGTGAAGCAGATAATTATAAAAGCATCATGATCGACGTGTACAATTATTATGCTTTCTTCCTGGCCAAATACATGCAATTTCATGACTAGCTTCTACGTGACACATAATATTGCTTTTGTCTTGCGTAACACTAACGTACAACTTGGGGGTCTAAAATTAATTTTTTAAACACGATAATAATTTGATTCCAAGCCCCCCACCCAGTGCACCCACTCTGTTGTTGGGTATTTTAATTTAGTGGCTCCAAGCCACCTACTCTGCTGTTAATGCTGCTGCATGCCATCAACTTTGGGACAGTCTTGGCCCCTAATGTTTATTGATTAAGTTATATTTTAAATAATAAGTTATGTATTATAAATAATCAAGTTAATGAGAGTACAATGTAGTCTTAGGGACTATTCAGAATGGTTGACATAAGTATCTAGCATCGAACCATCCATAATTTATTATCTCTATTTTCTCTCCTCTAGCTTGCTTCCATTATAATTTCCCTCGCTATAATTTCCCTCAAACTTTAAGAGATGTTCTCGATCTCCACCAAGAATGGATTTTTCTTTTTCAAATTCAATGAGTTCATGGAGTTGGAAAAAATTTACACGATATTTGAACAAGCCTCGTGGCATGTATGGAATACACCTCTCTTTCGAAAAATGTTATCCATCCCTGTCTTTGCTCAAGGAAGGAATTCATAAAGCAACCATATACAACGGCTTTCTAAATGAGCACAATTATGAAAGTGAAAACTTTTTTCAAAAGTAAAGGAAAAATTACACTTTGCCCCTTTATATATTCATCATACTGCGATTTAGCCTCCAATGTTTAAAAATTGGTAGATGACCTTCTTAATGTTAACAACGTGTGGCACTTAAATGCACGTGGCCTTTTTTCCGTCGAAAAAGACGGATAAGTAGACGAAAGGTTTTAAGTGCCACACATTGTTAACATTATGGGGGTTATCTAACAATTTTTAAATATTAAAGGCCAAACCGCCATATGGTGGATATATCAAGGGGTAAAGTATAATTTCTCCAAAAATAAAATTACTTCAGGGTTTAGCTAATCTCAAAGGCATCTATTATAGAAAACTTACTTGCATTACAAATTGATCTTACTTATAAATCCTTTTTTCAACTCTCAAGACTAATCAATTTACAATCCTAACAAACAACTAGTTCACCTCAACTACAATAGCTTTAGAACCTTTGGCCTTCTCCTATAAGAATTACCTTTTGTGATTGTAATCTTTTTTGTGGTGTCAATCGTAAGAGTGAAACTATAACAATGTTTGAAATTGTTTAGGTTCAAGAATAATGGAACTTTTGGAATTTAAAAATTAATTTTTTTGAAACTTAAAAATTAATTTCTTGAAGTCTTGGTTCGAACCGCCTGTGATCATGAGTGCGGTTGATCTATTCTAGAACTTGTTCTTGAAGTGCCTTTCATGTTCTCATTTGAACACCTTTCAAACGGGTTTGCAATCGAGCTCTTTTAATCTTCAATTTGAACCAAGTTTAGAACCTAATTTGAAGATTGACTTAAACACTAAACCTAGACTTACACCACAACAAATTTTAACATTGAATTTGCCAACAACATAAAACTGAACAATACTTTTAATTTAAAAAAATGTTGTAAACGTGATATAAATATGAAAATTATTTTTAAAAGTGTTTTATTAATGGGATTCACAATCGAAAAGTTAATTTATAGAAAAAATACAATTTAGCTTCCTAAACTACAATCATTTCTTCAGATGGTCTCCCAAATTACCAAAGTTTGCACTCTGCCTCTCCAAACTACCAAAATCATTGAAAAATGTCATTTTTGGCGAAATATCCACATAATACCTCTGCCACGTGTCATTTTTCAATTAAAAAAAAAAAAAAAAATTTAGAAAATATTAAAAAAAAAAAAAAAATCGGAGCGGGGCGAGCTTGAGCTCGACCAAAATCAGGGAGCTGATGATTGCGAATTGAAACTCGCTAAGTTGGGTTATAAAATCGGTCATCACGGCGTTGCAAACGGACAGTGATTTGAGGGGTGTCAGGAAGATCGAATCGCGGTTCGGAAATAACGTCACCCTAAACACCCATCTTTTTAAAAAAAAAAAAAAGAAATAAGAAATAAAATTTTAGTTTATTTATTTTTAAAAAAAATTAATTTTTTTTGAATTAATTTTATTAATTTTTTGAATTTATTATTTTTAATTAAAAAATGACACGAGTGACTGAGGTATTATAAGGATATTTCATTAAAAATAGCATTTTTCTTTTTTTGAACTGTTATTTAAAAATAACATTTTTTCAATAATTTTAGTAGTTTGAGGGCCAAGTACAAATTTTGATAACTTAAGAGATCATCCAAAATAAAAAATAACAGTGTGAAGGACTAAATTATTTTTTTTTTTTTGCTTAATTCATAGAATCCAAACAGATGTTGACAAGTTTTGTCAAACAAATTCATAGAAAGATTACACATCTTTCGTGGAACGTGATAGATCATAGATGCTCTTAGATATCCCGAAAAATCTTTCAACTTTCGTCAAAAGAGAGTGATATACTGAAAAATAGTGTACGGGGAAAAATCAGGCTCAGCATGAGCTGTCATCCTTTCACCTTCTTTTCCATGAGTGTACGACATAAATGCAACGTCTAATCGCAGAGGAAAAGGAGGTATTATTTCCTTAATAATTAACATTAAAATATTTTAACTTTATATCATATTAATAATTTTTTATTATTATTTAAATAAAAAAAATTTACTACAATACAAATTTTTTTTCATTTTTCTATACAAATTCATTTTACTTTATATCACATCTATCACTTTCAACTTTCACTATTAATTCTATTTTTCATACCAAACAAGGCCATAAACATCATCAACTTTTAGTCAAATAATAAAGTGAGTTTTAAAATTATTATTTGGTGAAATTTATTATTTAATTAATTACACGCCTAATAATAATTTAAAAAATTATTTTATTATTTGATAGATATTTATATAACATGCAAAATTCATCGAAATTAAACTACACAAATTCTTTCCAGTGGAATTGTGAACTCAAACAAAATAGTGAGAAAGCAAAGGAAACTGAGAAATCAGGATAATACTCGTATATTTTATTGGTTTTTAATTTGATTAATTCCATTTCCATATCAGAGTTTACGTTCAAACTAAATTCTTTATTTTTCAGCTAAATAAAAATAACAGAAGTGATATTAAAATATAATTATATATTTTTTAGGTCTTAAAATCAAATAAAATATTTCAAAAGTATTCTTATTTTGACCATTAAAAAATTAAAATTACTCCTTTTATTTATTAATTAGTAAAAAAAATGAGAATTTTGATTTTTCAATTATCAATATAAGGGTATTTTCAAATGTTTTGATCAAATTTGATTTATTATTTAACATAAGGGTCAAGACTGGCAAGTAAAGTTAAGTTGCAACAAATTAACCGTTTAAATGGTTAAAACATGACACTTGTTAATATATAGTGCTTTAAAAAAAAAATTGATAATTGAGATTAAGTTATATTTAATCATAAATATAATTATTTAATTAATATTTTAAAATAAAATAAAAACGAAGAAAGGACAGTATCCAATGCCCAAGTGGGACGTACTGTAGAGCGAAGGGAAACAGCCCCCCGCTCGAAAGGCTCCAACAGGCCCAAAGTCTGTTGGAGCCTTTGGGAGGACTTTAATGGTGCTCATCTGCGGTTTCAGTTTTGCAATCGAGATTCAGGAGGACCATCTGGGAGTACTTTAATGGTGATCCCATCAGCTTTTCTGTCTTCTGGTTTCGCAAAAGCCCAAAGGTCTAATCGGACTAAAACGGCTATGATGAGCAGCAGAAGATAGGTCTTTCTTTTTTCGTTTTTTAATGAGTGAAAAAGTTAAAGGGCTCGTTTTTTGGTACGATTTTTTTGAAAAATTATGAATATAAATTTTATTTTTTTAAAATTACGAGAGTCCCCTTCTCTAAAAAAAAGGTTGTGAAAGTGATGTTTTACAGCATTCACTAAAGAGTTGACACATCATTAAAAAACTAAAATATACTATGCATGAAAAGTACAAATTTTGGTGACAACCAATCCTCCAGCAACGTCATAACGACCCGTTCTCCATCCAAAACAGCTAGATCCCAGCCGACTAGCCGGGATCTGGTCATTCCCTTGCCAGAACGCCGAATCCCGAACGGCCCGAATTTGGCCCCTCCCTAGCCAGAACTGATAGATCCCAGCCGACCGGCCTGGATCTGGCCACTCCCCAGCTAGAACGGTTGGGATCTAGGGGGAGTTTCCTTCCAGCCGGATTCCGGCCTATTGGTTTGGAAACATGGTCAGTAGTTTCCTTAGAGAGTGAGAGTGCTGAGAGGGTGATGCATTTGGTGTTTTTAGGTTTATAGTATTTTTGTTGTAATTTTTACTTTTTTATGAGTTGTTAACTTATAATTGGATGCCGTAAAAAAAAGGTTTTATAGCCCATCCTTATTAAAGGTAAATTCTAAAATTATATTTGGATGATTTAGAGTGTATTTGAGATTCCGATTTTGTAGATAATAAGTGCAATTTTAAATCAAATCGCAGAACATAAATCGTTTGGAAACTGTGTTTTTAAAAATTGCGATTCAAAAAGGCAGATTTTCTGCCTTTTCAAATCTCATGTCAAAATGAGTTTTTTGGAAAATGCAGAATTTTAAAGGTGAATTTGCAATTTTAAAGCTAAACTGCAATTTTGCCAAACGATTAACTGTATTTTTAAAAATCTCAAATCACACATTTTAACATTGTTATTTTAAATTGCACTTTTTGAAATTACAAATCCAAACAGACCCTTAAAAACATAAGAAAATTTTTTTTTAAAAAAAAAAAAAAATTGGAACAAAATTTGAGTAGAATTTAAATTTTAAAAAACAGTATTTCAAAAATATTTAAAAAATCAAGGATACCCAAACATAAGGGCGGAGCCACCTTGTGCCTTAGAGGCCCCAAAAAAATAATCCTAAAACAAAATAAATAAATAAATTAATTTTACTCTCCAAATTTTTCTTTTCTTTTTTTCTTCCAATTTGACCCCTCAAATCTCAAATCCTAGCTCTGCCCCTCCCACATGCCATAAACTATTAACAGCAACCCAATAAAAAGGGGAAAAACAAATTATAGATAAGCCCAACAAACAAAAAAACAAAAAAGTAACACTATTCATTGTTGAAATCCATTTCCAGCCATTGATTCCACAGCTCCGTAGAGGATTTTCAAGATGAAATGAGAAAGTGAAAAAGCTGTCATCAACAGTGCCGATGGTAGCTGCCCATGGTGAAACTTGTGATGCACAAGGCACCCGAAAATTTCTTAGTTCCAAACTAATTATAAAGAATGAGCTGTGATAAATGTACATACTGACGTAGCGGAAGACTAAGGTAACTAATCAAAGAACAGTGTCTTCGATTCTGCAAGGAGAAGTGTCTTCGTCTTCTATCCCAAAAGATAAAACAAGCCCGCAAGCTAAAAGAAATATAAAACTCCACAGAATATTTGAGAGAGAATTCTCTGATTTTATAACAATTCAATTGATTCTTAGTTTTACATAATAAGCAAGCCTATTTATAGAATATAAATACTTGTAGAAAAAGTAAACATATTCCTAGTAGTAATAGTAAACCTTATTCTAGTAGTAAAAGTAAACATTTCCTAATAACAATAGTAAACCTTATTCTAGAAGGAAAAGAAATAAATAAAGCAAATCTAAGCCTAATAAGTAAAGGAAATAAAGTCTTAATTCTAATAAGGACATAAAATACAATAAACTCCTGGTTTGACGATCAAGTCTTTCCTTTTGTACTTTCATTGTCTGCAAACAGGTATACTTCGAATCAAACGACTCTGCTTCAATATTATTTTTGGCATCTTTTCTATTTTCGTTTGCACAGAAAATATTATTAAATTCCATCCTACATCAGACACTCCCACTTGAAAAAAACTCGTCCTCGAGTTTTCTTTGCGATGTGTCACACGCGGCTCTTCTGGAGAAAGATATTTAGAAAAATCTTCATAGATAGCGCACGACTCTTCCGAAGAAAGATATTTGGAAAAATCTTCATAGATAGCTCGCGGCTCTTCTGGAGAAAGATATTTGGAAAAATCTTCATAGATAGTGCCAAGACACAACTTTTCCTTTTCGTCTCCTTCCATAATAATTTCTCCAAATATTTTTTTCTTGATGTCACCTTCAACTTGATTGTCTTCTTCAAAAGAATCACCATTGTCATTTATTTCTGCCGTGATCATGATGGACTGCGCTTGTGGTAGATATTCTTCCAGTGATATAGTAGTTGGAACCAATGGTTGTGGTTGCACATGTTGTCTCTCTAACGGCAACTCCACTTTTTTACTGTAACTAACATTCTCTTCATATACGGTTTTCTTATTCGGAGATTCATAAATATGGTTAGAAATAGGTTGAACGCAACTTACATCATTGTCACCAAAATCTTCATAGACCGATGCTCGATTTATGGGTGCAAGTCGTTGGTGACAAGTAGGCTTCACTCGAATCCCATCATCATTATGGACAAGATTTTCCCTACGATTACGAATAAGACCCATGTACATGCGCTCCATCATCTCTCGCATCTGGCACATCTCTTGTCGCAACATCTGCCGAAACTCTTGCAATTCGGCTCTCCAAGGAGCCTCCCTGTCACGATTCACATCGTTATAGAAGATGTTATTGTAGTATAAGTTGGCCATCGAATCCGGATAATGCCGGCTCGGATACCCCAAAGATTCGGCTCTCAAAAGAGCCCCTCCCCTACAAGCGGCGTTGTTGGAGAAGTTTGTCACCGTTGCGCTAATTGGCCATGATCAGGATAAAGCCTGCTCTGATACCAACTGACGTAGCGGAAGACTAAGGTAACTAATCAAAGAACAGCGTCTTCGATTCTGTAAGGAGAAGCGTCTTCGTCTTCTACCCCAAAAGATAAAACAAGCCCGCAGTCTAAAAGAAAGATAAAACTCCGTAGAGTATTTGAGAGAGAATTCTCTGATTTTATAACAATTCAATTGATTCTTAGTTTTACATAATAAGCAAGCCTATTTATAGAAGAGAAATACTTGTAGAAAAAGTAAACCTATTCCTAGTAGTAATAGTAAACTTTATTCTAGTAGTAAAAGTAAACATTTCCTAATAGCAATAGTAAACCTTATTCTAGAAGGAAAAGAAATAAATAAAGCAAATCTAAGCCTAATAAGTAAAGGAAATAAAGTCTTAATTCTAATAAGGACATAAAATAAAATAAACTCTTGGTTTGACGATCAAGTCTTTCCTTTTGTACTTCTATTGTCTGCAAACAGGTATACTTCGAATCAAACGGCTCTGCTTCAATATTATTTTTGGCATCTTTTTTATTTTCGTTTGCACAGAAAATATTATTAAATTCCGTCCTACATCACATACAAATAATAAATCCATCGGAAGGAATCAAAATGGGCATCAGAGAATATAGCCCATGCGCATCGGTTGAGACTTGAGAGAGAGAGCTGGTCGGAGACGGTGGAGGAGCGGCGCGTGGCATGTGTGGATAGAGTGGGAGCTAGGTCTGCTGTAAACCGGATATGGTACCAACGAGTCAGCGACCTGCAACTCAAACCTAACTCGGGTGTCTCTTACCCCAAATTTGTAGGCTTGTAGCCCGAGTAAAAGACGTCCCCTCCTGCCTCAAATAAATTACTTTTCATAATTTAAGCTGGAAAACGCCATTTGTGGGACTTGGAAAAGAAATATAAATTGACTAACCTTACAAAATGCCAAGAATGTTAGGCTTGTTAGCTACAATTTCAAAGAAAGAAAGAAAGAAGTCATTTTCAGATGATTTCTGGTGTCACTTGTGTGTAAAGACGCGTCAGAACTACAACCTCACTGTCCCACGTTCAGCCAATCATGTCAAATTTGTTGGAATTTTTTTTTGAAAAAAAAAAAATTATAATATTAAACAAGAAAGAAAAAAGTACACAAAAAAGGTAGAAAAATAAAATAAAAAGAAAAAGAAAAAACCATAGTTTTTAGACTCTTTGCTCATCTACTTATTCTTCATGTTTCTCTATTTTTAGTCTGGAAAAACATATAATTAAAATGGATAGAAAAGCCTCTTCGTCAGCACCAACGTTAAAATGGATAGAAAAAAGGTCGAGCGCTCACGTGACCAGTTTACATATATCTCTCAAACTACTACCCGATTGTCAATGTCTTCTCAAGTTATCAAAAATAGTCAATATCCCCCAAGGCTAATAAAAAGACAAATTACCCTAAAATTATTTCAATAAGACAAAAATACCCCTATAAATTGGAAAAAGAAAAAAAGAAGAGTGAAAAACTAAAAACTAAAAACTAAAAATAAAAAATGTTGTTGCAATGAACCACCCCCTCTGGCCAACCTGAGATGGCCAAACCATCCTCTCAATTATTATTATTTTTTCAGCCATTTGGGGGTAACCTAACTATCACTATTATGAGTGTAATTGAGTCAAGTATTAAATGACAAGCTCTATTTATTTAATTTTATTTCAAATACAAACAAAGCTCAAGTTAGATAATTTGTTTAAACTTAGCTCATTTATTTTCAAGCAAATTTGAGCTTGTTTACGAGCTGCTAAGTTAGCTTACTCATTCTTTATATATATATTAATTCATTATGCGCTTGCGCACACATACATACATACATACTCATGTACACACAAACACATATGTCTACCTCAAAACTCATCATAACAATAATTCAAGTTATATCTATTATAATAGAAAGATAACTCTTTATTTACTTAAGATGTTCTAATTACGGAATTAAAATAATACTAGAGAAAATAATAAAAATGAAGTTATAAGAGTTTATACGAGTCTAGCCAAATTTATACGAGTATAGGTCATTTAATAATTTAACCTATTTTTTTGATCACGATCAACTCATTTATTAAACAAACTTTATTCAAGTCAAGTTAATACGTGTGGGAATCGAGCAAGTTTGTCGAACGGACTTGTTCATTTACAGACTTACCCCCATGGCTTTGGGGGTGGTTCGACCACCTCTCATTTGGCCAGGAGTGTGACTCGGCCACTTCCCGTTCCAGTGGCCTTTTTAAAAAAAAAACTAGTTTTTTAGTTTTTTTTTATTAAAGATATTTTTGTCACTGCGGGACACTGACAATTTTTTATTATTTGGCGGGACATTGATGTATTTTATAATTTGAAGGGAACATTGATAATCAGTGGTGGTTTTAAGGGAGTGTGTAGACTTTAAAAATAAAGCAATATATATATGGTTCGACAACCCCTTTTGATTTTTAGGAGTAGTTGAACCACCCTTGTTTGGCCACTCTTTTTTTTTTTTTTTTTTTTTTTTTTTGTTGGGTGTGTGCATGTTGCCACTCTTTTTTACTTTGGGGGAGTCAAACCACCCCACTGACTGTGGGGGGTCTCTGGACTTTTGGGTTGACTTTTTTAAAAAATAAATAAAAATATTAATTTCTTTGTTTTAATTTTAATTTTGATTTTTAAGAGAAAAATGGTATTTTAGTGTCATACTTGACCGTTTATGGGGTAATATTTAAAAACGGGTTTTAGCCCAAAGAGCTTAAATATATTTTCCTAAAAAAAAAAAAAATCACATAATCAACCAGTCCTCATCTTTTTCTTCTCTTTCCTTGTACTCCTCCTGGACCTCCTCTATATCTGGACCCAATTCTCCTAGTAAAAGATCCATGCCATTCTTTTAGAAAAAGAAATCACTAAAATTGCAGATTTTGAAGTAGGTGGATTATATTTCTTGTTCTTCATTTTCTTTCCTTTTTTTTCTTTTTTTCTTTTTTCTTTTGCTTCTTTATCGTGGGGTCTTCTTCTTCTGGACATATAAATTTTAATTTTAAGTTTTTTACAAGTCTAACATGGTTGACTAGCTAGGCACATGGCAAATGAGGTGGTCGTATGACAAAATTTTCATAAAAACTTTATACAGAAAATAAACGATAGTAATGATTTGAAAATCGCCCAAAATCCTTATATTTTTTATTAATCAAAATAAATGCTATACAATAATTACAAATTTTTAGTAGAATAAATTGTAATTAATAATAATATAAAATAAGTCATGAGATAACAAATGCCTTATGCTTATTGAAGCTAATTTTATTTTCTCTTTAAGTCTATTTTCAAGTTGATTATTATCCCTCAATAGGCTTCATCTAATTGCACAAGGAATACTCCCCCTTGTCCATGTATTTAGTGATAGAAAACTATGCTTTCCAGGTCATACTTTGAGAAGAAAACATAGTCCCACCTTCAATTCACTTGGAGTTACATGCCTATATAAAAGTAGTCTTATATAGGCATTAGAACCCACACGATTGGTCTCATAATCAGAATCGAGAAAAAGGTTTAGAGGTCTCAAAACCCTAGCCCTACACATACAAAGCAAGAGGATTCAATCAAACCCCCTACACAAAAGCGAGCCGAGTTTGGAGGTAGTATTTCTACCTTTGCAAATTTTTGTTTTTTGTGATCTAATGCTCTTTCTTGGGGATCTTCCATTGTATCTTATGATATGTGTTTCCAACAGGTTATGCCTATGATCCAACACCAAAGCAGGTGACATAAGTGAGAAATGGCATCATAATTGGGTTCAACACTGGTTAGACCAAACTGGTCCAGAAAGCCTAGCAACGCCTCTACCTACCATTTCAGAAAGAAGCCCAACAATAGTGGCTAATTAAGTCAATCGCCCCTGACATCCAAGGAGGCCCTCTTCAACCCAACACAGAGCTCGATTTAGTACTTAAAAGAAAGGGTTGTGGGAAAGGCCCTAGTCAGCAGTAAAAGCGGTCACATGATCATCTTCATCTTCATGCAAACCAAAGATGCATCAACGGGCAAAAGAATACGGTAGCGACCTCTCACACGCATAAACATAAAAAAAGGAGAAAACCCATGCACATGCTCACTCAAACACGACTAGAATCTGTTCTTATCGATGATATATCAACCATAAACCAAGCCTATGAGTTGTCTTATAGGGGGAGAACTGGAGAAGAGACATTGTGATTTGATGCGTAAAGGATGTGATCAGACATGCACGACTGCTAGCTAAATCATATCGTCAATGGTGACCACGTACTAAACGGCTTAGCACATGCAACAAAGCATCCAGCTAATCCCCAAATTAAATTTGACTAATCACTTGAGCCATTAATACCCTAAATAGTGTCTAGATCCCCTTCCTGTGACGTACGTTGCCTTACCATTTTAAGTAACATGTCTCTTCCTCACTTGCCTATCATACGGGCCACTGCCTGTTGGCAGTAGATGATGTCACCGAGCTCTTTTACATTGCTGCTGAACGAACATCGTAGTAGTCTCTTATTCACAGCGGACCGTATATATTTTAATCTAAAATAATTAATCAAAATTTATTTTATATAATTTAATTAATGAATTTTAAATGACACTATACATTCGATTATCTATTTTTAACTCTATATTATTTCTTTATTTTTTTTATTACTTTTTTCACTATCGTATTTTTTTATTGTCCTTTTCTTTTTTAAGAGACAGAAAGATGTAGGGTTGGCTTGTCTATCTGGTCTGATTTCATTAATGTCAATAAATTTTTCTACAACAACATTTCAATAGCTCTCAAGAATATTAATTGTATTTCAACAACATTTAATTTCATGTAAATTACGTCTATATAATAACGTCAATATTTATTGCATTAGAAAGAAAGAAAAAGAAAGCCGAAAGAATGAAGAAGAAAACTAAAAGAATGAAGAAGGGAGGTGAAAGAAAGAATAAATAAAGATAGATCTGAAGTAGTTGCACTGTTCACATATGTAAGGAAAATATATTTTAGATTTGGTTTACATAGTCGGTTAGAGGAGCATTTTAGTGTTTTTGTTATCTATTATAGCCTAAAGGTAAAAATAAATAATCTATTGTGAGTGCTCTAAGGCATGCAACACCATTCTAGCAACAAAAGGGAGGGAGATTCCTAACCCAAAAGCCAAAATAATACCAAAAGAGTAATGCTAGAAACTACATTTTTATCCTACAATTATTTTGCAATATCTACGTGGCAATCCTAACCAATCATTGAATTAGTACTTGTTAAAAAAAAAAAAAAAAATCTCAAGATCGATTGAAACCGTCACATCAACCTTACGAGATAAAAATGTACCAAAATCATGGGCATCTTTAATCTGTTTTGCCAGCTTAAATTAAATACGGAACCGTGTCATATCTAATCTAAAAAATCATTTGGTCAATCTTTTCAGCTCATGCACAAAAAATAAAGCTAAAAGTTACTGAAGTTACAATGGAATCCGACTAAGGTTTGAAGACGTCAAATGCATGTATGCACTTGCTTTACTAAGCAAGTAACTATACATAAACAAATCAAAGTCCGTACCATTAGCAAATCAGAAAGTAAATTGGATAATTTATTTTAAAGATAAACGAGAATTTGGCCTAACAGCCTGACGTGCATGATTCAGCTTTTATTAATTAATTAATTTTTTTGCCAAAAAATCAAAAAGAGGATCCTACTTAATTATATCTGAGATGTTATTATCTGTTTCAATCAAACTTTGCTAACCTCCCACCTTCTCATCGCAATCTTCTGGGTGATCTTAGTATCAGTTTTAAAAATATCCAACATTTCTACAAGTTCATCCATGGGAAAAGATCGATGCATATAAACTAACACAAATTTATTGATAATCATAGATTATGATGTTAATTCCATAATCTCCTTCCAATACAAACAGAGCAAATGCTTCTCATCCTGGCCAGTATGTGTGCAATAGCCACAAACTCGACTCCATAACAATTTATTGGACTTGGAAACATCCGAACTGATCAAAGAAATAATGAAGAAAAAACAGAAACTTCAAAAACTGAAGAGACGATAGTAACAGAGGAATAAAGCAGATGCATTAAGAGAACTCTACTTTGATGGGTATTTCTGGTGGACAGGGATCCCTCTCTTACCCCTACTCTCTCCTTTTTGGATAAGGATAAGTGGGAGGAGCTCCTTTGTCCGAGCAACGGCTCACCCATTGTAACTGTTGAATTTACCGTTACTAGATTTTTAGGGTTTGGTTGATGAAATGTAATAGAAATGAAAATGAAGAAATCTGTAAAGAAATGGAAGAACAGTAAAATCAGTATAGGAAATTATATTGAAAATAGGCATTCGAAGTGTCTGGCCTCCATGAGCATTTCAAGGTGCTCAACCTCCTTTTCAGTCTAAGACCGGATACAATCTTATGCCCCCACAATTTGTTTGGTCCTCTATAGGGGTGTAAACGAGCCGATCCTGAGCGGGTATTGCCTGTTCGGGCTCGGCTTGTTTAACAAACAGTAAAGCTCGAACTCGACACGAGCTGAAAAATCTTGTGCGAGCTCGGCTCGCGTAACAAAAACTATTGTCCGAGCTCAAGCTCGAGCTCGGCCATTTTGGTCGATCCCGAGCTCGAGTACTCGGCTCGTATCATAATTTAAATTATTGACTTTAGCAAAAAAAAAAAAAAATTAAAAATTAAACCACAAATTTTCAAAATAATGTGCACTTGCACGTATTAGGATTTTGCAATAAAAGCAAACAATAAGGCAATTGCCAATGAGTCTAGAATTTGAATTACAATTATCTATAAATCTATAATAAGTAATTAAATATGGTCAAATTGATCATTATGAATTTATGAGTCATAAATCATAATTCATAACTACCTACTAATAATACTAATATTATATGATCATACGATCTAAGTATTATCATATGATAGCATATTTAATGTATTAACATGATTTAACAACTCGTATGATCTTAAATCTTAGATCACGTGATGTAATGATTATTAAGTATTTAATGATAAACTCATAACATATAATAAAGTGATTGCATATTTTATATTTACATGTCATATGGCACAATGTTATATTACTATATGATCATATAGTCATATAATCTTATTATATAACATGAATAATATGATTAAGCATACAAATTGTCATTATATCATATGACTAATAATTAATTATTGATATTATTCACTTTTATTATTTTATATACCTATAACCAATTAATATATACTAACTAATAACTATTGTTATTTATTACTTAATTTATGCTTACATGTAGTATATTATTTATTAATATACTATATTATAAAACTAGTTATATATATATATATACGAGTCGAGCCTTAATAAACGAGTCGATCCTTATACGAGCGGGTTCACGAGCTTTAGTCGAGTCGAGTTTATACGAGTTTGCATCGTTTAATAATCGAGTTTGATTTTCGTGTTCAAGAGTAGCTCATTTAATAATCGATTCGAGCACGAGTCGAGTTTATTCGAGCCGATCTCGAGTAAGCTCACGAGTAGCTCAGCTCGTTTACACCCATAGTCCTCTATATATAGACCTTTACCACTACTAATATGGATCATACCAACTATGGTAGACCCAGTTTCAACTCAAAGGCCCACTAAACTATTAAGGCCAAAGGTCCATTAACTTAATATACTTATTACATTGAGAAAAGGCTCATGTACAACAGTTGCACAATTATTGTCCACCAATCGGCCATCATTACATTGGAAAATGATAAATTTACAACAACACCACAACAACTGCACAACACCTCCTCACATGAGGGTGGGGCCCAGTGTGTGGGGTCCACCCCATGTAAAGGGGTGTTGTGCAGTTATTGTGGCCTTGTTGTGTAGTAATCAAGGCCCCATTACATTACCCACCCTTCCAGGCACCTTGCCCACAAGGCGCAATTTATTTAAAAATGTAAGCCTCGAAACAAAATGCATAAAAACTAAACATAAAAAGCAAGCTTATGTAAACAAAACGAACACGTCCGCACCATAGACACCCATTCCTAAACAAAACGCAGGTGCAGCAAAAGGATCCAAGGCACCATTTGCCAAAAGGATCCTAGGCCCACTTTGAGCATCAAAAGTCCTTCAAGCCCATTTCGAGGAAAAAAAAAAAAATCTGCATCATTTGACCAACCCAAACACATTTGCTGCAGCCATCTCAACGCACCAGTTGCCACGTAGCACCCTTCTCAATGCTGTTTCTAGAGTCTTCAGCGTCATGATGACACGTAGCAATATAGTTTCCTGCAGCGTTCGTCACTTGGCTTCCTGCAGTGTCTAGAGTCTTCTTGGTTCGCTCCTTCCGGTTCCCCTTAGGAAGGTTGCAAGCTACACCAAGCAGACAGCACGGCGTCGCCATTGGAGCAGCCGCCTAGCTCATCATTATCTTTTTTCACACATTTCCAACGCCACCTGTGTTTCAAGGCAACAAAATCCAATTTTGTGTGTCTGAGTGTGAACTGCAAATTCTCCCTTACACAAAACAAATTTGCATCATCTTGAGAAAGAAGAACCGGATCTGGAATGTAAGGTGGAAGATTTTCAGGACACAATAGTTTTGCAGCTTCATCCGGGACTGGATCGGTTGCTATTATTTCTTGCCCCTTCCCCTTTGGGCAAGGAATAATAAGGTATCCAGATCTATTTTTGGTGTCTCAAACCGTAACACCCAAGTCATGGGGAACCCCCAAATTTAGAGAATCGTTTGCTAATGACTTTTGGGACTGCTTTTTTGCGAAAAAAAAAAAAAAAAAAATTCTAAAAAGCATTAACAAAGGAGACCAGGATTTCTCTGCCGAAGTGTGTGACTAAACATAGATGACAGAACAAGATAACAATAAAGAAAAAAGTTATTCATCTCTAGTTTCGCCGACAGTTGTTTATCTGCCTCAGCACGCTATCCAATTTTCCATGAAAACAGGAATAGCAAGTCATTAACCATAACCAGACTACATACTGAACTCAATCTCTATCCATGGTGTGTTTTAAGTAAAGGTGAGACCTACTTGCATCTTTCAGTTCACCAAAACTGCCAGAAAGCTAATCAGCACCACCTAAGAGCTTAGATTCCCTAAAACAGATAATTAGCGCTTAAAAGCCAAAGAAGCCAAGTTCACTGGCTCTCTCCTTCTCAAATGTCTCGAAGTACTGATAGATGATTGTGACAGCAAGCAATATCCCAGTTCCTGAGCCAATTGCTCCCATGAAATCTGCCAGCACTGTAAGTGCACCAATGCACATTCCACCAAAGGCTGCGGCAGTAGGTATGTAGCGATTCAGTTCCTTCTGTAAGTTTGAATCTCGATGTCCAGGCATCACCATTTGTTGCTCCTGCAGAACGAGCATGGAGTGTTCAACATCATCCAGAAAAATATGATTTATGATTATTACAGTTTTGGAGCACCATAACTTAATTCTACAGATCTCTGTCGTCTACAATTTGATGCCCAAGATAATAAAACTGCAGCAGCGCTAGATAGACATAATTAATCAGCATGGCAAATTTGTACAGAATTGCTGCACAAAATAGAGCAAGGGTGTCTTCATACGACCACAGAACTAGGGAAACAAGTGGCCATCTTATGCGGTCATGCCTACTCAATACTCAATATTTTGCACTTGAGTGTCATTTCTAGTCAATAGACTGCTAGCAATTAAAAAAAAAAGAAAAAAGGTTTGCTCTTCAAATGAGATAAAGTACTAATCAATGTCTGTGCATGTGTGACAAAAGTCTCATCTTGGAATACCTTGAGCTGCTTAGCAACATCTCGGGCAGAAGATCCAGATACTTCAATCCAAGTTTTAGAGAACAGTGCACAAGCAGAAAGCATAAAGACCAGATAGAATAGAGCATGGAATGGATTGGCTGCCATATCTGCCAAGCTGCATAATGATAACATACAGATAGAAAAAGAAGGCATCAGAGCAAGTGGAAAGCAAAGCGAAAAGATATGACTAGCTACTCCTGTTGGCGCACGCTTTTGCACTTTAATAAAGTAATTTAACAATACAGGAAAATACTTTATCACCTTGCCGGTGCAGTGACATAGTAAGCAAGACCACCAACTGGAATAAACTGGCCACCTGAATATTCAGATTCCTTCCACTTTCCCAACAGATTTACAAGGAAATTTCCACTGTATTTCCTATATAGCAACTGTAGAAAAACGAAATGATGTTATATTAAATACATAGTAAAGCTTGGTGTCTGACTTTCACCAATGGGCATGATTAACTTTAGTACCTGGGAGATGAAATAAAGATTGGAAACAAGGGCAGATTGGAGAATTATAGGCATGTTGGAGGTGTAGAAAAGCTTAATAGGATATGAGCCCTGTTGTCCACGAGCATTCTTTGATCTAACAGGCAGGACTACACGAAAACCTTGGAAGTAGATGACAATAAGGAAGATCAAGACCGTAGCAAGCAAATTAGTAACATTCGGAAGGTTCTGCCGATAAAAAGCCTCTCGGAGAGCACGAACTTTGTCACTCCTAGTAATCAGTAGATGGAACAAAGCAATAACAGCACCTTCAAATTCAGCTCCCCTGCCACTATTGATAGTTGTGGGGCTAAAAGCTTTCCAGATAATGCTTTCACTGCAAAGTCAACAAAAAATTAAGGATGACAACATCAAAGATCAAAGTATGCTGAAGATAAAGATGAAAATCAAAATTGTAGCTGACCAGATGTTGGTAGCTATGAAAAGAGAGATCCCAGAGCCAAGACCATATCCCTTCTGGAGAAGCTCATCTAGGCATATCACAATAATTCCAGCAAAGCAAAGCTGAATAATGATAAGAATGGCATTCCCCACACCAAGTTGACCGACACTACCATACATCCCAGATAGGACATATGCAACAGCTTCACCAACAGCAATCAGGATGCCTAACAACTTTTGTGCCCCATTTCTGCAACAAAAAAAAAAAAAAATCAAGATGCATTTCAATAGAAGTTACTTTTTTATTAGAGGTTCATAAACAGTACAGGAGCCAAATTACAAACGAGTCAAGGGCGTGCAAATTTTAATTACATGTACATACATTTACATTGTAAATATACATAATCCACCAAGTGTTAAAATTTGCAACATGAATTTCTATGCTGAGGTGGGATCTAAATCTGAATACAAATTCCACTTTCCACAGAAAAGAAAAGATTCATTTCTCAAAATAAGAAAACATAAGCCTAAATAGAATCAAGGAATCATAAGACTCTGTATTTTGACTGAATTTCTAGAAAAATTAAAAATAAAGCAAAGACTGGTCCAATTTATATTTATCTAGATCATATCAAAAGAGATTAGGACTTTCCCTAAATGGTAGTTACTAAAATGTTCAAGTGGTTATAGGGATTAGAAACATTATAGCCCTCTCTAAGATAACCAAGTTTCAAAGTTTCAATTGGATCCCACGTGTTTGAAATTGATAATCAAGCCCCTGGAGGTTCACAAGTGTCTAAACATCCTACACTGCTGGAGCACATTGAAATACTTATCAAAGTAGAGAAGATTGATAAAGGGATCCAGTTGAAACTTAGTCAATGTAAGTTAAACCCAGAAGAATATTTAAAAAGTGGGAAATATAAAGCTTTTACAGAAAAGTTTTTTAATTGAATGCTATGACTTAATGCTTAAAACTGCAAAAAACAAAATCTCTATTCTTACAAGAGGGCACGATCCTCGCGGACACTGTTGTCCACTTCAATGATCTTTGATCCAGCCAAGAGTTGCATCACTAGTCCAGACGTCACAATAGGGGTAATTCCAAGCTCCATCACAGTCCCACGGTTTGACGCAAGAATAACACGCATCCAATAAAATGGATCGGCACCCGTTGTCGAGTGTATTCCATAAAGAGGAAGCTGACTGCAAACCAGAAAGATGAAAAGAGAAATGACAGTGTATATGACCTTCTCTCTGAAAGGAATCTTCCTGTCAGCACTCTGAACTTCTGGCAGAAATGAAAGAAATGGTCTGACCAGATGGAGCACTCTAAATCCTCCTCCCATCCTTAGCAGTGAGAACTAAACCAAACACCTGCTTCCAAAGTTTAAACATTTTTGCATCAATAGATAAACAATACATGTGTCAGGGAAATAGTTTAACAAGTGTAAAGATAAGATTCGAGTTCATCATAATTTTATGAGACAATTATTAGATATCAGGGATATCAAATTAAACATGGTGAAGAACCATAAAAAACCTGCTAAAGCAAGCATATCTAACAAAAAGGCTTATTGCTCACTAGCATCTGTACGCCTATCCAATTCCATACAATATGGCGTAAGGCATGCGTGTTGTATAGTTTGATTCATCACATAAATCAATTTATCACACACACTCCATGCAAAATTGAATTTTTTGAGCCAAAAAGGGTTGGGGATAAAATCTTTATTTCTCCACCAGAAGAAGCCATTGAAGAAGGGATTTCTAGATGGCGTTCAAGTTTGGTTGGTCAATTCATGGATAAATCTCTACCTTACTTTGTGGTTAAAAAGGCTGTGGAATCTATGTGGAGGCAGTATGGGGAGATCGAAGTATTCTCATTGGAGAATGGTATGTTTATTTTCCGTCTTCAGGATGAGGCTTCATGTGATGAAATTTTGGAGTCCCGGGTATGGCATGTTTCTAACAAGCCTCTAATTCTGAGAAAATGGCAACCAGGTATGCAGATTCTGAAACTTACTCTTTCTTCTGTTCCTGTGTGGGTAAAGCTCATCAACTTACCTATGGAGTTTTGGACCCCTAAATGTCTAAGCTATGTGGCTAGTGGCATTGGGATACCTTTATATGCTGATAAGGTAACAGAGGAACAAAAAAGACTACGTTTTGCTTGTGTCTTGGTGGAAATTGATGTGAATTCGGTTTGCCCTAAGGAGCTCAGTCTATGTAGGGGTAATGGGACCATTGTCACTGTGGGTGTTGAATACCCATGGTTGCCTCCTAAATGTTCCACTTGTGGAAATTTTGGGCATGCTGCATATGCTTGTTCTAAGAAGGATAAGAAAATGTGGATGCCTAAAAATGTTAGGAATGGTTATGTGAAGAAGAGTACCCCTGTGAAAAATAAGGTTGTTCCTTTTGATAAGACTATTAGGAAACCTGCTGGAAATTCTAATCTTAATAGTAAAATTGGGGGGATTCGACTAGTGAATTCTTTTGATGCTATTGGAGGATTGTTGAAGGAAGAGGAAGAGGGGGAGGAGTTAGAGATGAGAACTCCTACAACTTTTCTTGTGGTCTTTGAGAAGGCCATTTCTTCACAATCTAAAGGGAAGGGGAAGGTGACTGGTAGCCCTGTTGGTAATAGGGGCTTTTCTCCTCCTAGAGTGACATGAAGCTCCTTACTTGAAACATTAGGGGTCTTAATATGCCCCTAAAGCAAAAGGAGATTAAGAAGATGGTGAGTAGGCTTCAAATTTCAATTTTGTGCTTAGTTGAAACTCGAGTGAAGAAGGAGAATTTCTCTCGGATTGTTGCAGATATGCTTCCGGGTTGGGAGGTTGTGAATAATTACTCAAAGCATTGTTTGGGTAAAATTTGGATCTGCTGGGATCCTGGAGGATTTGTTATTGATCCTTATGATATACACGAGCAAGTAATTACTTGCAAGGTAATATCTAAGGATTCTGGTGAGAGTTGGTTGCTTTCTGTTATGTATGGAGCTACTAATGGTCCTGATAGAAGAAGGCTGCTGCAAGAACTGAGGTTGGACAGGGCGACTGTGTTTAACATGCCCTGGCTTCTAACAGGGGATTTCAATGTGATCCGGACTCCTCAAGAGAAATGGGGTAAGGAAGGGTTTTCATGTTATGAAAAGGAGTTTGTGGATTGCCTTCATAATTTGGAGGTTGATGATATTAGTTACACGGGGTGCTTTCATCCTGGACCAATAATCAATCTGGAGAGGATTTTGTCTCTAAAAAACTTGATAGAGTCCTGTCCAATTGTGATTGGTTGCAAAAATTTGGGAATACTACTGTGGAGTTTCAGGAAAGAGGAGTTTCAGATCACTCCCTGTCTCTAGTGGCTGTTTCTAGCTATGTAAGCTATGGTCCTAAACCGTTCAAGTTCTTCAACTACTGGGCAGATCACTCTCAATTTTTGGAGTGGATTGGAGATGCTTGGAAAATTGAAGTCGATGAGTACTCTATGTTCCAATTCTATGCTAAGCTTAAAGCAGTTAGGGGTTTGCTGAAGACTAAGAATAAGGAAGTATATGGTGGTTTAGGGCAGAGAGTGGTGCAAGCTAGGCAGGATCTAGCAAAGGCTCAAAGTAGTTTTATTTCTTCCCGAGGCGATGGGGAGTGTTAGAGGAAGGAAAGGGAGTGTCTGCATTTGTTGGTGCCTATTCTGGCTGCAAAGGAGAATTTTCTTAAACAGAAATCCAGAATTAAGTGGCTTAATCTTGGCGATGGTAATAATTCGTTTTTCCACAATTCGGTCAAGGTTAGAAACTCTACTAACCTTATCAAAGTGTTAAAGGATAGTGAGGGTAATAGCATTCATGATGTGATGGAGATTAAGAGTATGGCCATTAATTTCTATCAGCAGCTTTTAGGGACTACTCTTCATGAGTTTTCCTCAGATAAGGCTGCTCGGGTCACCAATCTGATCAAGAAGAAATTTTCTGCTAAGTGTGTGGCTGGAATGTGTGCTCCTGTGACTAAACTGGAGATTCATAAGGTCATATTTGCAATGAATCCTAGCAAATCCCCTGGTCCAGATGGATTCTCGACTGGATTCTTTCAAAAAGCATGGCCAGTGATTGGAGATGATTTGTGTGAAGCTGTCTTAGAGTTTTTTACTTCCAGGAAACTTCTCAGGGAAGTGAATTCCACTATTCTCACTTTGATTCCTAAGAAGATGAATGCATCTACTATGGGAGATTATAGGCCTATTGCTTGCTGCAATTTAGTGTACAAGTGTATTACTAAAATTTTGGCGAATAGAATGTTACAAGGGCTAGAAGAAGTGATTAGTCCTAACCAAGGTGCTTTTATCCCTAAGCGTGGTATTGCTGAAAACATTCTCTTAGCTCAAGAGATTGTTTGTGATTATCATAAAGAGAAGGGGGCTCCTCGATGAACGCTTAAGATTGATTTGATGAAAGCATATGATTCATTGGACTGGGAATACATTCTGCACTGTCTTTCTTGCTTCGGAGCTCCTGCTAGATTTGTTGCTTGGATTCGGGCTTGCATTTCTAGTCCTAGCTTCACTATAACTCTAAATGGAACTTTGGTGGGGAATTTTCCAGGGAGGAAGGGTCTTCGACAAGGGGATCCTATATCCCCTTATCTGTTTGTGTTGGCCATGGAAGGGCTGTCACTCTTGTTGGAAGAGATTACTTCTTCCCCTCAGTTCACTTACCACCCTAGATGCAAGTCCGTCCAGCTTAACCATCTCTGTTTTGCAAACGATTTGTTGGTTTTTTCTTCTGCAAATTGTAATTCAGTTTTGGCCATTCTTGGTGCTCTTGCTGAGTTTGAAAAGTTGTCGGGGTTGAAAGCTAATCCCTCAAGGAGCTATTTTTCTAGCTGGAGTTTCTCTTGAGGTGAAGCAAGATATTCTAGCCATGATCCAAATGCCAGAAGGTACTCTTCCAGTGAGATACCTCGGATTACCTCAAGGATCAATTCCTGACTTGTTAGGAATCTTTCCTTTGCAGGTAGACTTCAGCTTCTATCTTCAGTTCTCCTTAGTTTGCAGGTTTTTTGGGCAAAGGTGTTTATTCTGCCTAAACAGATTATTATGTTGATTGAACAGAAATTCAACCGCTTTCTTTGGAATGGGAGGGATACTAACGCTCATGCAAAGGTTGCTTGGGATAAAATTTGTTTTCCTAAGAAAGGAGGGTTGGGGATAAAAAAGATTGAAGTTTGGAACAAGGCCTCAATGCTGAATCATATCTGGAATATTTTTGCCAAAGCTGGTTCGTTATGGGTAGCTTGGGTTGAGGCTAATTGGGCGAAGGGTCGTAGTTTATAGCAAGTGTCTACCCCGATTACTTGCTCTTGGAGTTTGAAGAAACTCTTAAAGATCCGAGACCTTGCAAAAAATTTCATCCATTTCAAAGTTGGTGATGGAAGTAGGGTCTTTCTTTGGCTTGATAAATGGCATCCTGCAGGATACCTGCTTGATAGATTTGGATACCGAATTGTGTATGATTCTGGCATTCCTCTTAATGCTAAACTTGCTGCCATTATGAAAGATGGTGAGTGGTTTTGGGGTTCGGTTTGATGATCTTGTAGCTATTCAAAGTCAGCTTTCTGATGTTGTAATAGGAGATGCAGATGTGGCTGTTTGGGACTCTAGAAATGGAACTAACTCATGTGCTGATACATGGGGTAAGTTGCGAGAAAGTCTTCCGGTTGTCAAATGGTGGAAGTTGGTTTGGCATCCATTGGCTATACCTAAATATTCCTTCATCCTTTGGTTAACTTTTCGAGATGCTTTGGTGACTAAACAGAAGATGTGTTGCTGGGACTATGGAGGGAATGGTCTCTGCCTTTCTTGCTATGGCAGTCAGGAGAGTAAAGAACACCCTTTCTTTAGGTGTAGTTTTAGTGGCAGGATTTGGTCTAGTATAATGGCTGATTGTTCCTTTAAGAAGGTTCCGTTGGATTGGGACTATATTGAACATTGGGGGGCTGTTGAGCTACAAGGTAAAGGATTAAAGGCTAGCTTGGGAAGATTGTGTCTTGTGTCTTTGCTTCACTGTAACCAGCCAAGAACGGAAGACGCCATTCTGAAACAGATCAGGTGGGATGTTCGGTCTAGGATGATAACTAAAGGCAAGTTTAAATGCTCTGGAGAAAACGTGGAGATCATGCATAGATGGAATCTCCAGGTGTAATGTGTTCTGTCGGTGTGCTGGTGTAGAAGTTTAGGTGTTTGTTTTTTCTGCAGAACCATAGTTTGTTTTGCTGCTGTTTAGGCTGGTTTGTTTTAGCCTTTGTTGCAGGTGTTGGTTGATGGTTTGGCCGTTTGTGGCTTGTTCTGTCGGTTGTTTCCCTGATGGATTGTGTTCCAGTTTTCACTGGAGAGATGTAATTGTTGTGTTGGGTTTATAAAAGATTTTCTTCATCAAAATAAGTAAATAAATAAAAAGGTGGAAGTTAAAATAAAAAATAAAAAATAAAAAAAGTTATCAATAATTAATTATTCATGTATTCATAGATTCAGATGAGCAATATAAGGTGTGGTACTCTGAATTGTGAAAGTTGAGACTCATATAGGTTAACGGATTTTGAAGGCGTGTACATGCCATGTCTCACAATGGCTGTGTACTAAATGAGGCTAGGCTATATAAAAATAACTTTAGGAAGCTCCAACGGTAACTTCGACTAATCATTTTGGGTATAGGGGATAAGTGACTAGCGCTTTCTTGAGTCATGACAATTGGTAGCAAAACTAATCTAGTAATGCCATGTGACAATGGGCATAATAGCATAATGTAGGTCCTAACAAGGATGTAAGAATTTGAGTGGAAGATATTGTGAAAATTGAGTCCCACATTGAATGAGTGGATTATAAGCTATTCTCCGGGCTTGGACGCCGGTAACCTGACGTCTGGTGCCTCTTCCTCTTCGTGGGTTCCGGCTTTGGGTAAGGTCGTCGCCTCCTCTTCTCACGACGGCAAGCTTCGTTCGCCGGTGAGGAAGCCACCTGAGCTGGTTTCGGCTGGAACAGATCCAGACGCTCGGTGCTATGATTCTCACTATGGTCCTCAGAGCATAGTAGCCGTGACTTCAAATCCAGCTCTGGGTGTTGATGAAGGGCAGCTCCATGGTCAGTCCAGACCTGAGGTACAGGTGGAGGCAGAGGAGGTGCAGAGGGAGGAGATGAGGGTGGGGGAGCTGATAGTGGGGGCCGGTACAGCAGGGGATGAGTTGGCTTCGAAGCAGGAGAAGTCGTTTTGTAGTGAGACCCCTGTTTTGTGTTTAGAGGGTGGTCTAGTGAGGGTGAAAGACCCGGCAAATTCGCAGTTGAGGAGTGTGGAGATGCTGAGTGTGCCTCGGGAGTTGACAGGGGACGTGTTTGGGCATCAATCGGTGGATATGGAGATTGTTCCATGCTTTGGCAGTGCTGGAGGGGAAGGGTGTGAGTGGATGGGGGGGCCAGTGGAGGATTCAGTATCCCCTGGTCTGCAGGTTGGATTATTGGGTGAGGATTCAAGAAGATTTACTCCCGGGGAAGTTGGTTTGGTGGAGCTCAAGGAGGGGGGAGGGGATGTTGTTGTGGGTTCTCCTCTCAATGCATATTCGCTAGACTTGGGTGGCTTGGGGTACTCGGATTGGGTGATGCAGAGTGCTAATGAGATTTATCCCATTGTTGGGATGACATTCGTGGGGCATAAATTGCAATTGTTAGCCTTTTTGACTAGTATAGAAGAGGAGAGAAAAGAGGAGCGTCGTTTGGGTAAAGGTCGCACGAAGGGCAAGAGAGAGATTAAGAATTTGGAGAGCTCTATTAACTATGAGGCCAAAGGTTCCGGATTGAGTAGTGGGAAGAGGAGGGCAAGGGGGCTAGTAGTAGTGCCATGAAGCCGAAGATTCTTTCTTGGAACGTAAGGGGGCTGAATAATAGGCGCAAACGCTTAAGGATCTGCAATTTGCTCAGAGATTGGAAGGTGGATCTTATTTGCTTCCAAGAAACGAAAGTGAAGGACCCTTCTAGGCAGTTTGTGCGTAGTCTTTGGGGGTGTAATTATGTGGATTGGTGTTGTTTGGATGCTAGTGGGGCCTCAGGGGGTATTCTTATCTTGTGGGATAAGAGGGTGGTGGAAAAAGTGGATGTGTGCGTGGGGAGGTTCACACTTGCAGTCTCTTTAAGGAATGTTGATGATCATTTTGAGTGGGGTTTTGTGGGAGTGTATGGTCCGAATTGCAGGGTTGATCAGAGGGGTCTTTGGGATGAGCTGGCGGGGATTATGAGTTGGTGGAGTTTGCCTTGGTGTATAGGGGGAGATTTCAATACTACTAGGTTTCCTAGCGAAAGATCTGGAGTTGGTAGTGTGTCTGCCATGAGGGACTTTTGTGATTTCATCTCTGACCAGGGTCTGATGGATTTTCCTCTCGCTGGAGGTTCTTATACGTGGTCGATTTCCGATGATCCTCCTGTTTGGTCCAGAATTGATCGTTTTCTTGTCTCTCCTGATTGGGAAGATAGGTTTCCTGAGGCGTCTCAGAAGAGGCTTCCCCGCCTTTTCTCTGACCATTTTCCTATTCTCCTGGAATGTGCTCACTCTTCTGCTAGAAGTAGGCCGTTCAAGTTTGAGAATATGTGGCTCAAGGTGGATGGTTTTGTGGGGTTGGTGAAACAGTGGTGGGACTCATTCTCTTTTCATGGCTCTCCTAGCTTTGTGCTTGCATGTAAATTAAAGACTCTCAAGTCGAATTTGAAGACGTGGAATGTGGAGGCCTTTGGTAATGTGGAGAGGAACAAGAGAAAGCTTCTTGAGGAGCTGCAGGCGATTGATATAGTGGAAGGAAGTAGGGCTTTGGTTGAGGGGGAGATTCAAAAGAAGCTGGAGGTCGTCAGTGAGTTAGAGAGATGCTCTCTGTTGGAGGAGGTCAGCTGGAGGCAAAAGTCCAGGGTGACGTGGTTGAAAGAAGGAGATAAATGCACAAAATTCTTCCACTCTATTGCCAACTCAAACAGAAGGTATAACTCTATTGATTCCTTGTTGATTGGAGATTCCATTTCTTCTAATCCGGCAGAGATAGGGGAGCATGTGGTTCAGTTCTATCAAGATCTCTTCTCGGAGAAGCATAGTTGGAGGCCTCGGTTGGATGATCTTTCCTTTGATGCCATCTTAGAGTCAGAAGCAAGGTGGTTGGAGAGAGCCTTTGAGGAGGAGGAAGTTAGAAAGGTTGTGTTTGCTTTTAATGGTGATAAAGCGCCGGGTCCGGATGGATTCTCTATGGCTTTCTTCCAAGCTTGTTGGGAGGTGGTGCGCTTGGACATTATGGAGGTTTTTTCTGAGTTTCATGCGAGAGAAGTTTTTGAGAAGAGTTTGAATGCTTCTTTTATTTCTCTTATTCCTAAGACTCCTGGAGCCTTGTCTCTCAAAGATTTCCGGCCCATTAGCCTCGTAGGTGGTATATACAAGATTATTGCAAAAGTCTTGGCCAACAGATTGAAGACGGTTATGGACAAGGTTATCTCCAAATCCCAGAGTGCTTTCATCAAAGGAAGGCAGATTCTTGATCCAATCCTTATTGCGAATGAATGCCTTGATAGCCGTATTATATCAAGGGAGCCGGGAGTCATTTGCAAAATGGATTTAGAAAAAGCTTATGATCACGTTAATTGGGATTTTCTGTTGTATATGTTGAGGAGATGCGGCTTTGGGGGAAAATGGTGTTCGTGGATAGCTCGGTGCATCTCTTCTGCTAAGTTTTCGGTGCTTGTTAATGGCTCACCATACGGCTTTTTCAGCAGCTCTCGAGGCCTAAGGCAAGGGGACCCTTTGTCTCCTCTTTTGTTTGTGTTTGTTATGGAGGCGCTGAGTCGCATGATTACTGCGGCAGTGAGTGGGGGTGTGTTGGATGGTTTCAGAGTGGGTGGTGCTTTTTTTCCCATCTTTTGTTCGCTGATGACACATTGATTTTCTGTGATGCTAGCTCCGCCAAGATTCGGGCTTTGCGAGTTCTCTTGCTCTTATTCGAGGCTGTTTCGGGGCTTAAGGTTAATTTGGCAAAATCCAGCATTATTCCAGAGGGGAATGTCGATAATGTGGGTAGGTTAGCCGACATTTTAGAGTGTGAAGTTGCTTATTTGCCTGTGAAGTATTTGGGTCTTCCATTGGGGGCTCCTTACAAGTCTACTCGTATTTGGGATGGTGTTATTGAGAAGGTTGAAAAACGGTTGGCTAGTTGGAAAAGGTTATACCTATCTAAGGGAGGGCGAGTGACCCTTATCAAGAGTACGCTTTCCAACTTACCTACGTACTATATGTCTCTGTTCCCTATTCCGGTGAGTGTTGCTTCTCGCATTGAGAAGTTGCAGCGCGATTTTCTTTGGGGTGGCATGGGTGAAGATTTTAAGTACCATCTGGTGAGTTGGGAGAAGGTTTGTACTCCAATTTCGTACGGGGGGCTTGGCATTAGGAAGCTGGTTCAGTTTAATCGCGCACTGTTAGGTAAATGGTTATGGCGATATGGTATGGAAAGGGATGCTTGGTGGAGAGTCGCGGTGGACTCCAAGTATGGAAGTTTGTGGGGTGGGTGGTGCTCCCGAGAGGTTGCTGGGGCGTTTGGAGTAGGGTTGTGGAAGTTTATAAGGAAAGGTTGGGAGAACTTCTCCAAACTCCTTAGATTTGAGGTGGGGGATGGGAGTAGGATCAGATTTTGGCATGACTTGTGGTGTGGAGATTCGATTCTGAAAGAAGTGTTCCCTGATCTCTTTGGCATTGCTCGGGTGAAGGATGCGTCAGTGGCGGATAATTTGGAGAGTTTGGGCGGGTCCGTTCAATGGAACGTGAGTTTTTTTAGAGAGGCTCATGATTGGGAAGTAGATGTTTTTGCCTCTTTCTTCCAGTGGCTGGGCTCTACCAAGGTAAATATGGAGAGGGCAGATTGTCTTATATGGGTCCCATCCAAGAAAGGTGTGTTCAGGGTGAAGTCATTTTTTGGTTCTATGATGTGTGCTGGAGGTACTCGGTTCCCATGGAAGTGTGTGTGGCGGTCTCAGGCTCCCCCGAGGGCAGCTTTCTTCACTTGGTCTGCAGCTCTAGGCAGAATTTTGACCTTGGACAATCTTAGGAAGAGGAACTTAATTATTGTGAATAGATGCTGTCTTTGCAAGCGGGATGGGGAATCAGTGGACCATATTCTTCTGCATTGCGATCTGGCCTCAGCTCTATGGAACAACATTTTCTCACGCTTTGGTATCGCGTGGGTCATGCCTAGGAGTGTGATTGACTTAGTGGCTTGTTGGTGGAAGTCGGGGAGATCTGGGAGCGCTACTTCTTGGAAGATGGTGCCTATTTGCCTTTTTTGGTGTATTTGGAGAGAAAGAAATCTTAGGTGTTTTGAGAATCTAGAAAGCTCCCTAGAGGAGGTGTTAGAGTTGTTTCTCCATACTTTGTATGTTTGGTCGATGGCTTATTTGTACCCTCTATCTATCAGCTTTGCTGAATTCCTCACTTCTTTTTCGCTTTCTAGTTAGGTGTTTCCTGTTGTATACTTCTAGTGTACGTAGGGGCGCCTTACGCTTTCAATAAAACTATCATTACTTATCAAAAAAAAAAGGCGTATATGTACTAAGTCTCACATTGGGTATAAACTAGGTAAAACTAGATTATAAAAGTAACTCTATGGAACTCCAATTGTAACTTTGACTAATCGTTTTGAATTTAGCACAGATATGGCTAAAGTTTCCTTATATCATGACATAACGACTCCTTACACAGAGACATAGTCAATAATGATTAGATAAATGAGAGACAAGCCTCTGGCACACCCCAAAAATGGAACAAAAGGTCCGCTACGGCATCATCTAAAGGCTACCAAAATGGAAATTTGGGCACAATAATTGGAACTCAATGGGCCCAAACAACCTCAAACATTTTTTTGGATGATCCTCAATAACCATAAAATGTCGGGCATTCCAAGAAGTCTTTAATATCATACAATCCATTCCACGTGGGCTATCCTACAGTCCAAGAGAGAGTAACTCTTTGATCAATGAAACAAAGATATTGATCACAAATCAAAGTATAGACCATGCCACCTGTACTGTGACCAAAATGAGACAATTAGCTCTGAACTTCATAGTCTTCAAGCCTCATTGTTCTATTCCAAAAAACTTTGTTTATTCTCATGCTTCAGAAATTAAAACCAGATTTTTACTACTCCAAAGAGACATAAATTCAGTGTCACAAACTGTGTACACACTATATCATAACATAGGCTTCCACTCCACCTACATGTCTTCTACTTCACATAGGTCAGAAACCAATTCTTGTCCTAGACTTAACAACAAGGAACTCATCGACAGTGACTCTAACCTAATTACTTGAACTCCTAAACTCATGGCCAATCCATCGACTAGTACTTTGGCTCATGTTTCTACAGGGAACTTCGCCACCCCATTTGATTCAATGCATCATTAATACTCGACAGAACATAAAACTATGCCCCACAATCCACATTATAGACAAGTCCACAAATAGAGTGTATTCAAACTAATAAAACCAGCTAACAAAAATCTACAAATTTTGAGTACATTCTCAAAATTGTAAAATGTTCACTTATCCCACACTAGGAACAAATGGAGATCTCAACAAATTTGTTATGCTCCATAGAGAAAAGAAAATGTTAATTTATTTTTTATTTTTATTTTTTGATGAATAAAAGCTTTCATTGAACCACTCAACCATATACAACTCTCCAGTTAAAAAACTGGATAAAAACTCCCTAGAAGGAAGGAAATCTCACTGCCCTTAGGACAGGAACTCTACTCGCTATACAAAATCAATCAACTAAAAGCACCAATGAAACAACCCAGCTATACAGACACTAGAAGAGAAGGCAACATTCTGCCTTAAAATAGAGTAAACTATACAGCAGAAACTAATAAACCAAGGGACTCAAATTCCACAGCTTAGCAAGTTTCTCGTTTTGAGCAGTCATATTGAACCTCTTTTTAGCCATCACCCTGGTACGAACCTCCCATCTAATATGCTTCACCACAGCCTCTTCCGTCCTAGGAGTGTTACCATGACAACGATCATTTCGAAGCTTCCATAGATGGTAAACCGAAGCAGCTAAACAGAGGCTGCATAGATTCGCCATTAAGCTTCTGCCGGTAAGATTAGACACACTCCAGTCCATCACTTTCTCCCATTCAATTTCTGGATTAATCATACAGACCTCCATGACAGCTCTCCACACTCTACGGCTGAAACTACATTGGAAGAACAAGTGCTCTATACTTTCCTATTGACCATAGCAGAATCGGCACAAAAATTTCTCTTCCATATCCCCACCCACACATTTTTACTTTAGTGGCAAGGGCACCTCTAAATACCAACCAAAGCATAAAAGCATGGCGTGGAATCGCCATAGGAAACCAATTAATTTAGTTTTAATACTAACAAGGTCGGGAAAATTAAAGCTATCTGCCGGTGAATATTATTCTCTGAATGAAACAGAGAACCTGATAAGGTCATCTATGAGTTCTTCACACAATTGGCACCAAATCAGCAGGCGAAAACACACACAAATCTAAATGGCAAGCGAAACGCGCCGTTTCAAAGGTTTATATCAAACAAACAAATTAGCAGAACCACATTACAAAATCCACGAGATCCATAACCTAAAGCGAATCTGAACAAAATCAAAACCACGCATAAAAAGCTAAGGAATTGGATCACAGAACGGTATTGATTTTAAATCTTGATAAAAATTAAAAGAGCTCAGAAAGTCGTATAATTTCGCAGATCGATATTAATCCACTGAAAAAGAAATGTAAATCACGGCATGTAAAACGAAGCAGAACGAGGAGATAGATCAAAGTGTGGAAAATAAGAGAGGCTTACAAGAAGAAATTGAAGATCTGAGGGAGCTTCAGATCTGGAATTGGAAGCAGACGAGAGAAGCCGATTCAAATGTTGACCCGAAATGCATGTAAATAAATCGGGCGTCGAATCAGAGCCTAACGAACCCACATAAAACCTCATACACTTGGCTGCTTTTTGATGCGGCGTGGCGCAACGTTATGTAACAACGTCTACGACATCTGGCCAATAGTTCATGGACACGTGTAATTGAGTTGGCATTGTGAGTGGAATCATCCGGTTGTGATGTCCGTGCTGTATTAACATCTGAGTGATCCCCAATAATAGACTAATAGTCCACTTATTATCATTTCTTTTTATATAAAATATTTTCTGAGGGAAAATACTGAAAATGTTTTGGGACATTTGTTTTTCGTTATTTGATGGAGATCGAAAAATGATATCAAAAATATTTTCGGATATTTAGCTTTTAGCATAAAAATCATTTATACGTAATTATCATGTAACAATGTTCTGTTACGAATTTAGGAAAGAAAATGGAAAGGAGGAGAGAAGATTGAGAAGGAAATAATTGATTTTTATTGAAGAAATGGCATGTTCAAGAAGGCTACTCTCCTGCTTGGCATTCGAGGTGCCAAGAACCTCCGAGTTCTTACCGAACAGAATACAATCAAAATGAATTACTCAACCCATTTTCGCTCTCTTTTGTACAGTCAAGTAACAACTAACATAACAACTACAGTTAATAACTAATACTAATAGACTTCAACTTGTACGCGTGAAAGCCTCCCATCTTCAACATGTGCAACTCCACTTGCCATCCAACTGATGCTTCTAATGACACTTCTGAACCACTTGTCACAACACTATGTAGCCACGTGTACAATCCTGGAAGGACCCATTACAATACTCACTCCTTTAAAGCACCTTGCTCACAAGGTGCGAGTAGGCTTGAGCGAGTTTATGATAACTTTTCCAAGTAGCATCCTCTTGAGTTTGTCCTGTCCATTGCACCAATACTTCCACAAGTGCCCGATTATGATGAGGCATTGATCTACGATCCAAAATAGCCATTAGTTCAGGTTGGATAACCCCTTCAACATCCACATGTGGCAATAGAGGTAAAACAGGAACATGGTCGCCCAACTTAGGTTTAAGTTGAGAGACATGAAAGATGGGATAGATCCTGGAATGAGCAGGCAGATCCAATTCATAAGCCACATCCCCAACTTTCCTCAAGACTGTATATGGACCATAAAATCTTCAAGCCAATTTTAAAGCTCTTCTAGTTGCCAATGAAGTTTGCCTATATGGTTGCAGCCTCAAACAAACTTGCTGATTTACTTCCAATGTCCTCTCACTTCTTCTCATATCTGCAAACCTTTTCATCCTTTGTTGTGCTTGAATCAAATTCTGCTTCAATAAGGCTAGAATCTGCTCCCAGCTCTTCAATAATTCATCAACAGCAGCTACATTAGTAGTCCCCGGAACATTGGACAATAGTCTTGGAGGAGGCTGACCATAGACTGCCTCATAAGGAGTCATTCGAATGGAACCATGCCAGGTGATATTATACCAAAACTCTGCCCATGGAAGTCATGACAGCCACTGTTTTGGCCTGTCCTAAGTAAAGCACCAAAGATAATTTTCCAAACATTTATTTACCACCTCAGATTGGCCATCCGTTTGAGGATGGTAACTGGAGCTCATTTTCAAAGAAGTGCCCTGCTGCTTAAACAATTCTCTCCAGAACTGACTGGTGAAAGCCGGATCTCAATCAGAAACTATAGAGGTTGGCATTCCATGCAACTTAAAAATATGAGAGATAAATAATTGGGCCACCTTGGCTGTCTTGTAAGGATGAGCCAATGAAATAAAGTGAGCATACTTGGAGAGTCGATCTACTACTACCAAGATGACTGAATGGCCGTGGGAGATAGGCAACCTTTCCACAAAATCAAGAGAAATATTAGACCAAATTCGATTTGGAATTGGAAATGGCTGTAATAAGCTAGCAGGTAATGTATTCTTCTGCTTATTTCTCTAACAAATAGGGCATTCTCTAATGAATTTTTTGATACTTTTCTTCATTCCCTTCCAGTAGAAATCCCTTATGGCTCTCTGTATAGTTCTCTCATAGCCTGAATGGCCTACAACCGAATCACAGTGCACAAAATTCAGAACTTGTAGATGCAAGTCAACAGCCCCACCAAGATGAATTCTATTTTTGAACAACAAAAGACCCTGCCTCATAGAAAACTTCTGAGAGTTTAGAATGTTAGACTGCCACTGGTTGAACAATTTCAGCAACTCCGAATCCTGTTGATACTGCAGCTTCAAATTGTCCATCCAATCAACAACTGGAACAAAAATGGCAGAAAGGGTAGCTTCTGTGCTCCACCCTTCTCTTCTAGACAAGGCATCTTCTACCTTATTATCTACCCTTTTCTTATACTGCAACTTCCGCATTACCTCCCACCACACTATTTTTACTCATATTGGGTAGCCAAGGTCTACTACTACCCTTACTATTATTCAAGATATTCTCCTCTTGAATTTTGGCTAAAGAATGAGCTTCTATCAAAGTCTTCAGATTAAACATCCTGACGAGGAACCTAATTTTTGCTTTAAGACCCCCCAAAAAACAACTCAATTTATGGTGCTCAGGCAAATCGTGCACCCTATTAGCCAACACTTCAAACTGGCTTTTGTATTCTTCTAACTCTCCAACTTGATGAAGCTTGGAAAGAGTTTCCATCAGGTCATTATAGGACCATTTTCCAAAATGAATCCTAATAACTTTCAAAAACTCAATCCAACTATTGAGTTTATTTGTACTACGAAGCTCTTGAAACCAAATTAAAGCCTTACCTTCCATGTGAAAGGCTGCAAGATTGAACTTCTGTTGATTGGCCATTGCATAATATTCGAAGAACTGGGTCGCCTTATAACACCACCCATCTGGATCCTCGCCGTCAAAGCGTGGAAAATCCAATTTCAGTGATCTGGGTTTGAAAGAATCAATTGTAATCTTCTTGAACAAAGGAATCGTCACGGTTCACAAAGGATGGCCCTTCACCATCATCGGATACACGTTTCTGTTTGTCTGCAAGCTTCATCATCTCTTGCATTTGCTTCATCATCTGAGCTTGAAACCTTTGCATCAACTCTTCCATGGATGTGGCCGTGACATTCAACGAATCTTTAAGGAAAGAAACGTCTGTATGGACTGCAGCTAAGCCCCACTGAAGCTCAATGATACTTGGTTCGCCTTCGGCCATGGAATGTGTTTTCATGAATTGAAAGGAAAAAGAAAGAAAAGAAAGCGATCGTGGGCTTTGATACCATTTGTAACAGAACCAATGTTTTGTTATAAATTTAGGAAAGAAAATGGAAAGGAAGAGAGAAGATTGAGAAGGAAATAATGGATTTTTATTGAAGAAATAGCCTGTTCGAGAAGGCTACTCTCTTGCTTGGCATTCTAGGTGCTAAGAACCTCCGAGTTCTTATAGAACAGAATATAATCGGAATGAATTACTCAACCCTTTTCCCTATCTTTTGTACATTCAAGTAACAACTAACATAACAGCTATAGTTAACAACTAATACCAACAGACTTCAACTTGTACGCGTGAAAGCCTCCCATCTTCAACATGTGCAACTCCATTTGCCATCCAACTGATGCTTCTAATGACACCTCTGCACCACCTGTCACAATACCGTGTAGCCACGTGTACAATCCTGGAAGGACCCATTACATATCACTTATCCACCTAAGGCTATTGTGAATTACCCAATTTCTCAAATGAGAAAACACACAAATTATGCCAATGGGGGTAGTGCTCGTATCTAAGAAGGGTGTTGACCAAAATATAATTTACGTTAAATTGAAAATTTTCATCCATCCCAGACACCCATAAATAAGATTTTTTTTTTAAAAAAAAAAAATGTTTTACATTAAAACAAACAAAGCCTTAATTAAAAATAATTTTAATTTTTCTTATTGGAGTTTGATATGAAATGGAATGGATATTTACTTTATTTCGCTATTATGCCCTTCTTTAGATTATGTACTAATTGCGATCATATTCATTATTAGCATACATTAAGATAGAGAGTGGAGGGCTTTATGGTTTCTCTATAACACTCTGCTACTATGGTGAGTACGATAATCAAATATTAAAATGGAATAATAGTAATTATAATTTCCGTGTATATATGCTGATATGGATGATTACGATGTTTTCCATTATTATCTGATAACAACTGTTTTGATTTATATCTATTATGGAAGAAAAATCTCCATGAGTTAAAATGATTTTTCACTTAACCAAGATTTATAAAAACCTTGCATTTGTTTTAAATATAAGTAATTAATTTTAAGTAAACAAAAAATGGAGAAGTTTTAAATAAGGGCTTATGTCACAAAATAATTAGTTAGATTTGTGTTTATTTACTAGGTCGTGGATTCATTATTTCCACCTATAAAATTATTGAATTTCATTATTTCACCAATATAATTGTGATCGAGGAAGAGGAGGAGCCATATCAACACCTAGACGACTACCGTTAGAGGTCTACAAGAGACCTTAGTTTTTGGTGTAGGCAGGTTTTGAGAAATACAGTCTTGGTTGTAGTTGCCCTGTGTCACTATTATAATTACAATAGAAAACGTATTGTCTACAAGATGTGTAAAGACTCCGCTTATTAATATATGAAGTCCATTTTTCAGTTTTGATGTTCTAGTGCTAAATTTTCATTTTGTAAAAATGAGTTTGTGATCTCAAAAAGAAAAAAAGAAAAAAGAAAAGATGATAAGCTAGTTTCCACTACTCTATTGAATAAAAGTAATAATACTACGTAGAATATGAGAGTATTCCACCCATCAACCTCTATAGAAATTGGTTGGGACATTGCATTAACCATTAGATTAGCTTTCGTTGACCTAATAATCCTTCAGTACTCCCCTCACGAGTCATGGTGGTTGTTGTTATTGTGGCCGGGATTGGTTGGAAGTTGAGGTTTTGGAACATAAAGTTGGCATCTATGACCATGGAGATAGGGTTAGAGACTAAGCGATTGTGGATTTCATATTATGGTATTATTTGGAAAGATTGAGTTTGTTGATGGATATGGATAGGTATCGGGTAAAAAAGGGTGTGAAAAACGGGTAATTTTATTAGTACATTAAGTGTCCATAAAAAAATGAGATGCTTTTTAAAATCACAATTGAGCGTGTGATTGATCAAATAATGATTTTGATCAAATGTGATTTTAAAAGTTACCTCATTTTAAAATCTAAGTAATTATTTTAATTAATTGTCAACCAACATTGGTTAACTAATAGTCTTTTGATGTTGGTGTGTTTCAAATCTTTTGCACCAATTGGTTCGTTCGAGGATAATATCTAATAATTAACATCCATTAGTTTCACAAAAACAGTTGAAAATCGAGCCATAAGTTCAACTTCCATACCATCTATGAAGAGTAATGCTATACCTATTTCATATCAGTGATGTTGCATAAGCTGAATGGAGATTGAAAGTTTTGTTTTTCTAAGTGATCATTAGACCCATGCCGCATTAGTCAGTGTGAAGAATAAATTTATTCTTTTATTAATGAACTACTGTAGCAAAATATAAAATGTTTCATCATGTTCTGTATATATCTCTTTGAGCATACCTCACAAAATTTACTTATGTAATTAACGGCGCATTTGAGATTGTAATTTTATAGATAAAAAATACGATTTTAAACTAAATTGCAGAAAATGAACTACAAAAAAAATGAGATTTTTTTTTAAACGTATAATTTTAAAGGCTAACCAACGATTTTAAAAATCAATCTATTATTTTTTTAAACGCTTAATTACATTTTTAAAAATTACTTTTTTAAATCGTACCTTTTAAAATAAAAAATCCAATCGTATTATATCTTTCCTGTTTTGTGGCTTCCCATAACCAGCTTCTACTCCAAAAGGCCATCCAAAAACCTGCGAAACGAGCTTAAAAAAAAATAAAAAAAAATAAAAAAAAAAGTCTGCGAAACTAATTACTGCATTTACAAAAAAGGACAAAAGTATCGTAATTAAAAGTACTAAAATCTGATTCATGCCGAGTTTCGGTACATAGGGACATCAATGTCATTGCATTTATTCCTCGAACCGAAAGCATAATGCAGCAGTACAAGCTCCACTTCCAAAAAGAGACATCGATCCCTCTCTTTCCTTCGGAGTCCAGCCCAGCAGACAGCGGTCGTTCACATTTCGAACCCACAAAAACAAATTAAAAAAAAAATAAAAAAAAAGGTCAAAAAAAAGGGACACGCAACAAGATTTTTAGAGAGAGAAAGTAGAGAGAGAGAGAGATCCGAAACACACAGATCTCTCTCTGCTTGTCTGAAGCGAAAGTAGTGTGTTGTTTGGATTGGAGGAATCAGGAATGGCTGGGTACAGAGCTGAGGACGACTATGACTACCTCTTCAAGGTGGTGCTGATCGGGGACTCCGGTGTGGGCAAGTCCAACTTGCTCTCCAGGTTCACTCGCAACGAGTTCAGCCTGGAATCCAAGTCCACTATCGGGGTGGAGTTCGCCACTCGGAGCTTGAACGTGGATGGCAAGGTTATCAAGGCCCAGATTTGGGACACCGCTGGCCAAGAAAGGTGTGGGTATCTATCTTTGTCTGAGATACTGGTTTTTATGATCTGGGTCTTTCTTATTTTTTGGAGTTTTTTTTGTTTGTTTGTTTGCTTGCTGAGAAAACTGAGGTAAAAGAAAGAAAAATCTCATGCCAAACTGAAAATTATTATATCAAGGTTGGTTGAGTTGAGTAAAGGATTTAGTTTCATTCTTTATAGCTGAGGTATGGTGCGTTAATTTTGGTATACAGAGACGGGTTTGCTTTTATTGGATCTCAGAGGGTTCGAATAATTGAATAACTTTTTTAAGTAGTTCTTTGGTGGGGATTTAATGTTGGGTATTTGACAAGTAGATTGGTTTTGTTTTCCTAATAGTCACGCAGCATAGTGGATCAAACTTAGATTTATCGTGTGCAATGGATCCTTATATTCTGCGCCCCTTTTTTTATGTGTAATTTATGTATATCAGAAACCTGACAATGAGTTAGAAATGAAGTGAAATGTTCGAGCTTGTACTGGGTTGGTGTGACTTTGCTTCCTATTTTACGGGGGATTCTTTTTTTTAAATTTTAATTTTAATTTTTTCTAAAATCTTTTTATGCAGAAAAAATAAGGCTACTGTTTTTGAAATTATTACACTCTTCATTGTTCAGGATGTTTTTATGTCATAAATGAGATGTAGTCTATAATCTATTGAGGTAGCTAGTCATGCAGAAAAAAGCATACAGTATTATAATATCTTTTCTCTTGCTTCACAATCTTTTTTGTTTTCTTGCCTGTTTGTTTTGTTCAATTTGCCTTGTGTTTTACATGGTTAGTAGTGTACGTTGACTTTACTCATCTTGTCTCTATTGATGTTACCTGTAATTTATTATGAACTTCTCTGTTTTCTTCTAGCCATATCAACCCTAAATCTGGTGGGTGGTAGTTAATAATCATCTTAAAGACATCATCTTATGAATGCTTGTTTTGTAGACATGACCCTGATTTGCTATTTATATAAAATAAGAGACCATGTCTACGCTTATAGAATCTTAAAAATGTTCATGCATTTCAATTGAGTGTGTTTGGCAACACTCTCATCTCCCTCTCTATTTTTTTTTTCACTTCTCCCAAAAAAGTCAAATCCAAAACATTCTAACTTTTCTTCACTTTTTATATCACATCAATAATTTATTATTATTATTCAAATAAAAAAACCCACTACAAAACAAAACTTTTTCACATTTTTATAGAACAATTCCAAACTTTTTTATACTTTATATCACATTAATCACTTCTTATTACTATTCAAACAAAAATTCTACAATACAACCATTTACCAAACACACCCATTGATTTTTGTCAACATGTATCAATGGCGTATACTCTTGAATCACTGCTCTATATCAATTTGGCCCTGATGTTTTTGGTCCTCTCTCTCTCTCTCTCTCTCTCTCTTGCTAGAGGCACGCACACACACACAAACATGTGTGTGTCTGCAGCCTCTTATGGTTGATGATTTTGATAGTCCAGTTGCCTCATGTCCATTAGTTTGGACTAATTCCTTGTTTTTACTCTCGTTTACTCTATCACACCATGTGTGGTCTTCTTGAAATGTATTGATACTTTTAATCTTTCATCACCTTTGCATGCATCACTGCTTCGTGGTCCTTGAATTTTGACTAGGGATACAGGAATGAATGCATATTATTTTCTTTTCTAGGGGAAAGTTGAATCTCCCATGTATTAACCCTCTCCTAGTGTTGGAAATGTACTTGATCAGATTAATTGTATTGTTTTGAAGCATTTTTTTTTTATTCCCTGTCATTTCTTTTGGAGAAAAATGCAGAATTAGTTCATGTGGTTGTATTGAATTGCAAAAAGCTTCATAGGGCTTAAAAAGTGACTTGAACTTCCCGTGGTAAATATAAATGACAAATAATTATCTATGTTGATTTGCCATTTAAAATCCTGACGAAACCGTTAGTATGCCACCTCATCCCCAATCAGAATTTGACACGTCTCTTTTAATAAAAAAATATAGAAAAAAATAAAAATAAAAGACCGTTTAAATATCACAGCCCCCACAAAAAATAAAAGGCCATGTTTTCTTTTTCTTTTTTATATTTTTTATTAGAGGAGACGTGTCAAATTCTAATTGGGGATGACGTGCCATACTTACAGTATCCGTCAAGATTTTAAACGGTTAGTCAACAAGGTAGTTATTTGTTATTTATACCACAGGAAATTTTAAGTCACTTTTTAAATCATAGGGAGCTTTATTGCAAATTAGTGAACCACATGGACTGATTTACATTTTTCCCTTTCTTTTATATAAATATTTATTTATGTGGCATTAAGCTTTGAATTTTAAGTTTTACCTCTTGTGAACATGGCATTTTTAAAGATAGCTGCTTAGTTTGATCTCTCTCTCTCTCTCTCTCTCTCTCTCTCTCTCTCTCTCTCTCTCCTCTCTCTCTCTCTCTCTCTCTCTCTCTCTCTCTCTATTCTACTAAGCTATCTGATTTAGTGTTATGTGAGTTTTACCCTGCCCGCAGGTATTATTTTGTGTCTAGCATGTTTGTGCGAGATGCACTGCAATGCAACTTCAGTGTTATGTGTGATATCTTCTTCAATAAGTCACCAGTGGGAAGTGCACATGTAATGAATGTGTGAAACACATTCACACAATTGTAATGAGCTTGTGGCGGTTTTTTTAGTGGTAATAACATCCAATAGTAGGATTGTATAAGGGTAAAGGTGGTGTCATCGTGCTTGTAATATGTATTTGGTTTTATTTACAGAGTGGTGGTGATGGCAACAGTCACTTCACTAGGGTTGTACTTGTGTAGTGGTGGCACATATATGGAGAAGTGGTGATCAATGGATGATAATCAAAGGCAGGTCTTATTAATTTCTCTATCGAAATTCCCTAAGTGTTCTTTTGTTTTTTATTTTTTATTTTTATTTTATAGGTAATCAAGCAAATCTCATTAAAAAGCGGAAGGTGTCCCTAAGTACATAAGAAGTATAGAAAATGAACACCAAAAAGAAAAAAGAACAGAAAACAGAAAAAAAGCATAAAACAAGCCACTCGCGGATATCCAAAGGACTGGGACTACAACAAACTACCTACAGAGGAAACCCTAAACTCGCATAAGAGCCCTGGGCTTCAACATCACACTGAGTGAACCCTCATGCTTTTACCCCGGCTAGAACCATCACCTCTTGTATCAAAGAATAGAGCACTCCAAATTTTTAAGCTCCCTATTCCCTTTTGACTTAGAAATAGAAGCCACAACCTCATGACTTTTTCCCTTGTTAAGGATTGTCAAGAGATCCCGAAGCCTTTTCTCATTACCCCCACAGGAGATTCCCAAAAAGGGATATATCTCCATTGCACTTTGCACAACCTCGGAATAGCCGACATCCCCCACCTCTCCATTCTCTCCAAGACCCACCGCATCCAGATCACCCTCCTTTGAAGATTCACTCACCTCTAAGATGATTAGAGGGGGAATAGCCACCGACATTAGCGAGTGTTGAGAGAGGGGCGGCCAACTAAAAACACCCCTCATAGAGTGGAGAGGGAAGACAAAAGACATACCCGGCAAACAAGGCCCAGATGACCCAACAATATCATTACCTTACGGCAGGCTAAGGTCGAAGGCCAAAGGCGAAGCAGGCGAGGCATTGATCATTGACAACCACTCACCCTCAAGAAGAATAACATCCAGCTTCCAAGCCAATATAAAACTTGGACGTGCGATTATAACACTTTAGTGGCTTAGCCAATATCTAGTCCGAATCTGCCGATGAAGTAGAGGAAGCCAAAGCTACTGGCGAGCCCATGATATCCTGAGTAAGATCATCTGCAAAGGGTGAGGGGCAAGCCAAGCCTAGAGCAACTGGCGAAGACCGAGGCAACAAAGAACCAAAGGCATCTTCTAGCCTCACCGGAAAATACCCATCCAATTGAGTATCAATACTTGCGGTCATTGGTATGAGAACAACCTCTGATGAAGGCTGCGTGAGCTGGGGAGTGCCATCGGCAACATCTGACCTAGCCGAAAAAGAAGGATGCTGAAAAGATACTGAAGCCATCATCGACCATTTTTTGGGGGAGACACCATTCTGCCCACACAATCTAGGCTACTACCAATGAGAACACTGGCCTTGGTGTATAAAAATTTACCTCCGGCGTCATCTAATAGCTTTGACCTCGTCGGAGCAGGAAAGCACCAGAGGAGATTGTCAAGACCAGGGTAGCCTCCGGCATACCATTAACTCAAGTGGAGAAACTCGTTACACCGTGACCCGCACCCAAACCCGCTTTCTTAGACCCCTCTCCCTTCGAATCCTTGTACTTTAAAACCCTCCGAAATTCCATAAGTTGGTTAAAATTATTAGAATTAGTATTATGTACCTCCATTATGTGAGCAAATATGAAGGGTTATGTTACGATCGTAAGGGTCAAGGGTTTAACCGAATCAGTATCTAATAGTCCTAAGGCTTTTGGATCAATGGTTAGGTCCTTAACAGTTGGTATCAAAGCAGGCACCATGTCACGGGTTTGAGTCACGAAGGATGCGACCTATAAGCTAGATTAAGATGTCTTGGTATCATGTATTAGCATAAAAGAGAAAGGGCTACCATTGGGTAGTGCCAATGGAGTGGGCCGCTATTGACGTCAGATTTGGAAGCGTGGAGTGTTATGATCTTAATGCTTTAACCAGATCAGTATCCAACAGTCTTAGAGCTTTTGGATAAATGGTTAGACACTTAACAAATTTCTTTTGCATATAGGCACCATTGGAAAGAAAGATTGAGCTAAATGAAATATTGGTGTTCTTATATTCTGTTTCAACAGAATGCTATCATGGATAACATTGTTATTTTTGCCTTTCGTCTAGTATAACACTGTTGGCAGCGATTATGATAAATGTTGGTAGTATGAAACTTTTTGTTGTCCATATCAACTTGTAGATAAGTACTTATCTATGCATTTCTTACCAATTCTTGTGAATCCCTTAAAAAGGAATAGAAAATAGTTAAAACAAATTTTTTTTTTTTGATAAGTAATTACAATTTATAAAAAAAGCGCAGAGGGGCGCAACCCTTATACACGGGAAGTATACAAGAGAACCCCTAAAAGGGACGAATAGAGAATAATTTTAAAAAATCTACATAAGTAAAAACATTCAAGCTATGATGGGACGTTATTCAAATATATAACGTATTGAGCAACCGCTTCCGTAGCTCCACCATAGATTTCTCTACATCTTCAAAGAGCCGCGCATTCCGCTCCCTCCAATTACACTACAATAAGCACAGTGGAACTAACCGCCAAGCTTCTTTAGCACGACCACACCCAATCGCCGCCCCCCAACTATTCAACAACTCCAACACGAAAATTGTTAAAACTGTACTGCTTATCTTAAATTTTTGACCTGATAAAACGAGGAAATGTATTCTATTACGTGAAAGATTCTTGGAGGCCATTCAAACTTCATTTTTAATAGTACCCATGATTTAAAATGTATTTTCTGTCTTGGTGGATCTTTTAGGATCATTATAGTGATTTTAAGTAAGCTAAAAAATTAATCTGGCCAAATTGGATCTTTGTTTTGAAGCTGTTTCTAGCTTAAAATTAATTTGGCCAAATCTGTTTTGGTTCCTATGAGAAATTTGGATAATGTGGTCGAGTTGGCCAACATCTTGGGTTGTGGGACTTCCTCTCTACCCTTGAAGTATCTTGGTATGCCCCTACGGGCTTCTTACAAGGCCAAGTTTATTTGGGATGGCAATGGCATTGTGGAAAAGATGGAGTGCTGGTTGGCTAGCTGAAAAATGATGTATTTGTCAAAAGGCGGTAGGGTCACCCTTATTAAAAGCACTCTTTCCAATCTGATTACGTACTTGTCTCTCTTTCCCATTCCTGCTTGTGTGGCCAATCGTATTGAGAAGTTTCAATGAGACTTTTTATGGGGAGGGATAGGCGAAGAATTCAAATATCATCTAGTTAATTGGGCCAAGGTTTGTTCTCCGATCTCTAAGAGTGGGTTGGGGATAAAAAATTTGCGAATGTTTAACCACGCTCTCCTAGGTAAATGGTTGTGATGGTATGGGACTGAAAGATATGCATGGTGGAGAGTTGTGGTGGACTCCAAATACGGCAGTTCTTGGGGGTGGGTGGTGTTCTTTTGAGCCGGTAGGAGCCTTTGCGGTGGGGGTGTGGAAGTTCATCATAAAAGGTTGGGATTCCTTCTCTAGCTTTACTAGATTTGTTGTGGGGGATGGCTTCAGGATCAGCTTTTGGCATGATTTGTGGTATGGAGACACGACCCTCAAGGTAGCTTTTCCAACCCTTTTTGGTATTGCTCGAGCGCAGGACGCCTCTGTTGCGGACAACTTAGAGTTTTTGGGCGGTGCCAACCAGTGGAATGTGAGCTTTTCTAGAAAGGCACACGATTAGGAGGTGGATGCTTTTGCTTCTTTTCTCAAGGCGCTGCATTCAGTTAGAGTGGGTAGAGACAGAGCAGATAAGTTGTGGTGGGTCTCTACAAAAAAAAGTTTGTTCAAGGTCAAGTCCTTTTGCTCCTTGGCCTGTACTTGAGGTAGTTCCTTCCCCTGGAAAAGTGTGTGGCGCACTCAGGCCCCTTCAAGGGCGGCTTTTTTGGCGTCGTCAGTGGCTCTCGTTAAGAATCTTACCCTAGATGCTACATGTGTAAGAAGACTGGTGAGTTTGTGGATCATCTTCTTCCTTACTGCGACATGGCTTCTGCTTTGTGGAGTTCTCTCTTAGTCGTTTCGGGTTGTCCTAGGTTATGCCTAGACGGGTTATCGACTTGCTTCCTTGTTGGTGGTCCTCTGGAAGGCCGAGGAGTGTTGCAATGTGGAAAATGACGCCTATTTGTCTCTTTTGGTGCCTTTGGAGAGAAATGAACAATAGAAGCTCTGAGGATTTGGAACTGTCCTTAGAGGATATTTTATCCTCTTTCTACCATACGTTGTACCTTTGGACTACGGCCTTTGTGTACCCTTTTTCTTTTAGCTTTGATGTATTTCTTGATCGTTTTTCTCTTTCTACTTAGGTGTTTCCTTTTTATACTTTCAATGTACTAAGGGGCGCCTTATACTTTCAATGAGATTGGTTTATTACTTATAAAAGAAAAGAAGCTAGAGTTCAAGCAAAATTATACCAGCAACACCACCACCACCACACATATCTTTAACTCCATTGTCACTGCTAGTCTTTCATTGCAAAGCTCACTACACGCACTTTATTCACAAACAACTTTAGTGAGCAAAGCATTTTACGTACTATTTGTGTGGCTTTCATTTAGCTGTCATGTTTGATCTGAATCAACACAAATTCATTCACTGACAGGGGCTGGTTGGATATCTAGTCAGTGAGGATTGTTTAGATTTGGTTCTTGATTTACTTAATCTACTATCATGTTAGCTATATGAACAGCTAGTTCTGCTGTTCTTCAAATCAGACTTAAGTTGGCGTTTTTTTGAACAATCTCTTGTGGCTTCTGGATTTAAGTTTTTTTGTAGCTTGATGGTATCGGGCCTATTTGGTGGTGAATCATAGTTAAGTGTATCACGTGCCTATAATTAATTGTCTGAGTTGAGACCAGTGGCAGAGTGATGTAGTTTCTGTATTAGAGTGGCAGAATGATGCTTGACAATTATATAATTTCAGGACTTTCACACATTTTAGCATACTTATTGGAAACTTATGTTTTTACATGTGAAACCTCTCACAATTTTTTAAAACCTAGTTAGCTGACACAAACACTATCTAATTCACTAACGTTTCCTGCTGAACTTTGTAGACTGAAGAAGTTTATGTTTCTGCCAGTGCCAGCAAATTGATGCAGTTGTCTCGAGATAGTTAAGAGAGCTTCTCCAATTTAGCAAAAGAATTGATTGGGATGGAAACATGGTGAAATAAATCCTTTTTGGAATTGAATATGGTTATATCTAAGTTCACAATGTAACTCTAGGTAGTGTGTCATGGAAATTTGATCCCTACAGTTGTTATTAGGATTGATAGGGGAAGCTCTAATTAATGATGATGATATATTAGATGAGTTACTTTACCAGTTAATTAGATGAAAAATGCTAGAAACCACATTGTTATCCTTCATCGATCTCACAATGCTGATGTGACAGTCTCAATCAATGACTGATTCAATGATTGGTTGAGACTATCATGTCAGTATTATGAAATAGTTGTAGGATAAAATTGTGGTTTCTAGCATTATTCTAATTAGATATATGATGACATCAAGAATGAAACAGAATTTATGGGATCTTTCAAGATATTTCTCACATAGTCGATTGGCCTTTCTTTTTTGGGTGTAACCATTGTTCGGAGTGGTGGGAACAAATGTGGTCGATTTTTGGAGGTGGCGGTCTATGCCGTGGGCGGTCGGAGAGGGATGACCACGTTTCCTGAATGCCTGGATGGGCGGGGCTAGACCCGTGCTTCCGGGGAGCTGAGTAAAGCCCTGACTTTTCTTGAAGCCACGGTCAAGGCTCCGTTTGCTGGTGGCGCTTTGGTGGGTGATTGCCTGGGAAAGGCAGCGGGCTCTCTATCGTTTGCGGACGTGGTGCGTTCGAAGCCTACCTTCCCTTTCATCAGTGGTGGGCTTTTGGTCCAATTGACTGAGGTGGCTCGGTGTGAGGTGGAGAAGCTTCTTTCGTTGAGTTTGGAGCAGGCGACGGTTTGGCAGGTAGTGGATTGTTCCACCTTGGAGACGTCCCCGATCGTTCCTTGGGGGATTGACCGTCGTGCTAATGGCTCCTTAGATCAAAGCAACATCAGAGATTCCAGGTTTCGAAGCAGCAACAGAGGCTTCAGCAGAGGCAGACGTGACATGCAGGTGAATCTCAGGGGTAAGAGGGGAAAGGGATTTTCAGGAAGCTTCTCGAGATCTTTGGTGTTTGGTTGAATTGAGTTTGCGGGTCCAAACGTAATTTGGGCAGGTTTTTTCCTGTTGGGCTGAAACGCTTCTTAGGTAGTAGGGGCTTGGGCCGGGTTTTTAAGAGAGTTTATTTTGTGGTTAGAGGGGCCCGGTTATGGGTTGGATCCGGGAAATGGGGCTTTAGGCCAGCGTTAAGGAGGCCAATAAGTCGGGTCTTGTTTCGGGTTCTGGTTCTGATTTTTTCTCAGCGGGTGTGGGTTTTGATCTCTCGAGTCAGGGCCTCTACTCGCCTTCAGCGGCTTTTTCTCCGGTGTCGGAAGCGGTGGGTTCTCTTGGCCGGTCGTTTGGTGCGCTAGTGTCTTCTTCGGCGGTTGTTGAGCCGCCTCTGGTCGGGTTTGCTTTCAATGGGGTTTGGTTTCTCATCCTAGTTAGCGTCCTCTTCTCCGGTGTCTCCAAATTTCGCCGATAGTGCTTCTGGTCTGGCTGAATCTCTGTCCAAGTCAGGTGAGGTCTCTGCTATATTGGGTCCAACACCTTCTTCACTGGTCCCTCCCCTCTCTTCTCTGGAGTTGCTGAGCTAGGGCCTTGGTTCGCTTTCCCTGAATCTAGTTTCTGTTCTTGACTTCTCAGAGGTCTTGTGTTCTTCGCAGCAAGCTTCTCTTGCGGTGGCTCCGGGTCAAGCGAAAGTTTCCCAGGCTTGGAAAGTAGGATGTGGTTTAGCTTTTACTGGTGTTTCCTCATGGGCAGAAGAGTTGGGTTAACGACTTCGTTTCTCACTTCCCGTGATGTCGGAGTCTGGCGCTCCTATCTATCATTCGGAGTCTAAGTCAGTGATGAGGTGTTCTTGGAAGTGAAAGGATGCATAGTTGAACAAGTTTTTGTTAGCTGAGTTTTTGGCAGCGATCACCACCTCTCCTTCTCCGTTGGGCTATCATCCTTCGCCACCTTTGGAGTCCATGGCAGTTAAGGAGCCTTCGGTCAACTTTTGTCAGCGTGGGTTCTTTCTTCCGCCCAGCCATTCTTCCCTGTTGCTTGAGGTGGGTGAATCTTAGAGGAGAGGTGTTTTCAAAGAGGTTGTAGGTTCTCCCGGGGCAGTGTTCGACTCCGTTTTGTGCCTCCAAATTGTGGGTATTTCCTTTGAAGGGGACGTAAGGGTTTTTTTTTGGATGTCCTGGCTCAAATAGTTGAGGGATAACGTCTTGAGGTTCCAGTCTCCACTCCTAAAGTTAAAGGGAATAGAGAACTTAATAACCTTGAGTGCGATATCAGTTATGATGCTAGGAGTCTTGGTTCTATTCGGGCAAAAGCAAGAGGGTTGCTGTGATGTAATGTCATATAGGGTTTTTGGGTTTTTGTTGGGGTGTTTTGGGTTTTCCGCTGTGGTTGGGTCTTCATAGGTGTTTTTTTTCTTGTTTCTCTCGTCTTTTTTGCTCTTTCTGTTTTTGTGTCCTTTTGTATACTCTCTGTATATTTAGGGGCGCCTTTATTTTTTATAAAAATTTTCTTACTTATAAAAAAGAAGATATATGATGATTCTATTCGTGTTTACAGCATTGTTATGTGGAATTGTGGATATTCATTTGTTTTTTCGTGATCAGCTTTTGAGGTTTTTATGCATATTCCCTTTTGTCTGCCCTATCCTGTCCATTGTCTGACCTTGTTTATTGAGTTTTAGGTACCGTGCCATAACCAGTGCTTACTACCGAGGGGCTGTTGGTGCACTGCTAGTGTACGACGTCACAAGGCATTCCACTTTTGAAAGTGTCGAAAGGTGGTTAAGGGAGTTGAGGGATCACACCGATCCAAACATTGTGGTGATGCTCATTGGCAATAAATCAGATCTTCGTCACCTTGTGGCAGTCTCAACTGAGGATGGGAAATCCTTTGCTGAGAGGGAGTCCCTCTTCTTCATGGAGACTTCTGCTCTTGAAGCAACCAACGTCGATAACGCATTTGCCGAAGTTCTTACGCAGATCTACCGTATCGTTAGCAAGAAGGCCATGGAGACCGGAGATGATGCAGCTGCTTCAGCTGTTCCTTCCAAAGGAGAGAAAATTGATGTCAGCACAGATGTTTCAGCTGTGAAGAGAGTTGGGTGCTGTTCCACCTAGGGGTTTCAATCTGTGTGGGATGTGGCTGCTTTGTTTTGCTGCATCTTGTTTCCATGTACACTACGATTGTGTAAAATTTTTTAACAGAAGATGCCTACAGTAGGAGGGAGATAGGCCAGATCTGTTTCATTTTACTGTCAATTTTTTTTTTTTGGTGATGATCGAAATTTTTAGCAGTAATTGTTTAAGAACTGGGTATTACATCCATTGCTTTCAATCCGGTGCTGACCTGGATGGGCTCAAATCCGCACCAAATAGTCTTTTCAGATCCATTATGAAAATTGCTTTATTTGGTCTCATAATAGAACCCCCTCTCCCCTCCAAAATAAGGATCTCTTCGATATCAAATGAAATGAATAATATTTATATTATGATTAGAATTTAAAGTATATCAAATGAAATGAATAATATTTATATTATGATTAGAATTTAAAGTTGGTGCATCTAACTGTGTATATTATGTCAATATTACTACGTCTTTATAAAAATTTAAATAATGTGGGACTAAAAGTGATTTTAAAACTAGAAAATATATTATTTGAGTGTTTTTGAAAAATTACGATTTGAAAATGTAGAAAAATATGCGTTAAAAAGGGTGCGTTTTAAAAAATATACACTTTTAAAGGATAAACTGCGATTTTAAAATCCAAACTACGATGCTTAATTGCGTTTTCAAATCACCATCTTTAAATTGTTCTTTTTGAAATTGAAACTCAAACGAACCATAAATCTTTCTTTAGTCCATTTAAAGATTATTCTTTACTCTTTATATATTCTTTCTTTAATCTTTATTCCAATGGTCATCAGTTTTGAAAGTTAAATATCATCCAAACGGTGACAATTTGCATGTTAATCAAATGAAGCCAAATTTGCACAGACATGGGGAATGACCTATAAATGCCCTAAAGCAAACCCTAAATGCCCTTTTTGCTAGTCCAAAGCCTCCATAGGGAGAGAAGAGAAGGGAAAGGAGGGAGATTTCTTGAAGTCTTGGGGTTCTTGGACTTCAAATCTTCAAGAGAGGTAACCCCTCACCATATCTTTTGTTGTATTTGTTTATACTATGTGTTTAAGTTGTTTCTTATATTTGTAAGAGTGAGTATTAGAGTTTTATGTGAAAAATATATTTTTTTTAAGAAATTTTTTGACTTTAGGCTTGGAGAGTGGAGTTTTGAAGATGATGTGCTCTAAAATGAGTTTCACATTCCAAAAGGTAGAGAATTTGTAGCGCTCTTAGACCTGATGATGTGTAGATCTATAGGTCTTTAGAAGGGTTGGTTGAAGAAGAACATAGTGATAGATGTAAAGTTGTGATATTTTGTAAAAGAAATGTGTTTTTTTAGCCCAAGACAGTGTTAGGAGGTGAAAATAAGGTGTTTTTAAGGCTCTAGAACGTTGGAGAAGTGAAAAGGAGCTAAAACTAAGTTTAAGGTCCAAAATATTAATTAGGTGTTAAAAGCACAAATTAGACTAATTAAGTGAGTAATTAGGTAAAATGAGGAAAAAGAACATTCAGAAGTTGTCAAAATTAGAATTTTTGAGTTCAGCGTTCGGACGGGTCAGGCAGTAGGGTCCTATCCTTTGCCGTGTCCGGACAGCTAACTTACAGATCTTCTCGAGAGTCCATTTCTTCATGCGCGTCTGGATGCGACATTTTGATGTCCAGGCAGCACTACTTGAGAGTTGAGATGCGTTACTCTACAAACCCGTGTCTGGACGACTTAGTTACTTGTCCGGATAAGCTTGGGTAGAAATTGTTGGATGAGTTCCTCCAGCTCATTTATCTCATTCTCTCTCTCTCTCTCTCTCTCTCTCTCTCTCCCTCCCAGGGTTTGCCCATAAACCCTAGATTCTAGCATTTTTAAACCTCCAAACGTGAATCCAACACCAGAAACGTGATCCTTGACGTGAAATCGTTGTTTTTACCGATTAGTATGAGGTAAATCCTAACTTTTCTTGTATTTATGGTTTATCGTTGGGAGTTGAGCTTAACCTCTCAAATTTCTTTAGGTATTTGATGTTTAGAGGTGTTCTAAATGATCTCTTAACGTTGGGTTTTGTTTTGGAGAGAAATCAAGATAAGACCCAAAACCCTAGATTTTTTGAAGTGTTGTAAATTGATAAATTTTGTGTATAATCCTAAGATTATCTTATAGGTTAGCATTATTAGTTAATAGATTGTCCATGGGTTGTTGGCTCTTGAGAAAATCAAGAACTTAGGTGAGGTTTAGAGTTAGATACTACATTTTGTGTCTTTACAATGTATTGTATAGTGATACATTGAGTGGCTTGCATGGAGAATTGCTTCATATCTATAAACCAAGCGGCCAATGTGAGTATTCAACTCATTGAGAAAAGATACTATATTTTGTGAGGTTTTATAATGAATGAAACGTAATGCTAATCTAAATTCTGAGCCAATAATATTTTGAGATAATATATGCTTGAGATTGCTTTCAATACCTCCAATTATATTGAGTAATGATTTGATGATAATTTATGTGCTTTGGAATATGTTTTTGGAAATGTGAATGAGATTGTGTTTTTAGAGGATTTCAAATGAGGTGAGATTTAAGATTTCATGATGTATTTGAAAAGCGATTGAGAAGCATATGATGTTATATGATGCATATGTATATGATAACATGAACATGATAAGTATGAGCATGGAATGAAATCATGAACACTGAACGTAAGACTAAGGGTTAAAGGTCCCTTGGTAGAGACCGGTGGGTTAGAGTCCCATGACATTAGAAACAAGACTGGGGCTTCGAGTCTCACGGCACATAGCAACCAGTTCAAATGTAAGACTAGTTGGCTGAAAGTCCCATTGGCGTCAGCAACAAAAACAAGGAAAATAGATGTGTGTAAAGCAAACATGACATGATATATGATTTATAATGTTTTCATGATTATATGCATCAGTATTGATGTGGTCTTGAGAGTATCAATAATAAAATAACAACTCACAATAGAACGAATCTTCGCAGGATAGGTCTATGTAAGGGTGTCGAACCTCAAAGATTATTTCGTTGTTGTTTAGTTACTGAAATTAAATCTAATCTAACTCCCCCTCATCACAGGATTCAAAATAATAAGTGTTTAACTCTCTCTCATTATTGGATGTAAATGATGAGAGTTTAACTTTATCATCAACGGATACAGGAGGATAAAAGTTTGACTCACTTTTATCAATGGATACATGAGGAAAAGAGTTTCACTCCCACTCGTTACTGGGTGCAAGAGGATAAGAGTTTAATTCCCTTTTATCAATGAATACATAAATTCGAAACATTTTCACAAAACTCTTTTGTGAAACCAAACATTTCTATTTTTCAAAATCATACTTTTACAAACTCTTTTGCAAAAGCATTATTTTCAAACTTCATACTTTTAAATTTTTTTTTTCAAACTCATTTCAATTTAAATATCTTTTTCCATGAAATTTATTTTTCCTTTGAACAATGTAAATTACAGTTGTAACATATAGTGCATCCATAAACATATTTCAACAAACATGGCTCATTATGACAATTAAGCATATTCAATATACAATGCAATATGTAAAACATTTAAGTTCTAGGTTAGTAAGTTTGTACTTACAACTTATACTATTCTCCTGAAAGTATTCCTAGGTTATAGTTCCTCATACGTCTACATTCCATCACGTTCGTAGTACAATTATGGTTTCAAAGAGATTCTCTTATACTCTAAGACGACATAACCTGATCACCACATAATGTTCAAATTTAAATAATGTGGTGACTAAAAGTGATTTTAAATCCAGAAAATGTATTATTTGAGTGTTTTTGAAAAAATACGATTTGAAAATGTAGAAAAATATGCGTTATCGAATTGCGGGTAAGGAGTGTGTTTTAAAAAATGTACACTTTTAAAGGTTAAATTGCGATTTTAAAATACAAACGACGATTTTATCAAACGCTTAATTGGGTTTTTAAAAATTACGTTTTCAAATCACCATCTTTAAATTGTTCTTTTTGAAATTGAAACTCAAACAGACCATAAATCTTTCTCTACTCCATTTAAATATTATTCTTTATTCTTTATATATTCTTTCTTTAATCTTTATTCCAATGATCATCAGTTTTAAAATTTAAATACCATCTAAATGATGACAATCTACATGTTAATCAAATGAAGCCAAATTTGCACAGACACGGGGAATAACCTATAAATGCCCTAAAGCAAACCCTAAATGCCCTTTTTGCTAGCCCAAAGCCTCCACAAGGAGAGAAGAGAAGAGAAGAGAAATGAGGGAGATTTCTTGAAGTCTTGGGGTTCTTGGACTTCAAATCTTCAAGAGAGGTAACCCCTCACCATATCCTTTATTATATTTCGTTTATACTATGTGTTTAAGTTGTTGTTTCTTATCTTTGTAAGAGTGTGAGTATTAGAGTTTTATGTGAAAAGCAATGATTTTTCTTAAGAAAATTTTTGACTTTAGGCTTGGAGAGCGAAGTTTTGAAGATGACGTGTGCTAGAATGAGTTTCACATTCCAAAGGGTAGAGATATGTAGTGGTCTTAGACCTGATGATGTGTAGATCTATAGGTCTTTAGAAGGGTTGGTTGAAGGAGAACATAGTGGTAGATGTAAAGTTGTGATATTTAGTAAAAGAATGTGTTTTTTTAGCCCAAGACAGTGTTAGGAGGTGAAAATAAGGTGTTTTTAAGGCTCTAGAACGTTGGAGAAGTGAAAAAGGAGTTAGAACTAAGTTTAAGGTCCAAAATATTAATTAGGTGTTAAAAGCAAAAATTAGACTAATTAATTGAGTAATTAAGTAAAATGAAGAAAATGAACGTTTAGAAGTTGTCAAAATTAGAATTTCTGAGTTGGGTGTCCGGATGGACCATTTCTGTGTCCGAACGGGTCAGGCAGTAGGGTCTTGTCCGCTGCAGTTTCTGGACAGCTAGCTTATAGATCTTCCCGAGAGTCCATTTCTTCATGCACATTCGGACGCGACATTTTGGTGTCCAGGTGGCACTACTCGAGAGTTGAGATGCGTGACTCCACACACGCATGTTCGGACGAGTTACTTATTTGTCCGAATAGGCTTGGGTAGAAATTGTTGGACGAGTTCCTCCAACTAATTTTTCTCATTCTCTCTCTCTCTCTCTCTCTCTCTCTCTCCCTCCTAGGGTTTGACCATAAACCTTAGATTCTAGCATTTTTAAGCCTCCAAACATGATCCTTGACGTGAAATTGTTGTTTTTACTGATCAATATGAGGTGAATCCGAAAAATCTCCGCTTTTCTTGTATTTATGGTTTATCGTTGGGAGTTTGAGCTTAACCTCTCAAATTTCTTTAGGTATTTCATGTTTAGATGTGTTCTAAATGATCTCCTAGCGTTGAGTTTCGTTTTGGTGAGAAATCAAGATAAGACCTAAAACCCTAGATTTTACTAAGTATTGTAAATTGATAAATTTTGTGTCTAACCCTAAGATTATCTTATGGGTTAGCATTATTAGTTAATAAGTTGTCCATGGGTTGTTGGCTCTTGAGAAAATTAAGAACTCAGGTGAGGTTTAGAGTTAGATACTACATTTTGTGTCTTTACAATGTATTGTATAGTGCTACATTGAGTAACTTGCGTGGAGAATTCCTTCATAGCCATAAACCAAGCAGCCAATGTGAGAACTCACTGAGAAAATATACTACATTTTGTGAGGTTTTATGATGAATGAAACGTAATGTTAATCTAAATTCTGAGCCAATGATATTTTAAAATGATATATGCTTGAGATTGCTTTCAATACCTTCAATTATATTGAGTAATGGTTTGATGATAATTTATGAGCTTTGGAATATGTTTATGGAAATGTGAACGAGATTGTGTTTTTAGACGATTTCAAATGAGGTGAGATTTATGGTTTCATGATGTATTTGAAAAGAGATTGAGAAGCATATGATGTTACATGATGCATATGTATATGATAGCATGAACATGATAAGTATGAGCATAGAATGAAATCATGAACGCTGAATGTAAGACTAAGGGTTAATGGTCCCTTGGTAGAGCAAGTGTAAGACCGGTGGGTTAGAGTCCCACGACATCAGAAACAAGACTGGGGCTTCGAGTCCCATGGCACATAGCAACCAGTTCAAATGTAAGACTAGTTGGGTGAAAGTCCCATTGACGTCAGCAACAAAAGTAAGGAAAACATGTGTTTAAAGTAAGCATGACATGATGTATGACATGATTTATGATTTATAAAGTTTTCATGACTAGATGTATCAGTATTGATGTGGTCACGAGTGTATCAATAATAAGATAACAACTCACAATAGAACGAATCTTTGCAGGATGGGTCTATGTGAGGGTGTAGAACCTCAAGGACTGTTTAGTTGTTGTTAAGTTACTGAAATTAAATCTAATCTAAGTCCCTCTCATCACAGGATTTAGAATAATAATAGTTGAACTCCCTCTCATTATTGGATGCAGAAGATCAGAGTTTAACTTTCTCTCATCAACGGATACATGAAGATAAAAGTTCGACTCCCTTTTGTCAATGGATATATGAGGATAAGAGTTTGACTCCCACTCATTATTGGGTGCAAGAGAATTAGAGTTTAACTCCATTTTATCAATGAATACAGAAATTTGAAACATTTTCACAAAACTCTTTTGTTAAACCAAACATTTCTATTTTTCGAAATCATACTTTTACAAACTCTTTTGCAAACAAAAGAAAATGAACGAAAAAGAAGAAAGAAGACCATCTGGGTTTGTCTAATGAACCAGAGAACGTCCAAATTAAAACACCTCCAACTGTGAACCTGCAAGCCAAACCAAAATTGAATGCCAATTGATCAACGAGTTTAAAGTTTGTCTCTTATATTGGCATGGTGGCACGATTGACGGTTGAAGGAGAGCAAAATCTACTGAAACCTATATTTCTCACTAGACCAATATTAAATAAGGGGTCTATTAAAATTGAATATAAACTTTAAAGCATAATCTTAAGATTAAACAACCATCATTCATGTTCATAGAATTCCCAAAGAAAAATACAATTACACTATTATTACTTAGAAAGGGCTACATCAATACTCTATGAATGATTTAGCCGCTCATGGAGATGTTGGAAATTGCCTTTGTTGAGAAGAAATCCATCCCAAGAAGCTGCTGGAATTTCTGCACTTTTCTCCCAAAACCTAGCCACTAATCCTATTGATATTTATAATGTGATATGGCATGCACTCAATGCATGAAACTAGGGTGTATTTATAGACTACAAGAGTGGCCTTAATCCAATTTGAGGATACTATAAGAGTGAAATGAAATCCTTTAATAATTAATATGCATCATTCCAAGTTTAAGTGTCAAAGGTTGTCACATTCGTCAGTTCTGAGATCATTTCAATACAGTAGCACACCCATATTACATTTTGAAATTATTATTTGCTCTTCTGGTGCATTGGTTCTTAGCCAGTGGTTGAAACGTGAAGAGAGCGAACTCTTTGAAGTGCCATCAAAAATGCGTGGGACTGATTTAGTTCTGCATGGTCAGTTCTTGTTGTGGCTTCTTAGTACGAGGAGATGATAGTAACAAGGGGATTGGCCAAAAAGAGGAAGAAACATGTTTCTTTCTTTTCGAAAAATGCAATAGAGAAAAATAGAGAAGACAAATTCTGTGCCAAAAACGCGGAGCAGTTTGCAGAGGTGAGGGCCAAAAGATAAAATCAAGGGGGCAAAACGCAGCAGACTTGTGATTGAAGGAGTTGCAGTTTTTGGGCAAACAAAAGAAAATGAACGAGAAAGAAGAAAGAAGACCATCTGGGTTTGTCTAATGAACCAGAGAACATCCAAATTAAAACACCTCCAACTGTGAACCTGCAAGCCAAACCAAAATTGAATGCCAATTGATCAATTGATCAACGAGTTTAAAGTTTGTCTCTTATACTGGCATGGTAGCACGATTGACGCTTGAAGGAGCAAATCTGCTGAAACCAATATTTCTCACTAGAACAATATTAAATAAGAGGTTTATTAAAATTGAATGTAAATTTTAAAGCATAATCTTAAGATTAAACAACCATCATTCATGTTCATAGAATTCCCAAAGAAAAACACAATTACACCATATTTACTTGGAAATGGCTAAAACAATACCCTATGGATGGTTTAGCTGCTCTTGGAGGTGTTGGAAATTGCCTTTGTGTGGGAGAAATCCATCCCAAGAAGTTGCTGAAACTTTGAAGCACTTTTCTCCTAAGACTTAGACACTAATTCTATTGATTTCTTCTATGTAATGTGGCTCTTTTCTAATGCATGAATTTAAGGTGTATTTATAGAGTATAATAGGAACCCTGGTTGATTTCGTGGCCTTCTAGGACTTTTAGTCCAAGTGGGAGAAGTAAACTTCTTTCCTTTCTTGTTTCTGCTTTGCTGTTAGTTTCTGTCACACGAATGCGCTTGAGCTCAAGTATTTCTGCGCTCGAGCCTAGTTGCTTTTGCGCTTGAGCTCAGTATATGGATTGAGGTTTGATGTGCGCTCGAGCTTTGATGTGCTGGTCGCGCTCAAGCGTGTTTGGATAATGCACTAGAGCTCAGTGTGAATTGCGCGCAAGCTCATTAAGCTGAATGATGCGTTCGAGCCCTTTGCCTTGCATAATATTAGATTTTTGTTTTGCTGCTTTTGAAGCTTTAAGACCGAAGGATTACTTGTGTTTTTCCTTTGGATTCCCGAGAATGCTTAAAAAATAAAAACAACACAAAACATCAAATCACAATAAAACTAAGAGGCTAACATATACGAGTTAAGGGGCTTGAATGTGCAACATTCATCGCTTATCACGAACTTACGCGCATTTCCAAATTACATGCAAGCTATTTTTATGCTTGTTTTATGAAAATAACTACAAAAACATTATTCTACCATAACTCAAGATAATATTACAAGCACTCACGTGTAACTATATAGAAAAAGACGCTTGAACAACTATATTGAAAGGAAAACAAGAGCTCACGAGTTTATACCTCTCGAAATTTCACTATCTAAGCCCCTCCTTGCTTTGAACGTTGAGTTTCTACTTCCGCAAGGCTTCACTGCTAAAGAAACTCTCATCTAAACCCACTCATGCTCAAGGGAGAGAAGAAAATGGAATGGGCAAGTCTTTCTCATGTTTTGAGCTTTATTTATAGAATTTCACACTAGTGCTACAGTGCTGGTTGATGGGTGTTCAAATGGAGATGCGTCAGCATCAAAATATCTTAGCTTTGTTGGTGCAATGTCTCACTGCACATTGATTGACACGTGGAGATTCCCTTCGGTCGATATGCGTTCAAATGACAACGACATTCTAGCATTAAAACACGCATCAAATAAGTATCTTTGGCATGTGATAATATCTGGACTGTTGATCGCTGCCACCATGTGATCTGATGATGCCACGTAGTGACTCCCTTGTTCAAACGTTACGTTCTCCATTCAAACGCGGTCGTTTGACTTTGTTTTCCTGCATTTTTCCTCTTATTGTCACTTGTTGCCGATGTTCGATTGAATGAGTTTTGACTGAATATTTACTGAGATGGTCTGATCTAGATTTCCTAAGTCCTTTCTTGCGATTTTGTTCTATCTTCCTCGAGACCTTCCATACTTAGTTGATTGAGCGATTTTGGGCACATGGCAGTGATTTGGGGTGTAACTTGAGCTACAAATGTCAAAACCGCGCATAAGACCCCAGTTATGATAGTTAGGTAATTGCATTTTCGAGCTCAAAATCCATAATTTTCTCCTCTGAAACCCCATTTTCTTCCGTTCTTTATCTTATTTTGACCTTAGTGGGTATTTTATGCCTTTCTTTATTTCCTTAATATGCATTTAAATTTCCTGGGTGCTACATTCACCTTGAGCAGTCTTTTTTAACGAGTACTTTTGGGAGTTGGACTATCCTGTCCTATGGTTTATTATGCAATGCTATAGCTTCTTGGTTAGAGTTTTTTTTTTTTTGGTGGCGATAAACTTATGACAGACTTATGATGCTTTTAGACTTTCTGTATTTAAGATTATGACTCAGTTTAGCTATGCTATGTAATTGATACTTATGATCGAATTATCGAGGTACTTATGTTTAATCTTGTTATGAATGTAGTTTGATGGTTTGGTAGTTGCTCCGATTTAAATTCGAGATGATTATTTTATTTGGGTGATTTTCTTCCAAAAAAAGAAAAAAGAAAAAAGAAAAAAGAGAGAGATACATATATATACTCTTTTCGTTGTAATTATTATTTGACGATAAGGTGTTAGTGGTAATAATACTTCAAGTTATTTATAGTTAAATAATCTGGAAGCGTTACAAGTAAGTTATTGTTATTGGTTGAGACGAAAATGCATGCGTAACAAGGAGAAGCAAGTTTTTGATCTTTCTTGGAAGAAGTAGGTGCGAAAGAGAGGGAAAGAATAAAATATATTATTGGAGAAAGTAATTTAAAGAAGCTAACATAAATTTAATTAGCTAAAAATGTGTTTTAAATTAAACCATGCTCTCTTATGATTAAGCTGCCATTTGTTTTTATTAATTCATGTATTAATTAAGAAGATCATAAGAAGAGCAAGCAAATGTTGGGTGACGCTTGGTGTGAAACTAAAAATTTGAGGATGTATTTAAATATATATACAATTTATTCTTGCTTTGGCTTATCTCTTGTCATAATTATGAAACCAAACAAATATATGTACGTGTATTTAAAAACAATTTTGGGGGCCTCGAATTATATAATATGAATAATATTAATTATCCTCCTCAACCACTCCCCTGATTCGATACATTGAATTTAGATCTATTCTTAGCTAAACAGGTTTATCTAAATCATGTGCAACTATGCCACCTGGCTAGTCGTTTTGTTTTTGTAACTCAACGCGTAATTTCCAGCTGTGGCACCTAAAAGTCAAACTACATTTGTTTGACTTTTAGGTTTGGCTGGCCTGCCAGACTATTCAATTTAACAACTAATCAAACAACTAAAGTCTCCTCTTGTTTGTGCGCTGTTCATAAATAATATTACAATATAACTGTCATATAATTAAGATAAAAAAAAAAAAAAAAAAACTGATTTTTCGTAATTACCACAGATTTCAGTTTTAAGGTTATCATCGGAAACATCGATTTTAGTTTGTTGTTGTTTACAAATGTGACCGTTTAGGCGTTTACGTTTGAGTAGGTTGAATACAAAAGATGAAAGCGGAAAAGTCTCACAATGGGGTGTCATTGTCGTTACTTGTTCAATTGGATGGATCATGATTGGTGGGTCCCAATTAAATATCTATACAGAGAAAATTGTTGGCGGCCAGCTGTTGGAGTCGGACGGCCATGATGCATGCAAAATACAAAGAATAGAGGGGCGGAGCCAAACTAGACTTCTTTTTTTTTTTTTTTTTTTTTTTTTATTCATTTACGACGCTGAATTCAAGGAAATTTTAAAAAAGAAAGAGAAAAAAATATTAAAAAAATGTTAAAAAGAGAAAAGAATTGGTATCTTGTGGCGCACGATACGCACACAGTTGACAAACTGGGGTTGGGGGATAGTGTGGGTCCGGCCGGAGACACGCGTCAGTAGATCTCGACTCCTGGTCCCACGCCACGGAACACAACGGAGCACTCCGGCAACTCGCCCAGATCGGCGTACAAGGACTCGTCCTCCTCCCTCATCGGGAAGAACATCGCCACGTCAGAGACGCCTCCCACGCTGCTCTCAGCGAAAATCGGGCTCTCCAGCACCGTGGACGACGTAGTTTCCATGTCGCTGAACCACCCGAACTCGTCGCTCAACATCAACGACTCGTCCCCCAGATCCGCGAGCACCGCGGACGACGTCGTTTCCTGGTCGAGCTGCTTGTCCGGAATCGGTTCGGGCTTCTCGGTTTTGGGCGTCGTTGATTGGTTATGGTGGCTTCTAGAAGCCGGCCAGGCATGGTTGTGCTCGCACGAGTAGGTGACCACTAGCATTGTGGGGTCCAGACGGCTCCTCTCTACTTGTTTCCTCGCTGGGCAGCCCTTGGAGCTACTGCACCGATAGTAACCCCTGCCAAACCAATTACGCACACACCGTCGTCTGATTACACAATCCCACCACAAGAGCCTACTCCGCATTACAGCAGAAAAATCTGATTGGTTTTCGTTACCTGGGATAAGGAGATCCTTTGATGGGTTTCTGACCGTACTTCCTCCACGCCCAGGAATCGGAAGGTGGAGTATTGCTCTCCCCCTTGAGCCGGGACCCTTCCACGTCCTTGATTGGCACTGACACCACTCTTTTCTGTATCGCACGCCTACTGTTAAAAAAAAAAAAAATCCTCAGTTAGAGTGGAGAATTATGCATGCGATGTGATGTGATGCGCGGGAGACGTAAATGAGCAAGTTAAAATAGACAGACTACCTTTTTCTTGGGGACGAAACGGAGGTGATCTTCATGTCGTTGAAGATGGAAGACGGCGGGGATTCAGCGCCGTTTTCTGGAGTGGCCTCATTCTGATCATCTTGATCAGTACCCGTAAAAGGGTGGTTGTTGATGAACCTACGGTCCATGATCGACTAAGTTTTGGAGTACCGTTGTCGATATTTTTAGGACAAACAAAGTGGGCTGCCGGAGAGAGAGAGAGAGAGAGAGAGAGAGAGAGAGAGAGTTGGGAAGAAAGAAGCTGGGGATCGAAGGTCTTGAAAGAAGGGGTGGTCCTTTAAAAATGGGCCATCTTGTAGGTTGGGTATTTGTTTATTTCAGGACGTGCAAAAAAATGTGATATAATCCCACGAAACTATAGGCCCTATTGCGATCTGAAAGCAACGTCAATGGTTTTCGGATAAACATCGATTTTTTGGTCTTTGAATATTAATATATACCAAGCTTTAACTTATAGTTGTAAATTAATTAAGCCTGTAAAAAGTTTAGCAGATTCAAATTAAATAATTCTATTTGTTTAATGCATATAAAAATATTGTAACTAATTTATGTATATATGACGCATGCCATTTGGATAGCCATCTACGTGACATAACAATGCTAACAAAAGAATTATTAATTAAACTTTAAACATGTAATTTTCTATAAATACAATAGAAAAATATAATAATATGACGCGTTATCATTTTTCTTAGGCCATATAAGTGTATAAATGTTACATATATATATGCTGATTGCTCTTTTGAAGATTAATTATTTAATTAGGGACATCTTTTTAAATTTGAAATTATTGAAATATATAAACCTAAATCCAAATGGCATCCAATATTAGATCAAAGACAAAAAGAGGTTGGAAAAAAGGGGGAAAAAGTATGGCTCTAGTTCTTTTTATATATGAAACCTTTTAATTATCCTTAGATCATTAGATCATAAAGTTCGATCGGTTGGTACGTAGAAAATTATTTTATAAACTTTGGTTAAACAATGGCCACTCTTAATTTAATATTTGGGCCTATTTCAAATTGATATAAATGAAATACAATATTGTCAAAATGCTGACTCTTATATATTCTTGTTTTTTGTCATATATATAATTGGGAGAGACAAATAATAGATTGGATTAATTATTTTTCACAATTTGTTGTCCGCCGGCGCCAATTTCGGGGAATCCTTATTCCCTAATAATTTGTTTCCAGAATATCCAAACCAAATTAAAATTCTCTTATTTACATAAAATAAAATAAAATAAATGCTCCCAGTAATTCTTCAATAAAGCTAGGGTCAGCCCTTTGATATCGTTCACATGCATGGTGGATCAATATTTCAATTAAAGGTACATCGATCTAGCGCAATGTAATCAACCTACTTAAGTATTAATTAATTATTTGTAAATGGAATTATTCTAGAGTTGATGACATGATGATCATCAACTAATTCGGCCCTGTTTTTTCCTTCATCCAAATGGCATGCACTTGCCCTCCCGACTTACCGTATCTTTAAATTCACATTTCTTAATTATTAAGCAAAAGTCAATTGACTCTTTGTTTTTAATGATCACCATCCATGTTAAATATTAATTAATCACGAAGAGATACTACATATTCTAAGTATTTTTTAAGGGGTCAAATGTGCTATAGCTCACCCCTCACGAAACTGCCTAGCTAGCTAAATCCTCTTTCATTGTCTAATAATTTGTCACTAACGCATCAAATTTAATTTGTATTCATATATAATTCTTTAAAAAATTAAAATTTCAATTCCCAATTAATTGTAGAGTGGCATATAATTCCAACAAAAGGTTAATTAATTAGTAATAACACGTACGCACTAATTAACATTTTCAGAAAGTGAATTGGGATATAATATGAATCATTGTGAGGACCACGAGAGACGTACAATTATCACAGCTAAAAGCTTGACCAAATTAGCAACAGAGTTTGGTTAAGATCTTAGAATTACGAAATATTATTATGGAAGGTGAAGCGCTTTAAGCAGTAAATACTACGTGTGAAAGTCACGTGACGAAATTAGACTAAATATAATCTGTTAGTGGAGGGCACATGTGGGGTACTATTGAATAGGATGCAAATTAAAGCTGGCAGATTTACTACGTTAGAAGAGAAGCAAATTTTGGTTGAAGAGATCGATTCTGATCAATTGTATTTGTGACATTATTTTATTAGAACAGCCTGCTTTGTTTTTATTATATATTATCATCTAGATGGCTGACAGTAATTAGCATATAATTAGAAAATAATTGCTATATAATTGGTGGGGTTCCACATTTGACATTTCATAGGTTGAATGACGTTAGCCCTTGATGGGGAAATACTCGAGCCTTGACTAGGTATTAGGTAAGCTCGCTCTGATAGGGGAAGGGATGGAAAGACCCAATTGGCCAATTTGTTAAAAAATAAATAAAATATATAATCTTCTAGGGTTGATGAATGCGTGAAGCAACGTGACTAATAAGTCTAATATACTTTTTTTTTTTTTCTACTTGGAAAAATAATATTCAATACTGAGTTTTTTTTTGAATAACATCTCCTGTTTCATTATTTAATGTACGTTCCCATCTCTGACTTCCTTAACCCACGGCATCTTTAAAGCCCTACATCCTTTTGTTTTCCTCTCTCTCTCTCGTTCTTTGTTTGTGTTTGTTTTTTCTTTGTCAAATCTCTGATCACAAAGTCACGACGTACTGGCTAGGTTTTCCAGGAACAGAAACTTCCCCATGCCTTCGTCTTTCACATTTATTATCATCTCTCTCTTGGAATTCTCCCTGGCCTGAGTGCCAACATATAACTTTTTCTGTACGCATGGATAATATATACTTTCTAGAAAAGTGAGATAAGATTATTCTCTCGTTCATTTTATTAAATTCAAATGTATTCAAAATAAATGTGACTTAGCTTTTATATTTATTTTTAGGAGAAATTTTACTTAATCTTTTGCTTTTGTAATTATCTTCTTAAATTTAAAAAATTCTCGATTTAATGTATTTATCTTTATTTATTTATTTTATTTCATCTTACTATAATTATTTTTCGTTAAATTCTGTCAAATTTTTTAAAATAGTCTTTTTTTTTAATTAAGAAATATAAATGGTTTTTCAAAGATTCGCGAGTGGGTATTTTTACAAATTTAGTTAAATCCTTACCAACGTCTAAATCATTGCATTTTTTTTTTCTTAAAAAAATGGATATTTTCAAAATTTTGACACCCCTCCGTTATATAGTAATAGAAAATCCTAATGAATGGGTGCAATTAAAAAACTTAAAAGATGAATATATTAAATTGAGAATTTTGAAGTTTAAGAAGGTAATTACAAATGTGATGAGAGTTTAAGAAGGGTATGTAAATAAAGTTTTCCTGCAGTTTTACATATGCATCTGATAATTGCATGCACCTTAAAAACATGTCAGGAAATTTCTTTAAACCTGCAGAAACTTTGTTCATACTTTTTACACTTTTCCCATTCTTTTTATTTTTATTTTTAATTGACATGCAAAAAAATACATCTATTTCAGAAATTAATTTAAGACATATTATATATATTAGCATTGAAGGGCTTTCTGATATCAATTAAGCTCAGCGGCCAGTAGCCAATGGCAGGTAACTCACATGTTGTACGTCCTGGTCCGTGTTAGATGGGTCAGAAGTTGAAAAATAATGGCACTACATTTGATCTTAGCCAACAGTATAATTGAAAACTGTTCGTTGTAAATTAATTTCAACATGGAGGTGGTCCTGTACGTACGTGCCTAGCTAGATCGAATTAATACACATCAAACTTTATTCAAAAAAGAAAAAAGGAAAATCTAGCATTTCGTCATCAATTGGGCCACAAATCCCCACTTCGTTAAACTAAGTAATGGACGGTCAGATGATAACGATATGTCCAATACGCATACTTTTATTTGTCTGCTATATATATATATATGAATTTTTAATTCGCAGGACCACCTCTTCGTCATCGATCCCCGACTCCTTTGATTAACTTGGGAATAACTTTGTTCTTATAATTAAGTACGACGTACGTGTTCTTCGATGTTTTCAATGGTTGTATAGTTTGTATTAATATTGCTGCATGGAAAGTTAATTTGATGAATAAGGCCAGGCGCGCCATCATTCTTGACATATTCCACGTGTGCAAATTAAGAGAGCCTATTAACGACGGACGTAAATATAACTGGTTTTGCCTTGGCTTGAGTTGGATTAACTTGATTAGGATTAACTTGATTAGTTTTTTTTATTTTTTTATTTATTCAATAAAGGGATAGGAAAAACATGTAAAACAAGTTAAGCGGAGTGAGCTCTCCAACAATAAAACTCAACTTTGGGTCTTATTTAATTTGTATGTTTATGTGGTTACTGTTTTCATAAGATTTAGCGACCGAACTATCAGTCAATGAAATTAGGGCCGCCCAAACTCAACTCTTACCTCTGCTTTTTGTGTGAAAACTAATTTACTTCTACTTAAAATTTCTGGAATTTATTTTCGATGCGTATAATGATGTACCGTTTAAAATTACCATTGAACTTGTGAATTGATCATTATTGAATTAATTTTGATTAATTACTTTATTATTATTATTATTATTATTTATTAATTTTTTTTTTTGAACTAGTGACCTCCGCTTCATGAGCCGTGGTCCTTGATGTGTGTTATAATGAGTACTCGCAAGCGCACGAATCGTTTGCAATATAGTGTGTGCAAGTGCGAGGTCGAATCCACAGGGAAATGGTCAAATGTTGGTGTCTTGTTTAATCAACCTCATTTTAACCTAGTTCCAAAGGTTTGAGGATTAATTCAAGAGCAAAAGACTAAATAAAAGAGATGGAATGAAATATGCAAATTAAAAGGAACTAAGGCTAAGGAATCTACCAAACCAAATCCAACAACTCACACTCTTGGTTTCAACTTGAACACCCAAAGAACATTAAGCTTAGAGTGTCATTCAAGTTTCTCAACCACATACTCTAGAACCATTAAATGAATCCAACTCAAAGATAAATCACAAAGAGTACCCATTTGAAATCAAATCATCTAATGTATCCATTCAATGAACAAATCACAATGGATATCATCATTCAAACCGATAAAACAATGTATCCATCGGTTGAAACACATTAAATGTCCTATATCTACCAACAACCACATTCATTGCAAAAGATAAAGCATTTAAATGAATGGAACTTGAATAACAAATATGATATATCATCAAATGTGCAAGTATTATAACAAGAGTGTGAGTGTCATCAATAGAAATGTTTCATCCTCAACCTTAGTTGAGGTTACTAGCCTTCCATGACTAAGAACATCACAGGAAAATGAAGAGCAACCATGAAAATGAAAGGAAAGCTTTACAAAAAGAAAGTGTCTAAGAACAAAAGCTACTGGAATACACTACAAAATGCACGAAATCAAAACCTATCTACTGTTCTCTGAACTCTCTCAACAAGGAGGTATGGCTATGGCTTTTATAGAGGAAAATTAGGGCTAGAAACCCATGTAAAATGACTCCTCTAACCCCCTCTAGGGTTCCTCTCTTGCTAGAGACAACCAAGGTCATGCAACCAGCGTGTTCTGCTGCGAAAATCAGAGGGAGAACTGCTTTTTGTCATGGAGAAGCTCTTGATTGGGTGTTCTGGCGTGCTTCTGCAAAAGTAAGTTCTGGGAAATTTTGATCGATCAACTTCGGGCAAAATTCGATCGATCGACTTTTAAGTTCGATCGATCGAGTTTTTCAGAACTTCCGAATTTTTCAAGCAATTCCACATGAATTTTGCCATTCCTCACTTATTAACCTACAAAACATAAAAACACAAAAACTAACCAAAGCATCAGAAAATAACAAGGCTAAAGATCTAACTTATGTAAATCAAGGGTCCAAATAGACAATATTTGGCACTCATCAAATACCCCCAAACTTACATTTTGCTAGTCCCTTAGCAAAAACAAAATGGAAAAAAAAATCAAAGCATGAAACATAAGTCCTCTTTCGTGGGAGAAACGATTGCATTTAGCATATGCAACAAGCCTTTTAAACCCCTAGGACTCCCTAGTGGACGAGTGAAGTCTCGTGAGGGTTTGTCAGAAATGATACCCACAAACATTGAAGTACTGAATTATCAATTGAGCAAAAATCATCATTCAAACACATGGTTCACACATCATGAGTATATTTAACAAAATGAATATCATATTATCATGTTATCAAAAATCGATCAACTCATAGATGGAAAATTGAGACAACACATGTTCAAAAGTGTAAGGTGTGAATAACATAGAGTCATGGGGTTTCGATTTTCCTCAAAGCACATATATCCAAAAATTCGCAGGACTTCCATCAAATAACCAAGGCTTATCTTACGTTTATTATTGTTTATTTATTATTTTTGTGTCGGCTGTGCAATGCTTGACTCCATTAAGCTTTCTAATTGACCCATGTAACGAGTGTTGGGCTAGTGACTCCCAAACCAGATAGTTTTAGGGCACTAGATGTAAAAACATCTCTAAGGGCTTAATTACTCAAGTCAAAAAGGCTACGAAGTCAAACTAGCCAAACAATCATCCAAGCTGAAATTCTCATATTTTTACGCGAACACCCAATGCTTAATGAGGCAAGGGGCCCGGTTACTCAATGAGACGTCAAATTGGTGATATTATTCTAAGCAGAATTTTTTTGTTGTTTATATATATATATAAAACAATAAGCCAATGTTTCATCAACAAGTCATCCAACAAATCTCAAGATACATTATTTTTAATTTAAATCTCGTGCCCCACAGAAACAATGCTAATGTGCTTGTGATAAACAATTTAAACATGTCAAGTCTCTCTAATCCAAAGATGAGTCAAAAGATCTCAGATTTTGATGATATGAAAAATTCAAAATGTTAAACAAACCAATGAGATGCAAATCATAGTAAGATGTAACCATGCTCAACTAACAATAATGTATATATATTAACAAGTATTAACAAAGCAAACATAAAATGAAAACAGACAGAAATGTCTACCCCACCCCCAAACTAGAATAACACATTGTCCCCAATGTGGCTAGAGATACAATACCGAAATGGTGATGCAAGTTGGGCACACTGCAAGAGAAGCGCTCCCCCAAACTTGAACGGCAGACACTGTCCTGAAAATCACAACTAAAACACAAGAAATAAAATCAAATGATAAGGAAAAATGATGAGGGTTGCCTCCCACAAGCACTAAGTTTTCAGTCTTCAGCCAGAATTTCCATCCTGACGACAATCACTCCGAGTAACTCGGATCCTCTAAAAGGGTCATCTCAACCTCCGAGCTTTGTAACTCAAAAAATGGCTTCAGTCGTTGCCCGTTCACCTTGAACGTGCTGCCATTTTTTGGATCCTCAATCTCAATAGCCCCATAAGAAAACACTGATCGAAGTATGAAAGGGCCTGTCCATCGAGATCGGAGCTTCCCTGGAAACAGATGCAGACTTGAATTGTAAAGAAGGACTTTCTGACCGGGCTTAAAGAATCGCCTCAATATGTTCTGGTCGTGAACCTTCTTCATCCATGCTTTGTACATCCTAGCACAATCATAAGCATCGTTCCTCAGCTCTTCTAATTCATTGAGTTGGAGCTTCCTCTGTGAGCCAGCCTTTGTGAGATCAAAATTCAGCTGCCTAATGGCCCAGTAGGCTCTGTGCTCCAACTCCACAGGCAGATGGCATGCTTTCCCGTACACGATACGGTAAGGTGACACGCCAATCGGTGTCTTGAAAGCTGTCCGGTATGCCCATAATGCATCGTTCAACCGGAGAGACCAATCTTTCCTTGACGGGTTTACCGTCTTCTCTAAAATCCTCTTGATCTCTCTGTTTGAAACCTCCACTTGTCCACTCGTCTGAGGGTGATTGGGAGTGGCAACCTTGTGCGTGATGCAATATTTATTCATCAGCTGCTCGAAGACCCGGTTGCAGAAATGCTTTCCACCATCACTAATAATTGCTCGAGGAGTACCAAAACAAGCAAATATCGTGTCTTTTAAAAACTGAACCACAACTCTGTGGTCATTGGTCTTCCAGGCAACCGCCTCCACCCATTTGGACACATAGTCCACTGCAACCAGAATGTACAGATAGCCGAAGGAGAGTGGGAAAGGTCCCATGAAATCGATGCCCCACACATCAAAGATCTCGACAATAAGAATGGGGTTGAGGGGCATCATATTTCGGCGTGAAATACTCCTTAGCTTCTGACAGCGCTCGCATGAAACACAATGAGTGTGAGCTTCTTGAAAGATGGTAGGCCAGTAAAAACCGCACTGCAAAATATTTGCAGCGGTCTTCTTTGCACTGAAGTGGCCTCCACAGGCATGATCATGACAGAAGGAGATGACACTGGATTGGTCAGGCTCGGGAATGCATCTCCTAATGATTTGATCGGGACAATACTTGAACAAGTAAGGATCGTCCCAAAAAAAATTCTTCACCATGGACATGAATTTGGACTTATCTTGCCGCCCCCAATGCAAAGGCATTTGACCGGTGACAAGATAGTTCACTATGTCAGCAAACCATGGTGAGTGAGCATGAGCAATATGCATCAATTGCTCATCGGGGAAGGTCTCAGAAATGGGGACGGCTTCTTCCGTGAAGTCCACGGTAATCCTCGAGAGATGATTAGCCACCACGTTTTCGGAACCCTTCTTGTCCCGAATCTCAATGTCGAACTCTTGTAAGAGCAAAATCCACCAGATGAGGCGAGATTTAGCATCCTTTTTGGAGAAAAGATACTTCAATGCCGCGTGATCCGAGTAGATGATGACTTTCGATCCTAGTAGGTAGGATTGAAACTTATCCAGGGCAAATACGACTGCCAGCAGCTCCTTCTCAGTGTTCGAATAATTCAGCTGGGCGTCGTTTAGAGTTCGACTTGCATAATAAATGATGTGGGGAAGTTTGTCAATGCGCTGCCCCAACACAGCTCCAATGGCGTAATCTGACGCGTCACACATGATCTCGAAAGGTGTACCCCAGCTCGAGGGCCGAATGATGGGTGTGGACGTCAGAATTGCCTTCAAGGCCCCAAATGCCTTCTTGCAGTCCTCGTCAAAAATGAAAGGGGCCTCCTTTACCAACAGTTTACACAAGGGCCGGGCGATCTTGCTGAAGTCTTGGATGAATCGCCGATAAAATCTTGCATGGCCCAGAAAAGAGCGAACCTCTTTCACCGTCCGTGGGGGCGGAAGGTTGGATATCAGATCTACCTTCGCCTTGTCTACTTCAATCCCCCGACGAGAGATGACGTGTCCGAGCACAATTTCTTGCTGTACCATAAAATGGCACTTCTCCCAATTGAGCACCAGGTTCTTCTCTTTACACCTCACCAAGACTAATGTGAGGTGGTGCAAACACTCCTCAAAAGATGACCCGAAAACTGAGAAGTCATCCATAAATACCTCCAGGAAACGCTCCACCATGTCAGAAAAGATGCTGATCATGCACCGCTGAAAAGTAGCGGGTGCATTGCATAAGCCAAAGGGCATGTGTCGGTAGGCGAACGTCCCGAACGGACAAGTGAAGGTCGTCTTCTCTTGGTCTTCAGGGTCCACAGGGACCTGGTTATATCCAGAATAACCATCCAAAAAACAGTAATACTCGTGCCCGGCCAATCGCTCCACCATTTGATCAATGAACGGAAGAGGAAAGTGATCTTTCCTGGTGGCGGTGTTCAAGCTTGCGGTAGTCGATGCAGACTCTCCATCCAGAATGTACTCGAGTTGGGACCAAATCGTCTTCCTTGTTCTGCACGACCGTTACTCCAGCTCGCTTGGGCACGACATGAATGGGGCTCACCCATTTGCTGTCAGAGATTGGGTAGATGACTCTTGCATCCAATAACTTGATTACTTCTCCTCTGAAGACTTCCTGCATGGTCAGGTTGAGCCTTCTCTGTGGCTCCCTCGATGGTTTTGTGTCCTCCTCCAGATGTATCTTGTGCATAACCACCGAGGGGCTGATTCCCTTAATATCTTATATGGTCCAGCCTATAGCTTCCTTATGCTATCTCAACACGTCTAACAATTTCTCCTCCTGAGAAGCATGTAGATCCGAAGCTATGATCACCGGCAGAGTGTCGGCTGGACCGAGGAACTTATACTTAAGATTTTCTGGTAGGGGCTTAAGTTCCTTCTTTGGAGGCTCAGGTACTGTTGCCTCCTCTTCTTCCTTGCTTTCCAGAGGAGCAAACTCTAAAACGGCATTGGCTTGCTCAAGTAACTTGTCCAAGTCCAGATCCTCTCCGAACTGAGCAAAGCATGCCTCCAGGGGGTCTTTGGTGCTTGATTCTTCCTCTATGATCTCCTCAATCAAGCAGGCACTTCCGATCTCATCACATTCCCTTGGCCTTTTGCTGATGTCAAAAATTTTCACCTCCACTGTCATATTACCGAAGGAGATCTTCATTACCCCCGTCCTACAGTTGATCAAGGCGTTAGCCGTGGCTAAGAATGGTCGCCCTAGGATTACCGGTATCTGAACTCCAACGTTCTGTACTGGCTTGGTGTCAAGCACTATAAAGTTCACGGGGAAATAAAACTTGTCCACCTTAATCAAAACATCATCCACTATTCCCCGTGGTATCTTAATTGACCGGTCAGCCAGCTGCAGTGTCATGGAGGTGGGCTTCAATTCTCCTAACCCCAATTGTAGGTAAACTGAATAGGGCAGGAGATTGACACTGGCTCCAAGGTCTAGCAGTGCCTTCTCAATGTGGCTGATACTTATTGTGCAAGAAATGGTAGGACATCCGGGGTCCTTATACTTGATAGGCAGCCTACATTGGAGGATTGAGCTGACTTGCTCGGTCAAGCAAACTCTTTTTGGGACATTGGTTTTCCGTTTTACAGTTACCAAATCCTTCAAGAATTTAGCGTAAGACGGCACTTGCTGGATGGCATCCAAGAACGGGATGTTGATCTGCACTTGTTTGAACACCTCCAGAATGTCCTCGAACTTTCCTCCCTTTTTTGGCGCGAGAAGTCTATCAGGGAATGGCGCCTTAGGTATGAACGACCTAGGAGGAGTCTCTATGGTTGGAGCTAATGTAGATGGCTCGGCATCTCTGTTCTCTACGCTCCTGCTTCCTTGTCCTTCTTGTGCAGCAGGGTCCTCCTCAGGTTGAACAACTTGGTTGTCTACTTGTTTCCCTGACCTAAGTGTGACAACGGCTTGCACATGCTCCAGCCCATGCACTGCATTTGATGAACTTCCCTCATGGAACTGCAACTTCGGATTTGGCACAGGCTGACTAGGGAGCTTTCCCTTCTCTCTCTCCCCTAGGTGACTAGCAATTTGCCCGATCTGGGTCTCCATCTTGTCAATAGCTTGAGTGTTCACCATGGTAGCATTCTTCACGTCATTGATGGATTGGCCTGTAAGATGGATGAAGGCCTTAAGAGTGTCTTCCAAAGAAGACTGTGAAGAAGAGGCAGGGGCTTGAGTAGGGGGTTGGTATGATGGTGCTAGCTGGGATGGACGGCTTTGATGGTGAACCGGCTGATGAAATCCAAGGGGGTATTGAGTATGGGATTGGTGAGGAACTCCCCCTTGAGTCATAGGCTGGTTCTGCTTCCAAGAAAAGTTGGGGTGGTTTCGCCACCCTGGATTGTATGATTCGGAGAAAGGTCCACTGGATTATTTCCAATAATCGTTGAAAGCGTTCACTTGCTCCATTGGTGACTCGACAAAAGCCGGCAATGATGGGCAAGTCTGCGCAAAGTGCATGGGACTAGCACAGATGGAACAACAGTCAACATGGAATGGGTTGGCAGCATTCATGGATTTGCTAACAACTAGGGCTTCGACCTTTTTGGTAAGGCAAAAACTTGTTGTGTAAATATCTACCTAAATAAATAGGCAAATATTTGTACGTTTTACTCGCAAGTGCACAAGATCAAAATAATAGTATAGCAGGCAAATACGATATCATTCACACGAGGATTGATATAAATTGTATTTAAAGAGAAATTCCTAAAAGCGATATGTTGAATAAGACGAGATAAAAGATTGAATTAAAAATACTATGAAGAAAAGGTAGGGCTTCGATATCCACCGCTAATCATACTCAAATAAGATTCGCAATATGCACAATACTACAATCATAACATGATGCTTAATGTTTACCAGCCACAAGGGAATGATATCTTCTCCTAAAGCTATTGATTTCCCTTAGCAACGAGTTAGGCATGGTATCTACTCTAACTCTTTTCTTCCTTGAAGGATTTAGCATGGTATCTACTAAGTTGTTCTTCAAGAAAGCATAAATCTATGGAAATCGGTAAACACACTCAGATTAGAATATGGTATCTATTCTAGTTGTCTTTATGTTGATTAATCCAAGAACCTGTGTCGGGGTTCTTTCGTTACTCTATTATGCCCAGGACTCGGTCATCCAAATTGACATAAATAACAAATCCATACCACATGCATATGATGGCCAAACATAAACATGCAAGGAATTCAAGAAACTAGAATTAATCAAGTTAAACATCAATATATAAATTGTAGCAAAGCAAATTGAAAAACTTAAAGAGACATGATTAGGGCTTCAATCGAGCCCTAACTAAAGTGTTAGTTACAACTAATATAAAATAAAATAATATACATACAGAAAATAAATAAAGGAAGAAAATAAAAACTAGAAAGAACCTCCTTGATGTAGTCTTTAATTCTTCCTCAAAGCTTGTGTGTCTTTTCTTCAAAGGCTAGAGGCCTATTTATAGGGATTAGAGAAGCTCTAGAAGCTCTAGAATTCCTATTACAATTCTAAGTAGGTCTTCGAGTCCAAATAGAATAATTACAAGTCTTTTCCTTTTCTGAAATTTCTATCCAAGTAGGAAAATGATTCCAAAATTCATACAGATTTGCGGTCTCTTATTTCGGGGCGATTTTTGCATGGTAAACGTCCGAATTAGGAAAAACATATTTCTTACATATTTGTTTAATTTTCTCTTAGCTTTCCAACGCCACATATTTTGTTGCAATCTGATATTTGACCCGAAAGTTATGATTAAATTACTGAGACGTGCTCATTCTGGATTCTTTCCGAAAATAACGAATTTTTGCCAACTTCTCTTTCCTTAAGTTCAAAATTGATTGGAATTGAATCTATCCAAAAGTGAGTTTGCTGACTTCATTATAATCTTGGAATTTGATGGATTTTCTTCCAAAACCTGTAAAATACAAGAAAACACAAAAACAACACAAAACATCAAACTATAACAAAACTAAGAGCTTAACATATGTAAATTAAAGAGCTTGAATGTGTAACATTCAACACTTATCACACCCCCAAACTTACATATTGATAGTCCCTTAGCAATGCAGAATTGAAAATAAAATGAAAAACTAAAATAATAACTACTCTACCTCCTCTGTCGCGGGAAACACGATTGCATTTAGCGTATGCAATAAGCATTTTAAACCCCTAGGACTCCCTAGTGGACGAGTGAAGTCTCGTGAGGGTTTGCCATGAATGATACCCACAAACATTATGCAAAAATTCATGCTATCCAAAAGAGTTAAGTGTCACCCAAAATCATGATCCTCATTCATTAGCAAGCTTAGAAAGATAAACTCCATCTTCAATATAAAATAGAATTCCAAAGTCTAACCACTTACAAACGACAAGCTCAGGCATCATAAGTTCAATTCAGTGTAAGGTGAACTAACACATAATCATGAGGTTTCAAATTAATTCCAATGTGTAATGACTCAATATCTCAAAATTCGCTGGGATCCCCATCAAATTGAATAACCAAGGCATAATAGCAAGAGCTTTATTCTCTCTCTTTTTTCTTTTTTCTTTTTTTTGGCCAGACTATGCAATGCTTAGTTCTCTTAAGCTTTCTAATTGACCCATGTAACGAGTGTTAGGCTAATGCTCCCAAACCAAATGGCTTTAGGGCATTAAATGTGGAAATACCCCTAAGAGCTTACTAACTCGAGTCAAAAAGGCTACAGAACTAAACTAGTCATGACTTTAACCAATCTGAATTTTTCACTTTTTGACGTGAACATTCACTGCTTAATGAGGCAAGAAGTCCAGTTACTCAGTGAAAGCTTCAAAAATGGTTTTTTTCTTTTTCTTTTTCTTTTTTTATTTATTATTATTATAAATATGCCAAGGTATCCATTCAACAAGTCGCCCAGCTTCACTCAAGACATTGAAAAATACACAATCATGTTCATATATCATGCCTCACAAATTATATGCTAATGTGCTTGTGATAGTTTAGATTGACACAAATGAACCTTAGATGCCAAAAGTAAGTAGTAGGACTTTAGAATCAATTTCAAATGATCATGTGTTCAACATTCTAAGCTCACCAATGAAATTCAAATCACAATTTTTAGATCAACCAAAGTCTTAAAAATAACATGAACATGCAATTTCAATTTATTTATTTTTTAAACAAAAAGTGAGAAAGTGTGTGTGTGTGTCCCATACCCCCAAACTTAAATTACACATTGTCCTCAATGTGTAGATAGAATGGAAAGATCATACCCGGGAGATGAGAAAATTGGTTGGACTAGGTATGGCTCGTAGCATACCCCCAAACTTGAATGTAGACACACTTTTCCTGAAAGAAACTGAAAAAACAAAAACCAAGGAAAGGAAAACTAAAAAATAAAAAAGAATAGAAACTAAAATTATCCACAATAAAACCAAAATTAACCAAAATAAAATGAACTATAATTAAAAACAAAATCAGAATTCTTTAAAGGATATGGATTTTTAGTGCATGCAGTGGCCTTAGTACCACTAATCTAGGTAGATGTGCTTGAGCTCCTGGACTGCTCGAACGCTGTTGGTAGTAGCTTTTGAGTTTAAACTTGAAGCACCAATCTTTTCTTCTCTTGGACCATAGAGAATGAATTCTACCTACAGAAAGGTAGTTCCTAATGTTCACAGATCGGGGTAAATCACTCTGAGAGTTCTCAAACAATTTCTCATCCGGAAGGGAATCGTGAATTGGAATACTATGAGGAGAATACTTAGAGAGTTTTTCGACTTGGATGACCTCAGTTTGCTCGTCTAATCGCAGTAACAGACTATTCTCATGGCCTTTTGGTAATTCAGGAATAGGAGTTGATGCTGAAGAAACCTCAGTGCTCACTTCCTTGCCTTTTTCCTGATGTAGATCATGTGTGACCTCAATTTGCTCCTCCTTCCCCTCTTCCTTATGATTTTCAACCACTTCTTCACTCCTCAATGTTGTGATAGCTTGCTCATGATAGGAAGAACTCCAATCCTCCACGTAATATCCACTAGGATTAGCCACCAACTGACTTTGAAGCTCTTCTTCGCTTTCTCTTTTGAGGTGGTTGATGATTTGTTCACAGTCAGCTTCCATTGGGAATTCGCCCATTTTTCTCTCACTGAACTCTTTGGCCAACTGCCCCACTTGTGTTTCCAATCTTTGGACAGGTTGACTGATATGAGCATTGGTCTGTTGTTGCTCAGTTAAAAATTTGAGTAGAGCATCTTCAAGGTCATTCTTCTTTGGTTTTGGATTCGGTTCGACCGCTTGTGGTGGAGCTTGATAGTTATTTTCCTGTTGGAAATTTCTTTGCTGCCCTTTGGGATTTTGCACATTCTGAGTGTTACTCCATGAAAAATTGGGGTGGGTTTGCCACCCTGCATTGTAGGTGTTGGAGTACGGATTGTTCTTTGGAGGATAGTTATTCTGGCCCACATAGTTCGCTTGCTCCTGATCTCTAAATGAAAGCATGGGGCAAGTCTCAGTGGTGTGGTCAGAATGAGAACATATGGCACATACCTCAACTTGAGCAATCTGTTGAATTGGAGAGATGTTATGAGTAGTCATGACTTTCACTAGCATATCCAGTTTCCTCTCCAAGGTAGCCATCTGAGTTTGAACTCCATTATTGCCATTCACTTCATAGACGCCTTTTCTTTTGAGTCCTTGCCTCCCACAGGATGAGAATTGTTGGGAGTTCTCGCTTAAAGTCTCAAAAAGTTCTATGGCCTCCTCGCTATTCTTCTTCATTAACATGCCTCCACAAGCTGAATCTACAAGACTTTTGTTAGAATAATTTAAACCTTCATAAAAAGCTTGTACCTGATCGTCTTGAGATAGATTATGATGTTGACATTTTAGAAGTAACTTCTTGAAGTGTTCCCATGCCTCAAAGAATAGGTCTCCATCTTTTTGTTGGAAGGTTTGAATCTCCCTCCTCAATTGCCTAGTCCGTTGGGCTGGAAAGAATCTTTTCAAGAACTTTGTGGTCAACTCCTCCCAATTGTGAATAAACCCTGCAGCCAAAGAATTCAACCATATCTTCGCATTATCTTTCAAGGAAAAAGGGAAGAGAATTAACCTGATTCCTTCCGCATTTAAGCCATGGATGTTTTGAGTTTTACAAAGATCAAAGAAGTCCCGAATGTGTAGATATGGATCCTCTGTAGGTGTGCCTCTATAGTGTGGAACCATATTGAGCAACGGAGACAAATCAAAATTGCTTTGCACAATTGGTTGAAAAGCAATGCAAGAGGGTTGATTTGGATTTTGTGGTATGAAGGAACTCTTCATTGGCTTCCACTGGGGTGGATTCTCTACACGTACTTCTGCCATGTAGTCCTCAACTTTGAATACGTTTTTTTTTTATTTTTTTTATTTTTTTTATTTTTTTACATGAACATAAGCATAACAAAAGGAAAACAAAAACAAAAATAAAAATTAAAGGAAAAAAGCCCTTTTTATTTTTATTTTTTTATATATATTTTTTATTTTTTAGATTATCATAAACAGAAAATAACTAAAATAAAAGGAAAAACTTTAAAAACAAAATTTAACACAATCCCCGGCAACGGCGCCAAAAACTTATTGTGTAAATATCTACCTAAATAAATAGGCAAATATTTGTACGTTTTACTCGCAAGTGCACAAGATCAAAATAATAGTATAGCAGGCAAATACGATATCATTCACACGAGGATTGATATAAATTATATTTAAAGAGAAATTCCTAAAAGCGATATGTTGAATAAGACGAGATAAAAGATTGAATTAAAAATACTATGAAGAAAAGGTAGGGCTTCGATATCCACCGCTAATCATACTCAAATAAGATTCGCAATATGCACAATACTACAATCATAACATGATGCTTAATGTTTACCAGCCACAAGGGAATGATATCTTCTCCTAAAGCTATTGATTTCCCTTAGCAACGAGTTAGGCATGGTATCTACTCTAACTCTTTTCTTCCTTGAAGGATTTAGCATGGTATCTACTAAGTTGTTCTTCAAGAAAGCATAAATCTATGGAAATCGGTAAACACACTCAGATTAGAATATGGTATCTATTCTAGTTGTCTTTATGTTGATTAATCCAAGAACCTGTGTCGGGGTTCTTTCGTTACTCTATTATGCCCAGGACTCGGTCATCCAAATTGACATAAATAACAAATCCATACCACATGCATATGATGGCCAAACATAAACATGCAAGGAATTCAAGAAACTAGAATTAATCAAGTTAAACATCAATATATAAATTGTAGCAAAGCAAATTGAAAAACTTAAAGAGACATGATTAGGGCTTCAATCGAGCCCTAACTAAAGTGTTAGTTACAACTAATATAAAATAAAATAATATACATACAGAAAATAAATAAAGGAAGAAAATAAAAACTAGAAAGAACCTCCTTGATGTAGTCTTTAATTCTTCCTCAAAGCTTGTGTGTCTTTTCTTCAAAGGCTAGAGGCCTATTTATAGGGATTAGAGAAGCTCTAGAAGCTCTAGAATTCCTATTACAATTCTAAGTAGGTCTTCGAGTCCAAATAGAATAATTACAAGTCTTTTCCTTTTCTGAAATTTCTATCCAAGTAGGAAAATGATTCCAAAATTCATACAGATTTGCGGTCTCTTATTTCGGGGCGATTTTTGCATGGTAAACGTCCGAATTAGGAAAAACATATTTCTTACATATTTGTTTAATTTTCTCTTAGCTTTCCAACGCCACATATTTTGTTGCAATCTGATATTTGACCCGAAAGTTATGATTAAATTACTGAGACGTGCTCATTCTGGATTCTTTCCGAAAATAACGAATTTTTGCCAACTTCTCTTTCCTTAAGTTCAAAATTGATTGGAATTGAATCTATCCAAAAGTGAGTTTGCTGACTTCATTATAATCTTGGAATTTGATGGATTTTCTTCCAAAACCTGTAAAATACAAGAAAACACAAAAACAACACAAAACATCAAACTATAACAAAACTAAAAGCTTAACATATGTAAATTAAAGAGCTTGAATGTGTAACATTCAACACTTATCAGGCATCTATCTTCATTTTTAATTCTATATCCTCCTTAACCTCACAGATGCCTCCCTTCTTCTAAATGTGAGCAGCTTTATCTCGACAGCTTGAAAAATCCAACTGTTGGGAATTGTCGGATAACTGATCTAAGGTCCTATATGCTTCCTCTCCCGTCAAACTCAGAAATGCACCTCCGTTCATCGACTCGATCATGCTACGGTTGGATTGAGTTAATCCTTGATAGAAAAATTGCACGAGTCTCCACTTCTCGTATCCATGTGGAGGGCACTTAATCAGCATATATTGAAATCTCTCCCAACTCTCAAAAAATTTCTCATCTTCTTCTTGAGTAAATGAGCTTATCTCTTTCCTACACTCATTGACTTTGGACATGGGGAAGAATTTGTTGTAGAACTTGTTTAGCAAGTTCTCCCAATAAGTGATGGAACCAGGCATGTTTGAATCCAACCATGCCTTGGCTCTATCATGGAGTGAGAAAGGAAATAGCCTAAGATGCACAAACTCTTCAGAAAATTTTTGAAATTTGAAGGTGGCACAGATGTCTTTGAATTTCTTCACATGGCTATAAGGATTTTCGAGGTCCAAGCCATGTAATGCGGGTAGGAGTTGGATGACATGAGGCTTGAGGTAAAAGTGAGTGGCATTGGTTGGGGGTAACACTATACATGAAGGAGAATTTGTTGCAACGGGTGCAAACAAATCCCTAAGTGTCCTAGTATGATCAACGTTTTCTCCCCGATTCCTCTCATTCTCATTCGCATGCATGTTATCTCCCATCTCAACAGAATTTCTAAACCTTCTCCTAAGAGTTCTTTCAATTTCAGGATCTAAAGATGTCAAGTCTAGGTTCAATGATCTTCTACCAAGCATACACCAAGCATACACAAATGTTTAACCAAAAGACAAACAAAAAATAAAAATAAAAATTTGCTAATGGGGAACAAAGTTCTCCAAAGTACAATCTAGGCTAGTTCCCAGGTAGGTGAGGGGGGTCACAATGGACACACTTAAATCCCAAAACCTTTCCTTGCCAGAATTCGCCTTGTCATTGCCCTTAGATAGCTAAGTAGACTCACACTAGCAAAAAAAATGTTTTTTTTTTTTTTTTTTATCAAAAGAAAAATAATACAACTAAGATAAAAAAGGTAAAGACTAACAAAAATGCATACAATTTACACAAAGATAGCAGCAATGGTAAAAATAAGAATACTTACAAATTGGGACCAAAAAGTATTTTTGGTAAAAATTTCTGCTACTGATCTTATCCAGGAGCTGCCTTCTGAGTTGAGGTCGATCGATCGAATATAAAGTAGATCGATCGAAAGTGTAGTAGATCGATCGAATATTTTGAAATTGTGCAGGAACAGAAACAGAAACAGGAACAAAAACGGAACAGAAACTCTCTCTTTTTTATTTTTATTTTTATTTTTTTATTTTATCTTTTGTTAGAACAGAATAAAACAAATTGAGGGTAATATGAAACACAAACTACACAGAATTTGAACTAAATTATAATGAACTAAAAGAAAATTAAACAAACAGCAAAATACTATTAAACAGAAACAAATTATGAACGAAAATGAACAAAATGGACTAAAAAAAAAGTACTGGAACAGAGATACTCACCTAGTTCCGAACTGCTGCTGTGCAGAAAGTTCGTTCGATCGAAGTCTATTTCGATCGATCGAATATATTTTCGATCGATCGACTTTATATTAGGCAGATGCTAACTCGATCAATCAAAACTCGATCGATCGAATTTATTTTCGATCGATCGATTCTTCAGGGCACCCAGTAAATTGCAGAAGCTGCAGAACAGATCCGGGAAAAACAAAGAAAGAACTTAGAATGAAGAACAGAAGCTAAACAACAAAAAAATGAAACAAAAATCTATCTAACTAGTAGAAAAACAAAATTAATCAAACAAAAACCAATTTTTGAACCAATTTCCCCGGCAATGGCGCCAAAAACTTGATGTGTGTTATAATGAGTACTCGCAAGCGCACGAATCGTTTGCAATATAGTGTGTGGAAGTGCGAGGTCGAATCCACAGGGAATGGTCAAATGTTGGTGTCTTGTTTAATCAACCTCATTTTAACCTACTTCCAAAGGTTTGAGGATTGATTCAAGAGCAAAAGACTAAATAAAAGAGATGGAATGAAATATGAAAATTAAAAGGAACTAAGGCTAAGGAATCTACCAAACCAAATCCAACAACTCACACTCTTGGTTTCCACTTGAACACCCAAAGAACATTAAGCTTAGGGTCATTCAAGTTTCTCAACCACATACTCTAGAACCATTAAATGAATCAAACTCAAAGATAAATCACAAAGAGTACTCATTTGAAATCAAATCATCCAATGTATCCATTCAATGAACAAATCACAATGGATATCATCATTCAAACCGATAAAACAATGTATCCATCGATTGAAACACATTAAATGTCCTATATCTACCAACAACCACATTCATTGCAAAAGATAAAGCATTTAAATGAATAGAACTTGAATAACAAATATGATATATCATCAAATGTGCAAGTATTATAATAAGAGTGTGAGTGTCATCAATGGAAAGGTTTCATCCTCAATCTTAGTTGAGGTTACTAGCCTTCCATGACTAAGAACACCACAAGAAAATGAAGAACAACCATGGAAATAAAAGGAAAGCTTTACAAAAAAAAGTTTCTAAGAACAAAAGCTACTGGAATACACTACAAAATGCATGAAATCAAAACATATCTACTGTTCTCTGAACTCTCTCAACAAGGAGGTATGTCTATGGCTTTTATAGAGGGAAATTAGGGCTAGAAACCCATGTAAAATGACTCCTCTAACCCCCTCTAGGGTTCCTCTCTTGCTAGAGACAACCAAGGTCATGGAACCAGCGTGTTCTGCTGCGAAAATCAGAGGGAGAACTATTTTTTGTCATGGAGAAGCTCCTGATTAAGTGTTCTGGCGCGCTTATACAAAAGTAAGTTCTGAGAAATTTCGATCGATCGACTTTTAAGTTCGATCGATCGAGTTCTTCAGAACTTCCAAATTTTTCAAGCAATTCCACATGAATTTTTCCATTCCTCACTTATTAACCTACAAAACATAAAAACACAAAAACTAACCAAAGCATCAGAAAATAACAAGGTTAAAGGTCTAACTTATGTAAATCAAGGGGTCCAAATAGACAATATTTGGTACTCATCAGTCCCCAATCGATTGAGCTACTCTTTGGGGACTTTGATTAACTATTTATTTTAAAATCAACCTCATTATTCGAGGGATACAAGAAAGACTTATAGAATTACTCTATAGGCCGGCTATTGCTTCACACGTTCTTAACTTTTCCAACACAAATTGTCTTTTGGAAAAACTGCATATATCTACTCCATTGGAACTATTACCATATTTTCAATCACTTTAAATTTTTAAAAATAACAATTGACATCCTCAAACTACGTAGCACTTTCAAATTCTCCATCGTGTTAGCATTTTTTTTTTTTGTTGTTGTTAAATTGAGCAGAAATCACCCCATGTAACTTGCAAGTGGCCAATTTTGATTGAAACTAGAATGAAAGCTTATTACTTTATATTTAATTCTCATGGGCCTATACAAGTAGCTCAAGAAAATGAGTCTTCTAGAATGGAGCCCCGCGATATTATCTTCAACTTAATTCTCATTGGTCTACACAAGTAGCTCAAGGGAATAGGAGACTATTGAAATGGAGGCGTACATTTTCCACTGGTTTGATAAACAGCCGACCCAATATCCATACGGCCTAAGCATAATTTTTGGGTCACATAGGAGCCCGCAAGTCCAACATGCACCTTACTTGAGATGCACACACGTAGCCAAAGAGGCAACAAATCCCCATGATTATGAGACCATAAATCACTCTCCTAAAGAAGGAAATGAACGTCTACTAAAAGGAATTACCTAAAATACTTCAAAGTGATCAAATGCCCGATCAGCCACCAAATCAGTGATATTCGCCTCACACAGGCATCTAATCAAGCGAAGATCACGTCTGTATAAGGTAAGACAAAGGGGCCCAGGTAAGCTTTCATGTCCTAATCTCCATCTATTTTCTCATTCTCTCCATTATACCCCTATATCAAATAACATATATATATATTTTTAAAAAGAAAAAAACTACACTTGTGGCTTTGTCAACCTCTATGAGCCTGGAGGGACGAGCCACGGAAGGGGAAGAAACCCATGACCTCATTGTGGGTCACCATGGCAGTGAAGACCGACCCACGACCATGGAGCTGGTCCTCCATGGCTCCATATAATTGATGGTGAATAACAAGATAATAATTCTAGGTGGATAACAAAAGAGGAATTATGTAAGCAATATGCATGTAGAGTCAAAATGCCTTAACCATCCTTCCCCAGTATACATACACTTTAGGCAATCGACTGTAATTATCATATAATTAAGTTTTTTGTTGCCAAAAGTAAAACAACATACATGTTAGGGGTGAAAAGGCGGTTACGATTAGCGGTTGTTGATTAAAACTGCTAACTGTAAACACCTAAGGCGGTTGGTGAAATTTAATATCTGTGCAACGCCCTCAAAATTAGGTAATTATATTTACTTAACTTGGAGAGTCCAGATCAATTAACTGGTAACTTACTGGTGGAATTACTAATAAACTTTTATCAGAGTAAAAAGCATGCGAAAAACGAAAATTATGTTTTGAGATTTCTAGGTTTAATCATCCGTTAACGTATCATGAGTTACAGACTTAAAGCTTCTAATATCATTCTAGAATAAGACTTAAATCAATCAAACTTGCTACTGTGAGTCATTCGTTTGACGTCTATTCATCTTAACGAATTTCCCACTACAAATATTGGCAACCTGCTAAATCGTAAATACCGAGGTATTTGACAAGTGAAAGAGAAATAACTGTGTAAGTCAATGACTTAGTAAATAAATTATTACAAAGATGGTTACGCAATAAGGCTTAAGTGACATTTAATAACTCAGGAACTATAAACGTGGGTTTTCACAAAATGATGTGTGTTGCTTCCGTTATTACGCCTGATAAAAGATAGTTTTTTATTTTAAAGAAATTGATGAGGCATAATTTAGTAACAAACACTAATATTTTAATGTAGAAAAAACATGCTATACATACATATAAATTAGGTCATAGCTATTCTCTGTATGGTCTACCCAGGATATCAACCTTTTCTTATCAGGGTTGGCGCTGTTCCGAGGGACCTGTAATACAAGACTAGTACCCTGAGTATTGTACACATATCGTCATATACTAGTAGCTCGACCGAGTTCGACCTTGGGTGGCTCACACTACTAGCAAAGTCATAACCGTGACCCCTATTCTTAAATAGTGTGGCAGTCACAAAACAATCATTGGATCCAAGGCCCATCATAATATCAAAGCAACCTTTATGACTATAGGGTCAAGCCCATATAATAAGTCCATGGCCGTCTTACCGCACATATTGGTGTACCATGTCATACGATGTAATTTAATATTGTTCATTTATTGTCATCATAAGATAAGTAATACTCATCTCGAAGCAGTTATAAAAATTATGAGGCTTATGACATATCATTATGAAAAATAAAACATGCTCAGTCCGTTGACATATCGCACACTAAAGTGAGACCAGTTTTGTAAGTATTTACTTACCTCGTCCCCTCATCCAAAAGCTCAAACATCTTGGATTCCCTCTACTGCAACACACACCCTAATATTATAAATAATAACTTAAAAGTCTAACCTAAGCACGTAAAACCTAATAATGAATTAGACGCACTAAACCATTATTAAAATACTAAATCAGTGATTTGGGATACCTTCGAACATTTGGTCACGTTTAGTGGAATGTTCGATAGGTACCAGAATGCATGAGAGACCCAAATCTTCTACCCAAAACGTATCGACCCTTAAGTGGTGTCTGAAGGGTGTAGGGGGGGTGTATTTATAGGGTGGGGGAAGTGGACAAGATTGATTGAGTTGGATAGAAAGTTAAATTTTCTTTTCAGACCTGTTTGAACGTTTGTGTCGTACTTCAATGTTCGTTGGAAATGACAGGAGTTCGACAAAAGCATCGAACGTTCTTATAACGCCCCAGTGAACATAATTAGGGGTAATTACCTTTTCCCCCCATGAACTACCGGCCTGTGTCATTTTGCCCCCACAAACTACCATTTCGACAAAAAAAGAGTATCAAACTACCATCTTTACATACTTTGTCCCATTCTGTCAGTCTAATTCATGCAAAGACTTAAATGCCCTAACTCAATTTCAAAAATTACCTAAATATCCTCATCTTAAAAAAGAAAAAAAGAAATTGAAGGAAAAGGGGCCCTGAGGTGGCCAGGTGGCCTGTGAGCCACCCCTAGAGGTGGCTCTGGCCACCTCTGGGGTGGCTCGCGGCCTACCTCGGCCTAAGGGGTGGCCGTACAGCCTCCCCAGAACCTGGGTGGCCCACGGCCACCCTAGGTCTTTTCTAGGGTGGCCTGCGAGCCACCCCTAAAGGTGGCTCGCGGCCACCCCTTAGGCCGGGGTGGGCCACGAGCCACCCGGCCACCTCAGGGGTGGCCGCCGCTACCCCTTTTCCTTCAGTTTTTTTTTTTTTAATATTTTTTTAAAATTACTGTAGAGGGCATTTTGGTCTTTAAATTAAAATTAACGGTAAAAAATAGCATATTCCAACCAAGTTAACGGGATTTCCTGATGGAAGGGTGAAAAGTATGTAAAGATGGTAGTTTGATGCTCTTTTTTGGTCGAAGTGGTAGTTCGTGGGGGCAAAATGACACATGCCGGTAGTTCATGGGGGGAAAATGTAATTACCCAAATAATTAACTGGTAGTTAACTTCATGGTTCGCCTCCCAGTCTTATTCTAATAAGAGCACATGGATTTCATCATCTCTGAGAAGAGAATCTACAGCGGAAGACTTTCGCTTAACATAAAGATAGCAATTAAAACCTATAATCACATAACAACTAGAACAAAACTAAAGCATTAGGGTCAAAAGAAGAGTCTCAAAATCATCAAAATATTAAAACTTAACGCTAGAAGTTATGAAAACAACATCAAAAGAATCAAGGCCAAGTCTTGATAAGATAAAGCGCATAGATGATCTCGATCTATCATGCTATCCTAAGTCTCCCCATCCGCGTCCCACATGACCTTAAGTTGAACTGGGTCTAGCTCTTGGAAAATAACATGGATCAAGTCCTCCAAGCAAGCCATCCGTCTCACTAGCATCGACATTTAGGTAACTAGCTATAAAATAATACATGTTTCATAGGTAGAGAAGATACAAGTGTAAGTCCACGACTTAGTAAGCAATAATACACCCGATGCACATGTTATCACGAAGTGAACTCAGATATTAAGATGTAAGCCACACACATAAATGCACAATTACAATACTTCCTTTGACAAATGATCATGAATGAAATATAGGTATAATATATATTGTAGCAAGAGTATCATGTCATAATTCAATTCCATATGCTCTACCCAATATTTTAACCGCTTCCCAAAATGATTTGTGCTATTTTGAGAGACATGTAATACAATGCTGGTGCCCTGCATATTATACGTTGTCGTCCATCACTAACAGCCAGACCGAATTTGACATTAGATGGCCCACACCACGAGTGAAATCCGTCTATAGTAGCATGGTTGCCCCGAGCACAAAAACTATTGGATTCAAGACTAAATATACAATTAAACATTTGACCATAAAACACAACCTTTATAATAGTAAGGTCATGGCTGTTATCCCACACGTATCAGTATACCATGTCATACGATGCAATTTAATACTCATCGTCTTTTACATGCATGCTTTTCATTGTCTCAACATTAATCACACATTTTCTCAAAATAGAGTTCATAGTTAATAAAATATATTTTATGTGAGTTGTAAACAATGTATGTTTTGGTACACAAAATAGTTATGCTATGCGGGAAAGTAATATAAGTATCCATGTGAGTTTTTACTCACCTGTATCGTAAGGCTCTTCCAAAAAATCATTTTGAGGCTCCACAACCACGAAATTTGAGAAAAACCTATCATTAGTCTTAATCCTCAGTTAAACAACTTAAAAACTTGTAGACAGGTGTTTTGCTCGATGGTCGAACATTTGGACAGGAAGGTTCAAATGTTTGACCTCTATTTCGAACATTCATCTAGTGCTAGGTCAAATGTTCGGTTCTGGGGAAGAAACCTATTTTTGAACCTAAAGGCCATCAAATCAGTTCCAATAAACTCCTAAGGTCTTATTATGATCCTTAACAGAGTTCTAAGCCTCAATAATATCTTTATGCAGAACTTGGTACGTTAAACTATCAACAAGATACTAAACCAAAAATAAATTAACATTAAGGTCAAAACCTAAGCAAAGATTACAAACTAGGTTTGTGGAGGTTACCTTCTTAGGTAGAAAAAAGCTCATTCCTTCTCAAAGAGACCCCCCCCCCCCACACAGAGGTTACCTTCCTTCTCCAAGAGACCCCCCACAAACAAGGACTGAACTGAGCAAAAGTTGTGAAAGTAGGCTTAAGGGGCGTAGGGGTGGGTATTTATAGAGTTTGGCCGGCTGAGGATAATGATGAGCCGTTCGTACATTTTTCTGTTAAAAATCGAACGTTCGTACACTTTTTTCAAACGTTTGGTGTACTGTTTGTCCAACGATTTTAGGTCAGGTAGTTTGGTGGTCCATGCTCGAAAGTTTGACATATTGTCTATCACACCAGACGTGTGGTTTATAAGTCTGACATACGGTCACCGCATCATACTATTTGGGGTATCCCAAATCAAATGTTCGGGTATCCCAAATCGAATGTTTGGCATTAGGGTTGGACTCGAACGTTTAGCTATCCTACTGCGAACGTTCGGTCAAGGACAAAAGTTAAAATTCTTAAGCCATTCTAAAGCTAAGTTAACCCTATATACTGTTTGGGGTACTATAGTTTCAAGAAGGACGAGCAGCCATCGAACGTTCTAGTGAAGATTATTTGAATGTTTATTTTAGGGTTACCTTTGAACACTCCAAAGAAGATAGGAGAATGTTCAAGGAAAATAAAATAATATTAAACTTAAAATTTAAAAGATATATATATATATATATATATATATATATATATATATATATATTGAAAAGTATTAATGATTTAAAATGCGCAAAAGTAACGAGTTAATTGTCATAGTCACATTTATTTTATTTATATAAATATTGGTATTAATTTATGCGAGGCACTACAAACCGCCTCTGCAATGGCCTAGGAGCATTTCTCAATAAATAAATAAAGGGGAAACTTCACAAAAGGGTATCAAATTATAGCGCTTTTTCACTTAAGGGTACCGATGTAGCAAAACCTTCAATTGAGTGTATGCATTTATCAAAACTATTCAATGTCAGGTATTCCGTCAGCCTTTGTTCTAAATCGATAACGGAACCCACAACACGTGTGTTTCATGTGATTTTTTAAGCAAATCTTCCCTTTATACCCCTCTATTAAAAAAATATTCATTTAAATCTATTAAAAAAATATATTCATTAATCTTTTATTAATCTATTAAAAAATGATCATCTAAAAAAAAAAAAAAAAACTGATCAAAACAGACCGTGATTAGGGATTTTGTTGTCAAAAGGTCTTGACTTTTTGGAAGGGAAACACGATTCTTGTCCGCCATCCCTGAATCCTTCTGTTCACCACCAGAATGAAGCTGCTCCTCAGGCGATGGCTAGACCAGATAAGGAAAGTTACTCAATTCAGAAAAACCAATCCCAGTGACGTTAAGCACGTCGGATTCTATGGAAGTGAGTTCAAAATCGCGGGATCCTTCCTTACAAGGGATTTTTGCCGTCTTCATGGAGTTGACTGTGATCGTGATTTTTGCCGTCAAAATCTATGGGTTTTTGTTTTGGGCTGTTTAGGGATTAGAGATTTTGCCGTTTAGGAAATGGGTAGTGGTTTATTAGGGATTTTTGCTGTCAAACCTTCGACCAACGACTCCGATCTCCGATTGTCGCTTGCTCAAGTAGCTCCCGAAGAAGCCGACCGCGATTAAAGCGCCGAGCAGAACCGATTAAAGCGCTGAGCAGAACTGATTAAAGCACCGGACTGGACCTCCGATGTTTCATCGCTTGCTCAAGTAGCTCCGATTTTCCTCAGTTTTAGCTTTTATAAAACAGATTTTTGAGTTTTTTAATTAGCTGGAATTCATGAAAATGTGTGAAAATTTAAATTGGTGATCCGATTGATTTTGCTCTGAAATGAAATGATTGGTAGAGGCATTTGTCAGCTATTTCAAGGTGAGATGTGGGCATTTAATTCTGTGAGTTTTTGGGTTAAGATCATCCTGACTCATCACCATCCTTATCCCTTGGCTTGAAGAGAAACCCAGCAATCAGCGTCCTCTCATCGTCATCTCGAAAGCAGGTATATATACATATGCCCCACATACACGAAGAAGATAATAAAATCATCACGATTGGTGTTATCTTGCAATTAAAAGATTGGGCAAAAAAGGTCGATGGGTTTAGGTTCGCCTGGTTTGTGTTGTTGTTGTTGTTGCGATTGTTATTCATCCAAAATCAGAAACTAAAACAAGAATTTGAACCTTCCATGCACTGGTTGGCTGCCAAGAAAATCACAGGGAAAATGACAAGTCTTTTCTTTGTTTAAATGAGGGGCAAAACGGGTACTTCGCCCCTTAAAAATCACATGAAACACACGTGTTGTGGGTTCTGTTATCAATTTAGAACGGAGGCTGACGGAATACCTGACATTGAATAGTTTTGATAAATGCATATACTCAATTGAACGTTTTGCTACATCGGTACCCTTAAGTGAAAAAGTGCTATAGTTTGATACCCTTTTGTGAAGTTTCCCCATAAAGAAAGAATTTCATTTCCCCACCTACAAATAGAATACTAGGCTTAGCTAGCTTAGATGTTCATATATCTAAGGACAAGACGCAAGAGGAAGATGATAGCTTCAACAGCTTTGTTTTCTCGTCTTCCCCCCCCCTCTCGGCGCACCCCCAGTTCTCCCAATCGATTTGCTTTTTAAACTCGGCAACTCCTATGCCATTCCCGGTCCCCGATCCTATTTCTTCTAGCTTTTCGCTTTGTGTTTGTTCTGTCTAGTAATTCCTGTAAAGAAATATGTCCTATGTGTCCCCTGCTAGTATTGGTCTTGTCTCGTACTCTATCTATCAGTCTCAACTGGATCAATCGCTTTGTCGAAACTCTTCCCTTGCTTGCTTCATTTCGCCTATAGTTCAATAGTATGGCATTCTTTCTTTAGTAACAAGGCCTGTTAAAAGATCATAGGCATATATATATATATTGAAAAGTATTAATGATTTAAAAGTAATGAGTTAATTGTCATAACTAGTCACATTTATTTTATTTATATAAATATTGGTATTAATTTACGCGGGGCACTACAAACCGCATCCTCAATGGCCTTAGGTAGTTATTTAACTTACAGTCGCGCCGCTAACTGCTTTTACTAGGTTGGGCCTTTTGAACCTATTTTGGGTGTTTGACCTATTTTTTTTAGCTCACTTTAAATGTTTTTGGGCTTTTATTTATTTATTATTTTTTAAAATAAAATAAAATTCAGGGCTCTTGCTAATTTGTCTCCTTCACTGCAATTTTCAAAAATCTCAGTAAGAGATTAGATACTAAATTACTAATAATACCAAAAACTGATAGTAAGAGCAAAATAGCATTATCAATCACATAAGCAAAAATGTTATAACTTTTCATTATCAATCTCTAGTGGGAAAACATTTCAGCTTAACAGATCAAAATCACCAATGATTATAGCCAAACTGAAAGTCTTAATAGATGCCCAAAACTTCCAGTTTCTCCCAAAGTTTTATGACCCAAATAAAATTCTAGATTTGATTTGCAAAATAATCAAGATTGATCTGTCTAGAAAGTTTCAGGGCTTCAAATGAAAAATAAAAAGACGCAGAGATTCCATATCTTCCAAATCAAGAAGAAGAACAGACCAAGAACAAGTCCTACAGATTCTAGAAGTCTACTACCCCCTGGCTTAGCTTTTACCATCAATGTTAGCAGAAAACGTAGAAGAACCACAATGACAACCCACATCAACAATAAGAAATCCCAAGATATTTACATGATCCAAAATTAGTTTAAAAGCAAAAGGGAAAACAAGAGGCAATTAACCACATACCTACCCCCGAACAAACAATGCCATGCAGTTTTCTTTTTGTTTGCTCAAGTTCGATCGCTGCGGTTCCTACTATTATTACCATGCAACTCTCTGTTGTTCCCCCCGGGCTCTGTCCCTTCTCGCTTCTGTGACAATGAGAACAGCTGACTGAATCCAAACATAGAGACGAACTTGGAGATGAGGATCAGAGAACTCAACGAAACTTCTTGGTTGATGAAAGAGAAAATTAGACTGATTTGCGAGAGAGAGAGAGAGAGAGAGAGAGAGAGAGAAGTCGAGGAGCAGTGCGGTGTGACACTAAGGCTAGGGTTGAAAAAATTGAAAAGATACAAATATAAAACCCTAGAAGCGAAACGACGTCGATTTGTATATATATATATATATATATATATATATATTATATATATATATATATATGATGGTTAGCGGTTATACTGCCTTCCCCAAAACCGCTAACCACCTCATCATAGGCGGTTAGTGTTTTGTTTCAACTGTCTCTGAAGACAATTAGATAATTAGCAGTTTTGGGAGATTAGTGTGCAATTAATAACCGGCCGTCTTTTCTGCCCTACGTTATACTAAGATAAACTCACCACAAAGAATTGAAGTGTTGTTGTGGTGTATTTAACTAATAATTTATTACTTATAGAAAAAACTAATAATTTATGACTTTCATCTATTTTATTGATTTATCAAAGGCCAGATTGTTGGAAATTACTTAACTAATAATTTAAGAACATTACTAACTTACTAGTGTAGACCTAATGAAAAAAAAAAAAATGAGGAATTTCAGCAATTTTGGTGCTGAGAAGTGAGAACAAAACACGAGCTACTACTACTCTAGCCAGACAAGCCCAGAAAAGGCGTCATCTGCCAAGCCCAGCCCCAGTCCGAAGTCCAGCTCTAGTAGCCGACAATTAGATAATGCATAATTTCTCTGGGGTTTTGTGCCTTTTTGGATTTTTGGCTAAGAATCAATCTGCACCTGATTTTGGGTATGTTTTCGAAAAGCCATTCAACGTACACAGCGGGAAAAAAGAAGAAGGAAAAGCCAGATTGCAAGATCGAATGGCCTTTCTGTTACAAGAAAATTCAAAATGCTAAAATCTAATAATTAATTTACAGTCGATACCTATTATCTCTATGACAGAATTCTAATGAGCAACACCAATATATTAAACAGGAAAAACTTTATTTACTCCTCGATCTTTTATCATATTTGTAATCACTGCTTTAAATTTTAAAAATTCTCAATATTAGGTCGACATCTTTCGAAAGTTTATACCGTTACCCGTATCGTTAGAATTTAGGGTTAAATCAAACGGTTAATGAGTGAAATGTTCTTTATATCTTTGTAAAATTACAAACACCTTAATTAAATAATTAAAAATTATATATGATTTTTAATTATTTAATTAAGGTGTTTGTAATTTTACAAAGGTATAAAGAACATATATATGATTTTTAATTATTTAATTAAGGTGTTTGTAATTTTACATAGCTATAAAGAACATTTCACTCATTGACCGTTTGATATATATATTTTAGAAAAAAGTCGCGCACCAAGAGTCCCTTGTGACCCACAGTACTGGGTCACCAGAAAAGCTTAACTTGCAATTTTATTTTGTTTTTAAATAGTGGCATTTTTGATATTTCAATGTCCTCCATTAAAATTTAATAGAAAATTGTAATAGAAGGGTGACATTGCAAACTTTATAGCTACCGATCATATATAGAAAATCGTAATGGAGGGGTGGCATATATTGCAAACTTTATAGCTATATATATATAGATAATTAATACTACCTTAAAAGTTTGCCATGATACTAAGAACATTAAATTTAAATGGCTGAAATCCTCAAATCCTTCAGTAGTGATGTTCTTGGACAATGAGCAAAGTTAAGTCTTATGGCTATCAAATGAGTTTATATTTCAACAGCTGGACATTTGCAGTACTTGTGTTAATTGTTTTGCTTGAGATGGTTTATTCTCTCTGTATCATGAACATTAATGCGGTATTGTTCTTTGAATTTATTTGGGGAATTTCAGGATGCCGTTGAGTCAATGGAATTAAAGGTCATGCATATATAGACTTATGAGACATGCAGTGGGCTTAAATATCATTCCTTTGAAGACTTATGAGAGGTTTACCTATTCTGATCTCCTCATTTAAACACCCAAACCCCCAACACAAATTGAGAGAGAAAAGGGTTTTCAAGTTTTTGCCAAAGACTTTGTCTTAAATTTGTCTTAAATTTTGAATAGGCATTCAGAGAAACACCAATGCATTCTCACAATTCCCAAAACACGCACATGCATGGTTTTCCCCCTTTCAAATTCTACAAATCACCCAACATTTGTCAAGACTCCAAATAATCATCAAAATATATCGTGCCTACCCAATCACTAACACTCGTCAAAGCTCAAGCTAAGGTTTGAAACACACGGGGGGAAAGAAATGAACGGACAAAGATTCTCTTAATTTCAAATAAAATTGATATTATTTTTATTTAATGATCGATCAAGATTTAAAGTTGATGTATCTAATGGTATATATGATTCCGTATTATTTAAAATTTTAAAATATGTCCCATCATTGACTTTATATATATATACACCGTTAAATGTACAAATTTTAAATTTCGATAATAAAATGTATACTAGCTATTTCATTTGAAATGGAAATGATCTTATTCTGAAACGAAAAGGGTAAGCGGGAGAGGGAGACGCCATATAGGGGGGGGGGGAGGAGAGAGAGAGAGAGAGAGAAATACCTCAAGCCCACTCGGTTTCCTTCAAAGTAAAATTCAAAGAATCCAAAATCAACAAAATGAGAGAATGAGACAGTATTGACATAGGGCCTTTCCTTCAAGGTTACTCTGGGAACGGCGAAAGAACGACAAAAAGGTAGTGAGAGAGACTGGCGATAATGCATGAGCGTGAGAACTGCAGAGAAAAAACGGTGGACGACGGTGATTAGGGATTTAGGTAATGTTGAGTGAGTAGGAGGATGAGATTGACGGTGAAAATGAGAGAGTGAGGGGAAAAAACGAGAAGGTCCAAGATGATTAGGGTAATGGGATACAATGACCTTGTTTTGCAATAATATTGAATTAATTATCTGTGTTTTAGATTTGGCGTATCCTTCCATAATTATCAGAGATATGCCTATAACTATACGGCAATACGCCTATAATTACTAGCTAGTAGGCGTTTGTAACTATAAGTCGACAATTTATCAGTGTTGGTAACTATACGCCGCCATTATTAATTTTACATGTATATATCGATGTATATAACTAAACGCTGATAATTAATATTTTATCGGCGTTTTCAATGAAAGCTAGTAAACACCAATTTTTTAGTAGTGGAAAAAGTGTTATGATGTGATATAAAAGTAAAAATAGTTTTGAATGTTTTGTGAGTGTTTTGAGTTTTGAGTTGCTTGTTGATGTTTTTGTTTTGAGAATAAAAGACAAAAGAAAGACACATAGAATTAAGCCTTAATCTTTCAAGTGACGTTTCCCATGTGCAAACTTCTAGTTTTACTTTATATATTCCCAATTCGAGAGACAATTTTTCAAATCACAAAAAGACGGATAGTGAGATACAATTACTATGTTCAACGAACATATTACTTGAAGTTATCAGCTACAGGAGTTTCCAAGCTTCTTCAATATAGTGTGGCCTCTCCTCCTTTCTTTTCAATAGTCCTTAGAAGAGCTTTAGTTACTTCTTTTACATCCAGAGCTTGGTCTTGTGCTGCAGCAATGGCTTCCAGTGCAAAACCATTGCTGCATGAAACTCTAGCTTGCAGAACATTAAGACCCATCTTATCAAAGGCCTCTAAGATTGTAACCAGCCTATCTGTTCCTTTCTCACAGTTCACCCTTACAAGAATTCCCTGCCCTACCTTCTTCACTTCAACATTCTGTTGATTCCATTCACATTGTAGAAATATATGATGGAAATAATATGAAAGAGATAAGAGAGAGTGCCAAAAGAGATTGATGGCCGGTCTAAATCTTGTATATTAAAGTAAATAAAACCGTACTAAATTGGTATTCATTTATAGAGAGATTATGAGTGGTGAACAAGTAAATCTAGACTATATAAATAATATAGAGAATAAACTTTAGAAGGAAATATAATATTAGAGAATATAAAATATATATTTTAGGGATAATTTCACTTATAACCCCGATCTTTCACCACTTTTGAAAAAATGTACATAAACTTTAATAAGTACTGTCAATCTTGGGTATCAATCTTTCATTTTTTTTTTTTTTTTCAATTTTAACCATTCGTTAGAAAATATCAAAATTTCCACAATACCCCTATTTTTTTTAAGAAAAAAATTGCTAGGATTTGGTGTTGCTTAGAATTTAACGGAATTTGCAAAAATACTTATGTCTGAGTTTTTGAATTTTTTTTTTATATATATATATATTTTTAAAAAATAAACATGGGGTATTTTGGGAATTTCGATAGGATTTAATGAAAAATTCTAATGGATGGTTGAATTTGAAAAAAAAATTGAATTAATGATGTGTACTCTAAATTAATACTTTTTAAAGTTTGAGTACATTTTTTTGAAAGTGATGAAAGATCAAGGGTTATAAGTGAAGTTTTTTCAATATTTTAACACACATTGTTACCATATAATAATCTTGTTATAGAGAGGGAGAGAGAGAAGGCAAACCTTATTAGGCATCTTCATTTGGTTCATTAGCTTTAGGTATTCTCTTTTGATAGCCATGAGGTTCGAGTACTCTCTTTTGAATGCCTCCAGTTTGAGTTTCAGCTTGTAAATGTAAAGAAAGTGACATAGTTATACGAAATGGTCAGTATGAGATTGAAAAGTCTGTGAAAGAAAGCTTTAAAGAAATAATTTGCTAAAAAACGAAAGGAAAAACAGGAGAGAGAGTATATAGTCTCTAATTGAGCATTACAGATTTGGAGATTGTATGGGCTCGCAGGATTTGAATCTTTCTGCGCAATGCTATCCTCTTTCGCAGCGTTGAAGCCATATATTCTCTCTCTCTCTCTCTCTCTCTCTCTCTAAAATGTTTAAAGCAAGGTTTGGCTATTGTAGGCTTGCTTTTATAGAATCGGAAAAGAGAGAGAGAGAGAGAGAGAGAGAGAGAGTATTGAAGTGAGCTTGTCTTGGGATCTCGGATTGGCAAACAACTATCCGTTTGTCTTGTATGAAATTGGAAAAATTGAGACCGTATATACATATATATAGTTTTAATAACTAAGAGGGTAAATGAGACTTTATCCCCCACAAACTATTATCCTTATATCACTTATTTCTACAAATTTTAACTCTCTGCAACTTTAGAACATGTTTTGAAGTTTTAATGGCAGTTTGCCATTTTATCCAAATTAACATTAAGATGGATGAATTAAACATTTGAAATCGATCAGCAAATTATCATCGATGAAAAAAAGTTATAATATATATATATATATATATATATATATATATATATATATATGTTGAGAATCAACATAAAGTACGTAATTTGAGAATGGGGTTTATGAGTTCCTTTTTTTTTTTTTTATTTATTTATAAAAAAAATTAATTATTTGATGCGGCAATGTTGCCCATTAATCATAGTAGGAAACTTAATTTGGCATCTGGGATTTGAAAAGAATGGTGCAAGAATTCCAAATAACAATTTCATGACCTTGCTAAGATTTTGGCTGCCTTAAAAAGAGAGTTTAATTCATCTAGCTTAATTCACTAGCGTGTGGAAATATATTCTTTTCGCATTTCCTTCGTTCACAGTTTTCCTCCATATATGTATATTTCTCATTCGTACCAGTACTAGACTAGAGTTAACAGATCTAATATTAAAGAGAAAAATGAGAGCATGGCACAAAGAATATTCAAATAACACTTTCCAAGCTAGGTTGTGTTTACGCATGAGATTAATTAATTAGATCCCTCTCTTGTACGTGATTAGTGGGTGGAAAACATTATGAAAACAGCAAGCGTCATATATATGTCAGCCTTACATATATATAAATATAGTTCCTTCATGATCATGAGTAACTTTAATATATAGTAAGCAAGCGTCATATATATGTCAGCCTTACATATATATATATATATATATATATATATATATATATATAATTTGTACAAATAAATAGATAGTAGCTAGCAATGAAACGGATGGACAGAGTCTCTTTCATGGAGTCGAAAGGATTGCAGGTTAAGTGTTGGAGTACAGGTGCGGCTAAAGAAGCCATGCCAAAAGACAAGAGAGTAATTAAAACGAAAAGGAAATGAAACAAACAAAACTAGGAAACGTACCGACACTCTCTCTCTCTTGCGGGTTAATTGTTCGAGACAGGTGGGGCAAATTCCAAACAAGCAAAGCCAAAAAGACGAGCGTAGTTGCAATGAATGAAAAAAAATGGGTTTTATAATTTGTCATATTCATAAGTCCGTTAAAATTTGTATGGGAAGGGATGTGGGAAATGAGTCAGCTGTGGGAGCCGGAAAGCATGGTCTCAGTCAGTGAGGGAGGCAGTGGTTCACGGGCCTCTCGTTTGGTTTCGCTTTGTCTCCCATACCAACGACGTCTGGTACGTAGCTGCTGCTGCTGCCGCCTGTTAGCGGCCCGCAGGCGCAGGTCTTCACATGGCTAGCTCTGACACTAACATTTGTGTTCTATTCTTTATCGTTGTTTCTACTTCTGATTATAGATGCCTTGTATCTTGAACACTTTCATGTAACAGTGGTATTTTATTTTATTGACACATTATTTAGACTTTTTAAAAGACGTGCCAATTAAGGGTGTACAACCGGTTCCAGTTGCAATTATTATCTCATAACTGCAACCGCGATCAGTTTAGGTGGTTATTCATTTTTAAATAACTGCAACAGGCGATTATGCGCGCGGTTATTGAAAACTGGTTATTAACCGGTAACCACTTTTCATAAATTATTTAAAAGCTCAATTTCTTTCAAGTTTCTTTTTCAATTTTGAGTCGATTTTTCAACTATATAGTTTGCTTAGTAAAATGTTTTTGTAAATATTTTCGGGTAATACAAACTACTTTGAGACATAAAATTTAATCTGTTCATGGCAAAGAAAGCTACTGCATTACGTGGGATTTATCGATGCCCCTCAAGATTTCAGTGAGTCTCCTATATATCTTGTTCCACATGAAGCCTATCTCGAAGGTTTTGGTAATTATCTTATTTTGCACATAACTCATGCACTGGAATGAAACAGATTATAGTTTGTAGTTTTATCTCAATATTTACATATATAATCGAGTGGTTTTAATTTTTCGAAGTTTCTAAAGGTCTCAATTACCCATTCAGATCGATATTAAATGGAATTTTGCTGTTAAAAATCATGAGGAATGTTTTGAACCTCTCATGGCTTAATATTGGAATAGATATTTTAAATTTTATGCAACATCCTAGCATCTCACATTTTGTTCTCTGTACAAAGCTGAAAGAAGGAAATTACCAATTTTTTTTTAGCTTTATGTTCTTGATCCTTTCTGCGACTTAAACACCAGCCTGTTGCTACATTTCCTGTCTTAAATAACACAGTACATGATTTGTGCAGTGCACTAACACACCCAGTATTTACAAATTTAATATATATTATATACTATAATAAACCGGTTACTCGGTTATTAACCGGGTTCTTAAATCCCTATAACTGGTTACCACAACCGGCTTAGGTGGTTATCCGGTTGCAGTTATACAGTTATCCAGTTCGCAGTTGTTGGCGGATCGATATTAGTGATTAATAACCGGCCCACTTATACACATCTACTGCCAACATTAACATCAATCTACTGGATTAGTCTTGTAGCACTTGCTGTCTCTCTCTTCACCGCAGCGGGTTTTAAATCATTATGCTTAATATGCACCCAAATAAGAATCAAATGTTTTGTTTTGGGAAAAGTGTAAAATTTGTCTCTATGGTTGACCTAAATTATAAATTTATCACTGTCGTCTCAAAGTGGATTAAGAGGTCCTTGGGTATGCCAAAAAAATAATTTAGTCCCTCTAGTCAAATTTTGTTTAAGTATATGACGGATTCTGTTAAATACCACAACAGTTCTAACGATGACATGTATCATTCTTAATAAAAAATATAAATATATTAAAATTATATTTTCCACCTAAGTTTGGGAGGACTCATGCATGTGATTCCATGAGCACCTTTTCTTTCTTTCCGTTCCCTCAGCTCCAGGCATTTCTATGGATATTCATGTTATAGCAAAGAGAAAAGGAAGTGGATGGTTTGTCCACCCAATTAATTAGCATAACACCAAATACTTCAAATTGAAATTTGATTTCCCCTCTAAACTAAAAATATATTGGTTTAAGTACAAAAGAAAAAAGAAAAAAGAAAAAAGAAAAAAAGAAAAAAAGAAAAAAGAAAAGATGGATAAGGATTCCTTCCGGAAAGAGTTAGTCCATGAGAGTCCAGAAAACTCATATATATATATATAATATATATATATATATATAGAGAGAGAGAGAGAGAGAAATTATATACTACTTTAATTAGTGATGTAGCGCAAGCGGATAGGTGTGATTGAGAAGCTGTGTTATCAAAGCACGAACAATCAACTAACACGTTGATAGGGATAAACAAAATACTTTCATTCAATAATCAACTTAAGCTGTCTTTCATATTACAAACGTTTCCTATTTATAATAAAGCTTGAATGGCTACAAAAGAAATAAAATCCTAAATCTTCAAAGACAGGAAATAAAAACAAATAAGCATATTATGAAAATACTTGACGTCAAAGAATATTTTCAAAATAATTAGAATATTCTTGGAGTCAAAGAATTACCATGTTAGAGAAATACGATACTAAATATAATATTACTTGATGACAAAGTAAATATAATTTAAATACGAGATTCCTTAAAAAGGGGAATTAGGAGATTTGTCAATGATCTCTTATTTCCTTCTTGGCCTTTCCTCTTGATGGCAGTTGACAACTTCGAAGATCGTTCGCAACGTCAATATAGGAATCTTTATTATTCTACAATTTTCTTAATTAAGATATTCAGGATATTCTGTTCATCTTGCCTTCGTCATGTTATTTCCATCTCGAAATACTCTAATCGTCTCGGCCTCGAGGTATCTTTTTCTTTTTGTACTTCTAATGTCGACAAATAACTTTCCTCACGTATATTCGGATCCAATGATACAATTATCCGTAAATACACCCGTTTGGCCATAATTCCAATGCCAAGTCGTCTCGATAATAAGGGCCTCTCGAAAACAAGATAGAAATCTTGTCGTATATCAATTAGTTAATTGAATAAATTATGCATTCAATCTATGAGAAACAGTACTTTGATTCATAGGGTGGATATTAGGCTAGAAAAAGCCAAGCATGTCGTACCGTCGTTGCCTTCTTACATGACAAGACCCGTCTGGATTCTCAATTTATGGCAATAATTAACCCAAAAAAGCAATGACCTTTTGGCTTTTAGTAGCTGCATATGCCATTCTTTCTTGTATATGGCAGATGGCTATCGTCTCTTTTAGAGGGTACGTACCTTTCTGTCTAGTCCTCCGTTCTGATTGTCTCCTTGTCCCTCACATCTCTCTGTCAAAGGCGGAGGAGAGGTGGCTCAACTTTCTTTTCATTTTTGGCTAGCTGCTTGTTAATTCTCTTTGATTATCATTTGCTAGTCCATGAATTTCACATTGTCTTGAGTAAATTAGGATCGGGAAAAGATTAAACTAAGTTTATTGAGAGATTTATTTTTTTTTTAAAAAAAAATTAGGCATTTCTTTTTCAGAAAAGAAGACCTTATTCAACTTATGTCAGATGTATATTATGGGTCATTACAGGTAAAGATATTACAAACTTTATGAATTTACTACTAAAAAATGCAAATGTATCTTCATATGATCATTTCAATTCAGACGGGTAGTACAAAGTTTCCATTAGTTGAAATATATCCAAATAATTTTAAAACATTAAATATCAGGTTATCAAACTGAAAGCCAAGTAGAAGATATTGTTGACTAATTGATTGAAAAGTTTGCTGCAGCAACATATTTATTTTATTCCTCCAATTCCTTCTTGTAGAGCTCCATTGCCCTTATAGCCTTGTTTGGATGCATGCTGCATTTTCAACTCTTTTTATTTTATTTTTTATTCTTGGATTCATGTTTGGAACTCAAATTTTGTTCAACCCAATCCAACTCGATTGGGTTACCTGACTCAAATTTTTATTTTATTTTAATTATTTTTAATTTTTAAATTCATGTAGGGACCAACAATAAGCACCAAATCACCATAAAACTAACACCTAAAGAAAATCAATCTCAACAATCGGTTTATACACAAGAACGTCACTGGTTTAATTTGGGACCAAAGTTTCAGACTTATATGACCCGAGTGATTTTTGTGGTGGAGCCCAGTCTTGTTAAGCTCACGCTTATTGGATACAAGTTATCCATTAGTAACTGAAGATAAGAGACAAGACCAAGTGACGTAGAAGAAGACTTGGTAGCAATAATTAGAAGTATTTGTGTCTTCTAATCAAAAGATAATTAAAACAAGCCCGCAAGCTAAAGGAACGATAAACTCTGCAGGGTGTTTGAGAAAATTCTTTGATTTAATAATAATTCAAGGATTGATTATTACATTGCAAACTTATGTATTTATAGGAGATAAATATTTGTAAAGAAAGTAAACCTAATCCTAGTAATAATAGTAACCCTAGTCTTAATAGTAATAGTAAACCTAATCCTAGTAAGGAAATACTTGTAGAGAAAGTAAATCTAATTCTAGTAAGGAGAGGTGAAAAATTGAATTGACTTCTGAAAGTAAAGTGTGTGCAACAAGTGTCAACAAAAATTAAAGCACAGCGGAAAGTAAATGACACAGAGATTTTTGTTGACGAAGTGGAAACTCAGTTGAGAGAAAAACTACTCCGGGGCAGCCAAACCAAGGAATTCCACTATTCAGAAGACAAAGCTAGATACAAGATAATAATACTCACATGTACCGATGCAGTGGTTGTACCTTGATCTCTGACGTGTAACCCAACACGATCGCTTCCCAACCAGGTTCACCTACCTGAAGGGGTCTTCAATGAAACTCCTTACCTTAGAGCCGACCTCTAAGATAGACTTCGGTTTACAGCACAACACATTTGAAAAACGGCTTCAGATGAGATATCACGTCTCTGAGCTCTAATGGAATTCACACCAAATTCTTGCAGCTCTAAGTGCCTAAGGACCTCTATTTATAGGCTGGGGGTCAGAATGGGCGTCAAGAAAAATATGCCAGGGAGCCGTTCGGACGGTGGATCATGGCCGTCCGGACGAACAACTGTGCGACAGGATTTTCTGAAATTTTCGCGGAGAAATATTTCCTGTATAAGAACATCGTCTGGAAGGGATGGCTCGATCGTCCGGACGGACGCACGTCCGCTGCAAGTAATTTCCATAACAGGCTTCGCGCATCCGGACCATGGGGCAGGAGCGTCCGGACGGCTAAACTTCAACACGCAATTTCCATATCTGATGTGCGTGAGTCCGGACCATGAGGGAGAGACGTCCGGACGGTTGAAGTCGAATCGGCAGTTACCATATACGATGCACCAGCGTCCGGACCACAGCTGTCAGATGTCGGGACGGTTCATTTTGAACTGCGATTTTTGCCTTACGGAGATACGCGTTCGGACGTGATACCACATCGTCCGGACGGTTGATTGATCTTCCCTTTCTTGAACTTGGAAAGAATCAGTGAACCGTTCGAGAACTGATAGACGTCCGGACGTGCTGCTGAAACGTTTGGACGAAGCAAGCTGGCACAGAAGCTTCTCGATACGATGTAGGTGTCCGGACGGAAGAAACACGTCGTCCGACAGATGATGCTTGTCTGTCTGATGTCCGGACGGAATGACACATAGTCCGGACTGATGGAACAGTAGACAGATGGGTGTCCGGACGGGATGACACATCGTCCAGACGGCTGACAGGGAACTTGAAATTCTTTTGACTTGCAGGCAAAATCTTCTGACATCACTCTGAAAGTGGAATCCCTATTAACCGCATCATTACACATAAGTGATTTTGTCCAAACACAGAATAAGGCCAAAATACTAACAAACTCCCCCTTTGGCCATTCTGGGACAAAAATCACTTGACCGGTTTGGAAATACATTCCCGGTCCAAAACAACAATTACTCCCCTTTTTTGTCACAAAGGGACAAAGGGTAAACCAGAGTAATGAGAAAAACCACACAACAATTACTCCCCCTTAATCAGAAGCACAAGGGTAAACATAGTAATAATATCCACAGACAACAACGTTCTAAAATCCAAAACAATAGGAAACTAGAGAAAAGTCTGCAAGTGGCTCAAAAGAGAGGAACAGAAATCCTCTAAGTACCAAATCCTGTTGATCCACTGAAATCAAGTAACGGAGAGAAATCCATAACAGATGGATTTGTAGAACTTCGGCTTCTAGCTCTAGAAGCCGGGAGCCATGGGCTGAAAAGCCTTCAGTCGCTTTGATTTTGCAAAGCCTGAACCAGGTTATCCGCAAATTGACATCCTCTAAGCAACCGGTCTGCAAGATAACTGAGGAGATTCACCACTGAACCTCTGACTGATGCAGATTTGAGGGACTGCTACGGAAGGCTATGCATGAGCTAGGGAAAAAACTCATCTCAAATCCCAAGACCTTTGGACATTAAACATCCGACTTTAACAACAGTTAGTTTTCCAAAGGATGCATCTATCAATCACTGTGCTGGGAGCCGCTGGATGTCGTATTCTTGAAAAACCAATCAGAAATATCTCCAAAAATACCATTAGATCCTGTTAGTTCCAAACATAATGTAGGATTTGAGACGGCTGTCAAATGGATGCCAAAGAGAAATATAAGCAATGCAGCTACTCATAAGGCATAAATATATCATGATTAGCCCAACACACAGACATAAAAGGATTTTTATGCACACTATCTCAAAAAATATCCCAACAAATATTTCAATATTCTAAAAGCACAAAGACTTAAAAAAATAACGGAGGACACAATGAAGATCATGGGATGAGAAGGGATGTGCAAAGAATGCCAAAATTTAGGGAGAAATCCACGAGAAAAACACATAACATGACATGATAAATATGCAAAGATGTGTGTATGGCAGAGAAAGAGAAGCAAGTCTTAAACCTAAAGAGATCCTAACCGGATGAGCAATTGCTAGGTCAGCATAAGGCAAGACTGCTCTCGTTTGACCGTAAGAATAAGTCCGTCCAAACACTTTATACTGAAAATTTGGAAACTTGAGGAAAAATTGCAGAAAATATAAATTTTTTCAAAGGCAGTTTCAGAACACGCATGTATAATCAACTGATAACACAATCAGAGAGCATCTCAAAACTAAGCAGAGATATAAAAGAGAGTTGAGATTTCAATAAGCACAAATAACTTTTCCTGATCACAGAAAAATCAAATAGGCAACTCAACTGAAGCAATCCGTGTGTGTGTGGAGACTTTTTTCCCACAAGGTATGACTTTCCAAGACATGACAAAGAGCAACTAGATTTTCTAGACACGAGAGAAAATCAGAGACAGATAAGCCAAAAGTCAAACCTTATAACTTGCTAGGTCCTAACCACCCTCATCTGATACACTCCTCCAAAGAAACAGTACATATTCTGTTTTACTTGTACCATGTAGGACAAGGTAAATTTTTTTTTACTTGCTCATAGAGGGAAGGTAAATTTAAGCACATAAGAAGTGAGTAAACAAATTTAAAGCACATAACTTTTTATGAATTACTGCTCGAATCTTATGGTACTGCAAACTGTAGGGAGTGCCAAAATTTATAAATGACAGGTTCAGCTAGCCTGTGGTCAATTTGGCCATCTAATCAAGGACTTCTACACATATCCAAAATCTCCAAAAGCAACGAGTCAAAGAAGGAAAGAAGCTATCATACTTTTGCATAAACAGGAAAAACACTTGGCCCTAATACAGTCAAAACTCTCGAATATATCTAAGCATAGTAAATTAATTTTCTAACATTGATTTTACGAGGGTGGCTTGGCCCTAGTAAAATAAGGTTTGACCTTTGACTGATCTAACATTGATTTTCTCTCTTATTTAGAAAATTCGGGTGATTTAAGTCATATTAGTGAACTTCATACCTTATTGAGAAAGTCTTCACATACACACGCATTGCAAGAGTTTAGTTGACTATTGAAAAATTTATGTCTGCAAGGAAATTTATGCTCATTGATTACTGGACTCTTCTTTATATGTTTGGGCATTTTTGGCGAGCTATCTGACTGTTTTCTCAGGTTTAGATACATGTGTGTGCTGATTTCTTGTTGAAGACCTAACCTTGTTCTTTTCCTTTTTTTGTTTGTTTGTTTGTTTTTTTGTTTTGGTTATAGTTTTTCTTTATACTCTGTTTACCTTTTGTCCTTTTGTGACAAAAAGGGGGAGTATTTTTTGCTTTTGGACCGGGAATGTATTTTCAAACTGGTCAAGTGTATTTTTGTCCCAGAATGGCCAAAGGGGGAGTTTGTTAGTATTTTATGTTGGCTACATTCTGGATGACAAAAACACTTTATGTAATGGTTGCTTTTTAACAGGATTATCGGTTTTATTCGGAGTCTTCAAGTAATATGGACAGTGTCTCATTTCATGCCATGTGTATGGTCACAAGTTTCTAGAAGATGTCCATGAAGATTCCATGCAATTTCCAAGTCAGAACAGCCGGTTCTTGTGCAACCGTCCGGATGGGCCTTTGAAGGCGTCCGGACGCCCCTCAGTGTCTAGAACGCCCGGACGTCAGGGCAACACCGTCCGGACGCTACGTCAAGCTTCTCTAGTTTCTACACGGATTTGGATTTCATGTTCAGATACGGATTGGGAAACAGTAACCGTCTGGACGCTTTTCAGGTTTCCAGGAAGCTTTCTGCACACGTCTCAATGTTTTTATCATAACTCTCTACTCGAGTATCAGATTGAGACAAAATTGGTGTCGTTGGAAAGATAAGAAAATATCCTACAACTTGAACATCCGTATGGTCAATAGAAATGTCCGAAAGGCCTGCATAAATTCGAGAAATTTTAGAACTCTTTTTAAGACACGGTCGCAGAAGACCGTCTGGACTAGGCTAACTTCTGTCCGGACGCTCAACAGTCAGAGTTCGAATTTGTGCAAATTTAGGGTTTTTTTAAGCCTATAAATAGAGAGCTTTAGGCTTGTAATTGTAAGAATTATGTAAAGAATTCCATAGTATTTAGAGAGGGTGTTTAGGGAGAATCAAAGATCTGCTATCTCTCAAGTTGTTGCCGGTGTGTGCTCAACAGTTCGTGTGAAGTCTATCTTAGGGATCGGCCATAAGATAAATGAATCCATTGAAGACCCCTTCAAGTAGGAGACTTGGTTGGGAAGCATTCACGATGGGCTCCGCGTCAGAGTTAAAGGTATGACTACTGCATAAGGGTATGTGAGTATGAGTGTCTTGTAACTAGCTTTGTTTTCGGTATAGTGGATATCTTGGGTTTGGCTGCCCCAGAGTGGTTTTTCTCTTCACAGAGTAGTCAACAAATATCATGTCTTTTAAATTTCGCATTTTAAGATATTTTGTTATACACAAACACACACACTTGGTTGTTAGAAGTCATTATTTATTTTCAATTGATATTAATGATTATGGATGAAGAATCCGGTTGTGAGAATTCGGTCGATTGAGTGTGTGTCTTGGCCAGTTGATTGTTGCATATTGATTTGGGTTGTTATCTTGTGTGTGTGTGTGTGTGTGTGATGATATTTGAAATGGATTTTGACTGAGTATTGTTTTTGTTGGCTAATATTCTTTGATTTGGTCGTGTAGTGGTGTAAACCATGAGTTGATTGTGTACCCGGCTATTAAATCCATGAGACCTAGACTTGATTATTTCTCTGACTTTGATTACTGCCATGAGATTATGTTTTGAGATTACTGATGATTTCGGTTGAAATTCTATATTTTTAATCGACTAAAATCTGAAGTTATGTGCTTGATATAATGTGTTTTGGATTATTGGGTTAATTGATTTGTGGTATTAATACTATGTATTCATGCTCTAATGATTTAGGTATTTGATTTCCTAGATTAGTTGTGAAGTTCTGAAATTAAGGTTATTTCCAAAAGTAATAGAACATGATTTTTATAGTTTGGTCGATTAAGTATGTTTCCCTGAGTTTAATTATGTAATGTATTGTTCTGGAAATTGGGTATTATTGTACTGGCTTTTAAATTGGCTAAGTATTGATTTTATGTTGTAAATCAAAGATGGAGATGTGATGTTAAAATTGGTATTTTTAAAAGAACTGAATTTTGGTGTTTTATGAAAAAGGAGTTGAATGTTATTTTGATGAGCTTTGTGATTTGTGGAAAATATATGTATGTGTGATTAAGGTTCATGTTTAGGCATGAGTTTCTAAAAGTAATGATGATATTGTCCTTCTATGCACATATGTATATGTATTTTGAAAAAAATTTATTGACTTCTAATTAAAACCAAGTATGTGTTTGTGTTCAAACAAATATCTTAAATGCGAAATTTAAATGAGACAAGATATTTGTTACGAAGTGAAAACTCTATGAAGAGAAAAAACCACTCCAGGGCAGCCAAACCCAGGAAATCCACTATCCAAAAACAAAGCTAGTTACAAGAAACTCATACTCACATAACCCTATACAGTAGTCATACCTTTAACTCTGACGTGTATCCCAACACGAACGCTTCCCAACCTGATCTTCCACCTGAAGGAGTTTTTGATGGATTCCTTTACCTTAGGGCTAACCCCTAAGATAGACTTCACACGATCAAATCACACACTGGCAAAAGCTAGAGAGCTAGCGGATCTTCAATATCTCCCTAAACACCCTCTCTAAGCTATAAGGAATTCTCTATCGAATTCTGTACAAAAAACAGACCTAGAGCCCCTTATTTATAGGCTTTAAGAGACCTCAAAAACTGCTGAAAATCGGACTCTGTCTGTCGAGCGTCTGGACGGAAGTTTGCCACGTCCGGACGGATTTCTGCGATATCCTTCAGAAACAGCGCAATTCTATCCTTATCAAGTTTGCTTCCTAACGGCTTGATCGAGCGTCCGGACGGTGTTCGCTAAAACCTTTCCGCGTACAAACGAAATTCTGGAGTTATCTGAACTACTGGATATCGTCTGGACGTATTACTGAGTCATCCGGACAGTCTACAAATACAGGACATCGTCCGGAAGTGATGCCGAGTTGTCCGGACGGATTGCAGAGACTTCCCAAACAGTGTTGACTTCTGAAAACTGACTCCTTGTAGAATACTGATTGGCCGAATGTCCAGAAGGTGTTGCTCTGATGTCCGGACGTCGTCAATGTTTATCTGTAGGACACTGCGGGGCGTCCGGACGCCTTCAAAGGCCCGTCCGGTCAATTAGGTTGTATATCTTTTCGTTAGCTTTCCAATGACACAATTTCATCCAAATCCGATATTTGAGCATAAAGTTATGATCGAAATACTAGAGGGCGTCTGGACGGCTTGATTGAGCGTCCGAAAGATCAACTGCAACCACCTTTCCAAAATAGCGCTGAAAGCTTCCATATCAAGGCCACGTCCGAACGGTGTTGCCCTAGCGTCCCGACGGTTACACTTCTGCTGTACGACTTGCCTTACCAAGGATAGCGTCCGGACGGGAACACCACATCGTCCAGACGGTTTGCAGCTGTCTTCCCATATCTGTGTTTGAGACAGAAACCCTATTACTTGTCGAACTATGAATGGCGTCCGGACGGTATTGCCACGTCTTCCGGACGGATGCACTTGAACGCTGGATTCTTCTCGAACTCTTAATAGCGTTCGGATGATTTGTCATTATGTCCGGACGGACGCAATCTTGAACAGTTCGAAATTTTTAGACACTGATGGGTGTCCGGACGAAAAATTCTCGGCGCCCGGACGGAAGTTGCTAATTGATGAGCGTTCGGACGGGAACACCACATTGTCCGGACGGTTGCTTGGGATCTGACTTCTCTGAGTTGGAATCTGTACAGAATCTTCCTTGAACACTGAAATAGCCTTCATGAAGCTTGTGACATTTGCAACTTGTCATAATACTGCTCTTTCCATATCAGAGAAATAAACTCTGAATATCTGAAGACTCTGAAATATACGGCATCCCTTGTGAAAGCAGCAACATTACATAATAGTGATTTTGTCAACAGAATGTTGCCAATCAAAAACTAACATATTTGATGCAGATGATGAACTGAGACTGCATAAAAGGGTTGTAAGTATAAAATATTTACTGAGGGTAGTACTGATTTCAATAGTGTTATGTTTATGCTTTATTTTAATTGGATACGTGTGAATGATTATTGCATACTATGAATAATAAACTTATTAATATTGGGAGGAACATCTCCCAAAGGTTCAGGATGGGAATGTTGCCTGAACCTAAAGCAATAATAATTAATATTGGGAGGAACGTCTCTCAAAGTGCTAGGAGAGTGACGTGAAACGTACTCTGCTAGTGCGAAAATATGTTAATAAAAAGTAATGTAGGAGGAACGTCTTCGAGGTCAGTCGCTAATCGAGTAACGACTCAGAAGGAGTGGAGTGAAATGACTATATTGAACTATTTAACACTTTACATATAAAATTGTCATCCCATCATTATGTTATCTCTCTCCTTAAATAAAGCATAATACATTATATTGTTGAATAACAGTTAGCTCACTTATGTAAATACAGGGTTGTGATATTAACCACCATCTCATAGATGATTGTACCGGAACCGAGAATGATGAGTACCAGGATTATCAGGATCCTTGTGTTGATCCTAGTTACATAGATGAGACTATCTAGTGTCTCCTATTTTGTAATGGACTTACTGAAAAGTCTATCCTTTATGAAAATGTTAGGACTTATTTTATGCATTCCCTAAATGACTTGTATTTTCTTTTATGGTTTGTATAATGACAATAATTATGTAGAATTCGTACCGCATGTGGCACTTATGTTATTACTTTTCGTGTGTATTTATTTGTAAAACACTTTAATTATTTTAATGCATCTTGAGGTATTTCAGTCAAAGTTCTAAACATATTGTAAGGGAATTGTTCCTCATGTTTGAAAAAAATAAAATAAAAAAAAGGATATTAAATTTTTTTTTTCGTTGCGAGATTTATCGTCTTTGAAGTAGTAATGACACATAATTATCTAGATATAATTATTTACGCATTTTTGTAAAAAGCGGGTCGTTACACGAAGAGTAGTTGATCTGTCAAGAAACTATACTTCTTTAAGTTAATGAACAACTTTTTGCCACAGAGGATCTCTAACGCCTTCCTCGTGATCCATGTGATCCTTCGGGTTGTGATTGTAAATAAGAATATTGTAGAAATAGACGACAACAAATTTTCCAATGAAAGGCTTTAGTATCTGTTCATTAGTTGCATGAATGTGCCCAGGGCATTCGATAGTCCAAAGGGCATCACCATCCACTCAAAAAGCCCTTTCTTCATCTTGAATGCAGTCTTCCATTCATCTCTCGGTCGTATATGAATTTGGTGATATCCGCTCCTCAGATCAATCTTCGAAAAGATTGAAGCTCCAGATAGCATATCAAACATATCGCCTATTTGTGGAATAAGAAACTACTCGATCATGATCTTGTTTATAGCTCAGCTATCCATGCACATATGCCAACTATCATCCTTCTTTGGTACTAGCAAGGCTGGTACGACACATGGGCTCATGCGATCCCGCAGATGTCCCTTCTAAATCAATCCCTCCAACTGCTCTTGCAAGATCGCATTCTCCTTAAGCTCATCCGATAGTGCGGAAGGTTCGGGAGGCTTGCACCCAGTACTAAGTCAATATAGTGCTGAATGTCTCTCATGGGCGGTAGCCCCTCGGGTATCTCTTCAGGCATGATGTCCCGAAACTCCTTTAACATTGGTCATAATATTTCGAGAGCTTCTTGTGAGGTACAAACCATAGTTCCCTCGGTTACCAATGCTATGATCTCTCAGGCTCCCCTAACCTCCTCCATAAAATCCAGTCCTATGGTTAGAAAGACTTGTTTACTCTTGGAACGGGTAGGAGTAGCGATCGCCTCTTCCTGTACTGGTTGAAATATTATCTTATGGCCATCCCATAAGATAATGTAGACATTGTCCCTACCTTTGTGCTGGGCATCCATGTCAAATAGCAATGGTCGCCCTAAAATTATATGGCACATGTCCATCTCCACAACATACACAACACCGAGTCCGAGTAATGCTTATATACCGATCGAGAATGCGAAACAACATCTCTCGGATACTTATGTCTTGGTACCCTGCTTGATCCAACCGATCTTGTATAGTGATGGGTGCTTCTCAGTCTTCAGCCCTAACTTCATAACCATCACTTTAGAGACGACATTTTCTCCACTGACCTTGTCAATTATGACATCACATACCCTTTGGTTGACCTTGCAATGAATACGAAAGATATTGTGTCTTTGTGGATGCTCCCCTCGTCTTGGAGTCAAGAGTAAGCACTAAATTACAAGGGATCGGGAGAGTGGAACTTTTTCATAGGCGTTGGCCAATTCTTCCTCTTAATTGGGTTGATCATCCCCGATCTTTCCATCCTCTCCATCTTCATCTCCATTTTGGCCAAAGGGGCTGGCTGAGCCACCCTCATGGCCTGTTTGGGGGTGGCCGAACCACTTCCATGGGCCTTGGGGGTGGTTTGACCACCCCAGACCGGCCACAGGGGGTGGTTCGGCTACCCCTAAGTAGGGCTGACAATTTTTGACATGACCCGCAAACCCAACACGAAGTTAAAGGGTTCGGGTTAAACTTAAAAATGTTCGGGTCATAAAAAGGTTGACCCGTTTAATAAAAATGGTCATTACATGGTCAACTTGTTTGACCCATGGGTCAACCTGTTTGACCAGTATACTTAAACATTTTTTTCAACATTAAAAATTAAATCTAAACAATCATGTTACCTCTCTCTTTCTCTCACTGTCTAAAAAGTAAATATTAAGCTAAAAAAATCTCATAAAAAACAAAACAATTTTTTTTTTCTTTTATTGAGTTAGAACTTGAACAAAAAAGGCAAAGACTAAAAAAAAATTAGCGGATTTTTTTTTTCTTTTCAAGTTTTCGAACTTAGAAGTTGAACCAGAACAAGTAAAAAATAAAACAACTCAATGTTTTATATTTCAACTGTGAAATAATATGATTATTCAAATAATATGATTTTTTTTTTTAGTTTAAATTTGTGTTTTTATTTTTATTTTTATAGACTTTATTATTAAATGGGTCAAACGGGTCGTGTCGTGTCAACCCGTTATTTAAGTGGGTCGTGTTAGGGTCGAAGGGTCTGACCCTTTTATCTAAACGGGTCGTGTCAGGGTTGATCCTTAACGGGTTGGCGGGTCAAACTGGTCGGATCAACTCATTTTGACAGCCCTATGCCCAAGGGCCAAACCCCCTTAAATTTTTATTTATTTTTCTTTATCTTTAGGCATTGGGGGTGGCCGAACCACCCCCGTGGCCCTTTGTGGTGGTTCGCCTCCCCCTTCCCCCGCTCTCCCCTAAGAGCCAAACCCCCTTAATTTTTTTTTTCCTTTCTCTTTTGCCCTTGGGAAGGGCCACGGGGTGGTTCGACCATTCCCAGACCAGCCAAGAGCCACCCCCTTCTGTTTTTTTTTTTTTTTTTTTTTTTTTAAAGTTTTATTATTTTAAATTATTTTAATGTTTTTTTAATGCATAGGACACGTGTCAAAACCTGTCAGTACCAATAGTTTTTGGACGGAAAAATTGACGAAGGTACCATCTCCGTCTTTTCTCAAAACCCAGGTACCTATGATACCAATTGAAGCACATTGGGCAAAATAAAAGACTTTAAACCACAGTATCAATACCTAATTTAACCCTTAATTTAATTAAAAACCCACTCTTATAATTAATTGTTTACTACACTAAGACTCACTATTAATATTTATTTCCTAATTCATTACTTTACCTTAAATCCCTCTTATTTCGATAATGTAAATATTATCACTTATAATTTATTATTAGTCACATCTTATTTAATAGATATAATTTATTAATGTTCAACTTTTTATTTATTTTCTTGGCCGTTACAAGCTTAGTGGTCATCGAAAGGATTCTTTCGTAGTGCTTTTGGAGGCACTGACTTTGCCTAAGTGAGTCTCTCCTCATTATGTAATGATTTGTATATTGTATTAGCAATTTGAGATGTAACGATATTATAAATGATTTAATACCTCTGGTTAGTTTCATGAATATATTTATGTAATCAATTTAAAGATAAAAATTATTCAGGTTTTTCCTCTACTACTACAAAAATACTGACAATTGGACGCGTGTCTACAGTACCGGTTACTGTAGACATGCGTCCAATTTGACACGTGTCTTATGAGACACGTGTCTAATTGTACAGCCGCCACAATTGGACGCGTGTATTTAATACGCGTGTCCAATTGGACACGTGTATTAAATACACGTGTCAAACTGTTATTTTTTTCAAATATAATTTTTTTTTATTAAATAGAATTTCAACAATTAGACACGCGTATTTTATACGCGTGTCCAATTGGACGCGTGTATTTATTATTTTTTTCCAAATATAATTTTTTTTTTAATTAAATAGAATTTCAACAATTAGACACGCGTATTTAATACGCGTGTCCAATTAGACGCGTGTATTTAATACACGTGTCAAACTGTTATTTTTTTCCAAATATAATTTTTTTTAATTAAATAGAATTTCAACAATTGGGGACGTGTATTTAAATACACGTCCCGGATGGGGCAATTGGGGACGTGTATTTAAATACACGTCCCCAATTGTTGAAATTCTATTTAATTTTAAAAAAATTATATATGTATACGTAGGCGCGCGGGAATTATCCCGCGCCCACTGATGACCATTAATCTTAATTTAAGTTTCAAAAAGAAAAAAAAAATTATATATGTATATGTAGGCTCGCTCTCTCTCTCTCTCTCTCGCTCTCTCTGTCTCTGTCTCTCGCCTCTCTGTCTCTGTCTCTCTCTCTCTCTCTCTCTCTCTCTCTCTCTCTCTGTCTCTCTCTCTCTCTCTCTCTCCGTCAACACTGGACCACCGGCCAGCTTCCCGACCACCGCGTGGTCGGCCTTCCCTCCGTCTCTTGCTCTCTCTCTCTCTCTCTCTCTCTCTCTCTCTCTCTCTCTCTCTCTCTCTCTCTCTCTCTCTCTCTCTCTCTTTCTCTCTCTCGCTCTCACTGTCTCTGTCTCTCGCCTCTCTGTCTCTATCTCTCTCTCTCTCTCTCTCTCTCTCTCTCTCTCTCTCTCTCTCTCCGTCAACACTGGACCACCGGCCAGCTTCCCGACCACCGCGTGGTCGGCCTTCCCTCCGTCTCTTGCTTGCTCTCTATCTCTCGCTCTCTCTCTCTCTCTCTCTCTCTCTCTCACTCTCTCTCTCTCTCTCTCTCTCTCTCTCTCTCTCTGTCAACACTGGACCACCGGCCAGCTTCCCGACCACCGCGTGGTCGGCCTTCCCTCCGGCCTTCCCACCGTCTCTTGCTCGCTCTCTCTCTCTCTCTCGCTCTCTCTGTCTCTGTCTCTCGCCTCTCTGTCTCTGTCTCTCGCTCTCTCTCACTCTCTCTCTCTCTCTCTCTCTCTCTCTCTCTCTCTCCGTCAACACTGGACCACCGGCCAGCTTCCCGACCACCGCGTGGTCGGCCTTCCCTCCGGCCTTCCCTCCGTCTCTTGTTCGCTCTCTCTCTCTCTCTCGCTGTCTCTGTCTCTCTCTCTCTCTCTCTCTCTCTCTCTCTCTCTCTCTCCGTCAATACTGGACCACCGGCCAGTTCTAAGTGGACGACGAGTTGGTTCTGCATGTGTTTCGTATAGGTATATCGTATACGTATTAGGAAGGAAAAAAACAAAAAAAGAAAAAGAAAAAAAGAAGAAAAGAACAGATCTGTTCTTTTCTTCTTTTTTTTAAAGCAATATTTTTGATTTTGGCAACGTGTATTCTTAACACGTATCAAGAAAAATATATAATTTTTCATTTTTTTTTATTAAAATATATATACACATTTAGCCACGTGTATGTATACACGTGGCTAACAATTTGGAATTTTTTTTTAAAAAAATCGGTTTGACACGTGTATTGAGATACACGTGTCAAAATGTGCAGTTAGTGACTTCCACATCTGACACGCGTCTCACGCGTGTCAAAATGCACGTGTCAAACTGTTTGACACGTGTACAACACTGTACACGTGTCAAACTGCACGTGGCAATTTGAAGTGATTTTTGTAGTGTACAATTATTGTTTAAGGATTTAGAAGTAACGTTTCGTGGTTAATTGATTTTAATTTTCCACTCCGTCCTTAAATTTAGGTTGGGCCGTTACAGAATTAGAGGCCAAATATAATGCTTACGGAGCGTAGCTGGGCAGCCACAACGTACGGGCCGAAAAGATTTTTCCGAGTTGAAGTTAGTTGCGCGATTCTAACACTCGTAGAGAAAGGTATGCCCGGAGTGCATTATTGTTATCAGTTGGGAGCTTTCTTGTGGTCCTGGTTTCTCCTGTATTCTTTGGTTTCTTTCAATAACACTTATTAAAAAACAATAGTATTTTTTTTTAAAAAAAAACGGCTGATGGGTTTATTCATCTCAACATATATTTGTACTATACATCTCAACATATATTTGTACGAATGTACATGGACAAATATAAAGAAAAATACACAGAAGGAAAGTTGCTGCCTCGAGCTTCCGCATATAATTACATTAATCATATTTTAATCTGAGTCTGTTAATACTTTTAAGCTTCCAACCTTACACGAAAAAGAAGCAGTCGATAGAATAAGAATAAAGGAAACTGAGAACAGTTGTCGTTCATGCAGGCGGGATGCATCGAGACTGGTAAGTAGTCTTCATACACTTGAACTTCAATTTCATGCACTGTATATGCTCTCAAGGAAGTTATCGAGGTTGAAGGAATAAAGTTGGTGGAGCCTTTAGTCCCCCAAGGAAAGCATTGTTCCAATGGAGATGCTTCTTCTGTAGTTAGGCATATCCATCCTTTAGCTAAATATATATACATCATGAAAGCAGCTAGCTAGGCATTTCTTCATCAGTTTCCGATTACAGTTGCATTACAGGGCCAAGCTCCTTGACATGCGGCCATTTTGTTAAGTTTGCATGTAAGTTTCATGCATTCTCTCTAGTGTGCCAATTGCCAAGGAGATTTGTCCTGCCATTCATCTGTAACTCTTATCTATAGTATAAATATTGTTTTTGATATTATCTGGCGCTAATAGTGCGGAAGCTCTGGTCGATCGGCTAATGTTGTATATCCATATGATTCAGGCGTGGCCTTTTTCTGCTATCTACAAATTGGTAATTCTTTTTCGTCTTTTTAGTTTTTCGTTTGCATCAGCATATTAATTGGTTATCCTCTTATCGATCTGTTTCAAAAATGAACAAAACACTACTATTATTTATGGTTCCTTTCCAATTGAGATGGATTTATAGGTTACGTTATAGAAGCAATCACCTTTTATGGGGCATCTTGACTAAGCCAATGAGCTTTAGTTCAAATGTCCTTCTCTTGGAGTAATGAGGTTGGGGGGTGAGCTTGTGGGTGCAAAACCAGCTCAGTTCTTTTGCAACTTGCCAAAACAGAGGTTGTATTTTGGTGATGTTTGGGAAAATTGATTTGGAAGTGCTTTATTCAATTAAGCCTATTATGTTCTTTATGTTTCTTTTAACTTGTTATTTTCGTTAAAGCTTTAACCGAGTATCCAAACTTTTTTTTTTTTTTTTTTAAATTTTATAGTTCTTTTTTACAAAATATCTCTCACAATGGTAGGGTTTCTAAAGAATAGGACATGATGTGATGCATTTGGACCCAAGACTTTGAAGGCATATGGTTGAGGATCCCATTTATGTTAATATAGTCTTGGTTAATTTCTTTTGACCCCTGGGAACCCAATATAATTATCTTCATCGGCGGGGGAATCTGTTCTTAGCTTGAAGACATATTTGGTGGCATCAGCCTCTCAAATTCCTGTAAGTGTTTCTATATATTTTTGACAAAGAAATTAAAATGATATAATGGACAGTGTTGAGCACTTGAGCTTCGAAAACTGTTAACTATATCTTGAAGTTCTGACTTTGGACCGTCCCTGTTTGATTTTAACAGCATTCTTCATTAGGTTTGATGTGCATAACCTTTTTTTTTTAGATGTTTTCTTTGACATGGTGCTTCCTTTCACTTATCACAAATAAAAACGATAATTGTGGGCATAGCTCCATTGATGGGTCCTAATGGCGTATTAAAAATATATATATATATATATATATTTAAAAAAATTTATGGTATTAGCGTCAACCCAGTCGACTCTAATGCCCTATATATATTTTAAAAATTTTAGCTTAATATTATTTTATTTTATTTTATTTTAATTTTTGAGGTATTAGTGTCCACATGAGTCGACGCTAATAGTATACCTATCAGCGTTGACTTATGATATATGTGTTACACATTTTAGCGTCGACCAAATATAGCATTAGCGTCGAAGTCTATCATCAGCGTTAGGCTTTTAGTGTCGACTTTTTAGCATCCAAGAATCGACGTTAATACTCATTAGTGTCGACTTTTTGGACTTTTAGCGTCCACTAAGAGTCGACGCTAATTAATGAACGAATTTCTTGTAGTGAAACAAATATGTATTGATTATGCACAAAGTCTACAATACTGGGTATTAACGTCGACTTTTGGACTTTTAGCGTCCACTAAGAGTCGACGCTAATGAGCAAATTTCTTGTAGTGAAAACAAATATGTATTGATTACGCACAAAGTCTACAATACGTTTCTAATTGATCACTCATGTGCTCATGGCTCATCAAATTGAAAACTAGCTTATTTCCTTTTTGTATTAGTAAACAATATTCGATAAAATTAAATATATAGTTCATTTTGTTTTTGTATATATAAATTTCAAATTAAATTAAACTTGTCCTTTTTTTATTTATATATATTTTTTAAACTTTCAATCTTGAAGTGATAGGTGTCATGCAATGTGTACAAGCCATATTGAGTATATAGGCATCAATGATGAATTTCTAGATGTCCCCGTGAGGATTGATTTAAGGAAAATGAAGGATCAAGAAATTCAGATTTTGGTGCACTTCACGGAATTCATTGATATATATATATATTGCAAATAAATATGGGTTTGGTTTTTATTGAAGGTGGGTTTTAATTTGTTTGCTAAAAATGGTTGGATATATTGCAAATAATGATCGATATGCAAGTAGGCTTTATATTATATATAGAATGATTATTGAGATTATTGCTATTTGTGAACCTTAACTACATAGGATTGTAAATCCTATATGATGTCCTAAACCATATGTAGGTTGGTAACTCAAATCAGTGTAAAAGTTTATGATGGGAGCCTAGAGATTGTTCTTAATTAGGTTTGAGGGAAAACTATTTAAATTGAGATACTTAGCCCGTTGTTATATTATATTGGACGGGGTCAACTTTAATTACATTAATCTAATCTTATATACACAATAAAATGTTAAATAATAAAGGAGTGTCATGAATACAAATTTCCACGTACCATTCCTATTTCTTACGTTTTTAGTCATGGAAAATTTAGTATATATCAAAAACATATTTTGATTTACGTTTTAGGTCTAGGGTTAGGTTGGTGTAAACATTAATCCAAGCCATAAGAATTTAAGTTTGTGTATGTTGTCCAAAATAGAGCTAATTAGAGTAAAACCACCATGACTTTTGATTCCAACATCAGATAAAGGGAACCTTTATGGCGTTGGAAAGCATATTCGAATGGCTTCAACTTTATATTTCATGAAAGTTTTCCTAGTCCGATTTTTACTATGTCACAATTGACTGTTAATTGAAGACTAAAATTTTGGACGGAATAGCTCGATCGGAGTCTTGGTTGGAAGCCGTTCAAACGAAGTATCTAAGATTCTGGACATACAACTCGATTGAAAGCTGCTTTAATGAAGTACTTCAAGGTTTCAAAATTTTAACTTTCGAGAGGTTCATGCACTACTAAAAAACCGGATTTTATAGACGGTTTTCAAAACCGTCTATAAAAAAAAATATTGTGGATGTTTTTTTACTAAACCGTCTGAAAAATAAATTTACGGACGGTTTTTTTAAACCGTCCGTAAAACACAGACAGTTTTCTTAAACCGTCCGCAAAACACAGACGGTTTTGATATAACCGTCGGTAATTATAAAATTACCGACGGTTTTTCTAAACCGTCTATATTATTATAGACGGTTTTTTCAAACCGTCTATATTATTATAGACGGTTTTTTCAAACCGTCTATATTATTATAGACGGTTTAGAAAAACCGTCTGGAATTAGAAAATTCCAGACGGTTATATCAAAACCGTCTTTAAATAGAAAGACGGTTTTATAAAAACCGTCTGGAATTTTCTAATTCCGGACGGTTTTTCTAAAACCGTCTAGACCTAATTTCTAATTGTAGAAATCCCTAGCTAGCTCGATCAGTTCATGCTCTCTCTCGATCCATGCTTTCTCTCTCACACACACGCCGGCTGCCATAGCTTCTTCCTCCACTTCTCCGGCACTCTCTCTCTCTCTCTCTCTCTCTCTCTCTCTCTCTCTCTCTCTCTCTCTCTCTCTCTCTCTCTCTCTCTCTCTCTCTCTTTAGCTCAGTTCCCCCCTAGGTCCCTCTCGATATTTCCCTCTCTTTTCCCGCCGGCTGGCCCTGAATCGTCTTCTCCGGCGCCATCTCTCTAGAAGTCGACCCCGGCTGGGCCCTACATCATCTTCTCCGGCGACCCTCCGACGCGTCTCAGCTAGCCCACGCCCGTTTTCCCGACGTACGCCGGCCCACGCCCGGATTAAAGGTTTGATTGGTTATTTGTATTTTTATTTTGTTTGTTTTTTGTTTTTCCGTTTGGGCAATTCGGAGATTTTCTGTTTGTTGAATTGATTTTTCTGTGTTAAATCCTGGGTTTTCTGTTTGTGTTGAATTGATTTGGAGATTTTCTGTTTGTTGAAAAAACTGGATACACGGTTTGTTTAGATAACTTTTACGTGTCTTAGTTCTTGATAAATTGATTCCAACAGGATGATTTGTTTTAGTTTTAGTTCTTGATAAACTGGATAAATTGATTCCAACACAATCAAATATATTCCAACAGGATAAATTGATTTGTTTTAGTTTTAGTTCTTGATAACTTTTTGACTGGCTTCAGTGTCGGTGACAACCCATTTTACCGAGATTTTCTGGGATTCAATTCCCTCAATTTTGTTTGTTTTAGTTTAGGTTATCTTTTCATGTTATTCGGGATAATTAAGTATATATACTCCCTACATATATCATTGGTTAAGATTGGAGTTCTTTTACTGATTTAATACTTAGTGGAGTGACAGTTCAATTATATAAGGTTTAATTGTTTGTTGACACCCAAAAATATACCTACAGAGTTCTCTTTTTTTTTTTGTTGGAAGGGGAAATATATATATAATGATAGACGTGTTTTTAACTCTTATGTTAGTTTACTTTCTAGATAGGCTATGAAATAATCATATTTTGAGGCTAGATACTATCCACTTGATTTTATGGTTTTTGTGTCTCTATCGTTGAACAAGTAATTAGTAGTTAAGAAACTTGAAGGAAGGGGCATCCTGGCATGAACGAATGCAGGTAATTAAAGTGATTCTATAATAATATGGTATGAAATCCACGAAATGATCAAGTACTGTTGCCACTTGGCAGCTTGTGATATGAAGCAAGACATAATAAACCAACCAACCCTTCATTTTCTATGCGAAGTTATCGCTCACAAACAAAAATTTCCCCAGTTTTAATGACTCAATACAATAGGTGCTAATGCACTTTTATAAAAGTAGCTAAATCCTTAAATTATAGGATTTTGGGCTTGAACTTAGTTGAAACCTTTAAGTACTTGGGGCTCCTTGACTAATCCCAAATTCCCAATATAATATCCAAGTACTTTGAGCTCCAAAATCTCTCTCTCCACCACTTGAACATACTCCAACAAGAACAAATATGTATGCTACATTGGTTGGCATCATCCTCAAAACACCTGTACTCCCTCCTTCCTATTTTGTTGGTCTTTCTTTCCTTTTTTAGGATAACCCGTCTCGTGGTTGTCTTATCGATGAATCAAGTTTTTTTTTTTAAGGCTTAGAGGCCTTTCAGTAGGTGGGCCTCAAGGGCCCTTCGGTATGGTGGGGCTTACCACCTACTATAACTCTTAATTTGGAATATTATCTGTGGTTCCAAAAAATTAGGCAGCTTTCTCCTTCCCTTAATTCAGAAATTGTTCATTCCAGAAGCATGTTCAGATAGCTTCCCAACCTCTAATTTGTTGTTAGACTTGGGTTTAACAACTTTTAAAATGGTTTTCATTTTTTTTTCCCCTTTGTAAGTGTAATCTGAATGTGGATACTCAATCCTAAACCTTTTATTGGATTATATAAAACTTTATTAATTAAACTAATTAAGACCCATCAAGATATTCAACTATAATTAGATCTCTCCAACTATCTCAGAACTACATGCCTATAAATAAGCCACGACCCCAAGTATCAAAACTCTCTAATATTCAAGTGCTCTTATACATCCGACAAGTTTCTTATTGTTTTGTAGGAATCGAAAAGGGACGAGTCACCAAATCCAAATCCAAGATTATCCACATAGGCATCACTCTCCCAAGCTTTCTCATGTGATTCTTGAAAGTGAACTTTGATGTTACTGTTAGATTTTCCATGTGATTTGTTGCGTGATTTAAAGCAATAGGATTGATGTTTAACCCCAACTAACAATATGTTGGGATGCCACTCTCATTATAGGTCACCCTAGTATGCTATAAAAAAAACAAAATTTTCTTTCATGTTAGCTTCAGCCGATTATGCAACTTCATAACCTATACAATTTACTTTTGTTTGCCTGGATTGATTATCATTAATCTTAGGGATATGTCAAAAGCTGTGGTCAAATGACAAATATATTCATTGCTTTTGCTTTTCGGTGGGCTGCTTGAAACTTTCTATTGCTTCCTTTTCTTTTCTTTTTGTCAAAAAAAAAAGAGTTTTTAGGTCATCCGACGCACTCATACCATTATATCTTGATTTTTGCCGGGATAGTTTTTATTACTAACCTTTAACAAATTGATGCGAAAGTCACGTAAAATTTGTCAAATTAGCTTTTAAAGTTAAAGAGCTTTATAGGGGGTTTTTTTTCTTCCTTTTTTTAATGAAAAAACATGCCCCAGAATCAAAGTTAGGGATTTCTAAAAAATATATTTTTTTAAAACAAAAGGCAAGAAAAGGCTTAAGGTTTTTTTTTCCCCTTATTCAGAAGGAACTTATAAAGGCGGCATTTTAGTTGTCAAGCCAAATACCATTTGATAAAGAGCTTGTTAAATAGTAAAATTTGTTAAAAATTAGTAGAGGAAAACCAAATATATAGAGCTCATTTTGAGAGCTCTAACGGTGTTAGAACATTCATAATTAACTTTCTACTTCTAGTTTTTCTCTAAAATTTTAACAAAATACACTATTTAACAAACTCTATACCACAAAGACCACCAATGCATGATTGTATCCATGACTTTTCAGTTTTCAATATCTTTTTCTTCTTTATATGGTGTAGTTAGGAAGATGGACAAGAGTTGGATGAAGTTGCCGCGAAGTTCGCGAGAGTATATTCGCGGGGTTATGGAATTTGTGAAATTTGCACGTGAACATGAGAGTAGAAAAGATGTCATTGTGTGCCCCTGTAAGAAGTGTTTGTTGGGCAAATCATGGTCCAGTGAAGTCGTATTTACTCATTTAACATCAGGTACTGGGATTATTGAGGGTTACACTGAGTGGATAATGCATGGGGAATCACTTGTCCCTCCTGTTCAGAGCGAGACAATACATGAAGCTCCCAGGTTGCTTCAAGTGGATGGCATTCCACTACATGGGGGGTCCAGTGGGATGCAAGACATGCTTAATGATGTTTTCATGATGCACGATATCTGTGTAGAAGCCGGTGGGTCTCAAGTGCGAGATGAAGTCGAAGCCGAAGCTGAGCCCGTGGATGTTGAAATTGAAGACTCTAACAGGGTGCCGAATAAGTTAGAAGAATTGCTAAAGGATGCCGATACGCCACTCCATGGAAATACAAAACATAGCAAATTGGGAGCTATTGTGCGCCTATTTAGTATTAAGTGTATGGGTGGTTGGAGCAATACATCGTTCTCCATGTTGCTTGAATTCATTAATGAACTAATGCATCCAGATGCAAGTTTGCTGCCTAAAGACACATATGAGGCAAAAAAATACTTGAAGGATTTGGGCCTTGAGTATGAGAAGATATCAGCTTGTCGCAATGGCTGTATGTTGTTTTGGAAGGAAAATGAAAAATTACACAAATGTACATTCTGCAATGAGTCCAGGTGGAAGGATAACTTAATTAATGAAGATGGGTCGATAAAATGTTCGAAAAAGAAGCCGGTCAAAGTGTTGCGTTGGTTTCCTCTAATACCAAGGCTGCAGAGGTTATTTATGTCACATCATACGTCGCCACATATGAAGTGGCACGCTCAAGGCCGTACAAAAGACGGTGTGTTGAGGCATCCGGCCGATGGAGAAGCATGGAAGGCATTCGATTCACGTTACCCAATATTCGCATCAGACCCGCGAAATGTCCGGCTAGGTTTAGCGTCGGATGGCTTCAATCCTTTTGGGAACATGTCCTCTAGTCACAGTACTTGGCCAGTAATATTAGTACCTTACAATTTACCTCCTTGGATGTGTATGAAGTAGCCGTATTTTATGTTAACCTTGATTCTCCCTGGTCCGAGTGCACCAGGACAGAATATAGATGTGTACCTAGCTCCCCTTGTAAGTGAGTTGAAAAAACTATGGGAAGTAGGGGTACAGACTTTTGATGTAACCTCGAGGAAATATTTTACAATGCGTTCGGCCTTGATGTGGACGATAAATGATTTCCCGGCATATGGTGATTTGTCAGGTTGGAGTACACATGGACGAAAAGTATGTCCTTGTTGTATGCATGAAACGCAATCAACGTGGCTAACTTATGGTAAAAAGTTCTGCTTTATGGGACATAGGCGATGGTTGCCTCTTGATCATCCATGGAGAAGAAATAAGAGACGATTCAATGGTGCGCAGGAAATGGGTAGTCCTCCCAATGTGCCGAATGGTGATGAGATCATCTGACAATTAGAATGTGTTGTCAATCGGGTAAGGACCGGACAGAAGCTACCGCCTGGAGAAGTTGATTGGAAGAGGCGAAGTATACTATACGATTTGCCGTATTGGAAAGATCAGTTACTACGCCATAACATTGATGTGATGCATACAGAAAAAAACATCGTTGATAACATACTTGGCACGCTATTGAACATGAGTGGTAAAACCAAAGACAACAAAGAAGCACGTCAAGACTTGCATAAGATGAAATTGAGACCAGAACTTCATCCATTTACCGCGGAAAACGGCAAAACACTTTTGCCTGCAGCTTGTTTCACAATGACGAAAAAAGAGAAGACTAACTTTCTGCAAGTATTACATGATGTTAGAGTGCCAGATGGATATTCTTCAAATGTGTCACGTGGTGTGAAGCTCAAGGAATGTACTGTTGGGGGTTTGAAGAGTCATGACAATCACATAATCATGCAACAACTCATGCCAATTGCACTTCGAGGAACATTATCGGATGATGTTGTGAGGCCTTTAATCGAGCTATGTGGGTTCTTTAGGGATATTTGTTCAAAAACACTGCGGGTGGAAGATCTGGATCGTCTTGAAAATCAAATTCCTATAATATTGTGCAAATTGGAACGAATATTCCCTCCGGGTTTTTTTACATCTATGGTGCACGTAAGCATACATTTAGTACGTGAATGCAAACTGGGTGGACCGGTACACTACAGGTGGATGTATCCTGTTGAGAGGTAATGTTAAAATTTTGTTAAATTAAGGTTTGTTCTTATATGGCAGTCTCATGGTCTAACTTTAATGTAGGTGCCTTGGTAGATATAAACGTAGTGTTCGTAATAAGGGCGCACCCGAAGGGTCTATTGCAGAGGGTTACATTGTAGACGAATTGTTGACATTTTGCTCTCGGTATTTAGTCAACGCGCCAACGGTTCACAATAAGACCCCAAGATACCAAGATGAATCAAGAGGGGCGACCAATTGGTTTAAACTTGATACTTGCACGTTGGAGCAAGTACACCGATATATTTTATTCAACTCTGATGATTTCCTCCAATTTCGCACGTGAGTCACATTATTGTTAGATATTGTTAGTTGCTAAATACGATGAAAAGTAACCAATATCATATGTTGTTGACGTATAGGATGCACACGGAGTCGTTAATGGAACAAAACAATAGGGAACGTACCTCGCATCAACCGTTGCTGAAGCAACAACGAGACCAATTCTGTAGCTGGTACAAGTCATACGTAAGAAAATTGTTGGTTTGAATAATTATTTACCTATAACAGCATCATGAAACTTTGATTTTTAAATAAGGTGTCTAAATCACAGGTTGATAAGTTGACCGAGGCGGAGAGGATGACATTAGGAGAGAAACTTGTTAGTCATGCCAAAGGCCCAATGTTCGATGCTGTCGAATGTAAGCGGTATGTGGTTAACGGCGTGTTGTACCGCACCTTGGATGTCGACGAAGAGAAAAAAAGTCAAAACAGTGGATTGTGTGTCACTACTGAAGATGGTCCCACCTACTACGGTAGGCTAACTCAAATAATCGAGGTTACATACTACGACTTGACGCGGTATGTCCTTTTCAAGTGCGATTGGGCCGATATTCAACCGAATAAAGGATACAAAAAGGACGAATATGGATTCGATTTGGTAAATTTCAAGAACCTAATACACACGGGTGCGCGAATCACTGATGATCCGTTTGTACTACCTAGTCAAGTATCGCAAGTGTATTATGTCGAGAATCCCAAAAATCCAAATTGGGCTGTTGCTGTAAGGACAAAACCAAGAAATGTGTACGATGTTGGCAGTGGTGAAAGTGATGACGGGGCCGAGGCTGATAGTTATCATGAGCATGAGCCTTTCAACGTCAACGTGACGGGGGACGTTGGTTTTGATGACTTTGATTGTGCACGTACTGATGTACCGGCCACCGAAGCAACATAATAATTGTATGTATGAATATGGTTAATCTATTAAATAGAATCTAAATACATGGTGTGTCCAGAAGGATTTACTTATAGTTCAATCATTTTTTAATTCTTTAAGCATGTCGTTTTTGCATGCTGCATATTGCATATTTTATATTGTATGAAATGTGACTCATTTTAATGTGTTTGCAGATAGACATGGCCCCTAAAAAATGGAAGCTGCAATCGGGAAATGATTTTTGGACGCCTATGGACCGCACATCAGAGGGGCGATCGGTTGTGGGGTCAGATGATACGACACAGGACCCTAACGAGACACAAGGGAACATAGATTCTCAGCATGTACGACATGAGCAACTGGTTGTGGGGTCAGACGAAACGACACAGGACCCTGACGAGACACAAGGGAACATAGATTCTCAGCATGTACGACATGAGCAACCGGTTGTGGGGTCAGACGAAACGACACAGGACCCTGACGAGACACAGGACCCTGACGAGACACAAGGGCCGATAAATTCCGAACAATGTATAGCACCTGAGATGGAGTTTGGACCATCACTACAATCAGGACCTGATACTTCACATCATAATGGTACTACTCGGGTGCCACGTATGTTACGGGGTGGGAAAGTTTACACAATAGGTATGAATTAATTTTGGTTTTTTTTTTTTTTTTTTTTATCAAATACTTTGATAATATTCTACTAATTAGTGATAATCAAGTGTGACATAAATTTATTTAATGGTTTGCAGATGAGCAGGGTAGAAGAAATGTTAGGATTGTTGGTAGTCCTAAGGACATATGGCACATACCTGCTGGAGAAAAGGTGGTGATCGAGTTCAACACGTTGTGCCAACCAACCGGCCCGGGGGTCGAGAAATTTAGAAGGATTTGTGGGAAGATCATCAGAAATGGTCGATTTGTAAAGTTGCATGGTAACTGGAGGAAAGTACCATTGCAAGAGAAGGAAGATATGTGGAACACCCTAACGGTATGAAACGATTTATTTTCATGTCTATCACTTATTTATAGTTTTGAAGTCCTACATTTTAAATTTAACTTGCGTTGATTTCATTTTTGGTGTAGAAAAAATTTCATTTTGAGCCTGTCCACCTAGTTGATCAAATTAAGAAATTAACAATGAAGGACCTAGCAACGAAAAGAAGGCAATACAGATACGAGATCAAGAGCGGTCTAAATTTGAAACAGGGTGATACCTTAGAGTCTGTGATCACTAGGGCTTCGGCAGTGGCAGTCTTCGATTCTGAAGACTTTGAAATGCAAGTTGATACGTGGTTGTCTTCGGCTGATATGGTATATACATTTATTTATTTATTTGTTTATTAAATTTGTTGAAGAAATATGCTACATATTAACATTACCAAATTTATAGGAGAGAGCGTTGAAGGCCAAGACAAGCCGTGCCCAAAATGTATTTCTTCACACTCTGGGATCGAAGAGTATCGCACAAGTTGCACGAGAAATGGTACGTATGGACGATAAACGTTTACGGCATGTACGTATTGTAGTAAGATAATAAGCTTGTAACTGATAATGTTAAGGATATTAATGCAGGAGGAAGACATGGGAGAAACACCGAACCGAGATGATATGTTCATTGTCTCGCATACCAAGAAAGATGGAAACCCTGTGAATGAAGCGGCTGGGGAAGCTATTGTAAGTGGTAAATATGTAATTTAAATTAGTTCTATTACGGACGTTTTCACCCTTGGACATTATGTGCAGGCGAAGATGAGAGAGATTATCGAGAATCAGTCGCCTACAGAACGAGTGTGTTCACAGGGGTCAGTCCGTTGGTCGCAGAATGATGCATGTGCACAAGTGCTAGGACGAGAACATTCCGGTCGTGTGCGTGGCTTGGGGCTAGGGCCAACTCCCGGGAAATCAAGCTCTTACAGTACCTCCGGACAAGGATCGGTCTCTAGTGCGCCTACTCCCAAAGAACTAGAGATGGTGCTGAGATGGAACGTTTGAAGAATTTGTACGAAACGACAAACATCAAACTGCAAGAGCAAAACAACAAGTATGAAGCGCAACAAGAAGAGCTGGCAGCCGTCAAACGTATGGTCGCAATGATTATGGCAGAGAAACAATCATCAATGGGAAACAACCAAGAAGGTGAGCTGAACTTGATTTATTTTGTGTTACTTTCAAATTTATTGGACTTTGTTTATTTTTAAACTTTTTATGGTCATGAGTCATTTTTCATCGTTGTGGTTGCATAGTATGATATGACAAAAAATCTCTCAAAAGTAAATAGAAATGTATGAAGTGTTACATGAGATTATTACTTTTTGATTTGATAGTTAGCAATTTCTTAGCCTTCCATGATGAAGGAAACAAGGGTTGAAGTCCCTATAAGACAATCAATTAATGCATTTCATTGGTATTGTATTTGTTAGTTTGAGGTGGTTGTAGGAAGTATTGCTCTTTGTATTTTTGGTTTTTCCTTGTATTTCCCAGGAATTTTTTTTTTTTATATAACCTTCGTAATTAAAGACTTGCAACTCTTATCTTGCCAGAAACAAAAAAAAAAAAAAAAGAGTTGCATGTTTAGGGAGTCAGACCCAGTAAAGTTCCAATACCCATGTATGCTTTCACTGTACACGATGTAATACAACTTTTGAATTCAAAGTATAAAACTGTACCCACTATGGTATAAATCTAATCAACCATCTACCACAGATACAACATGCCTAAACCTGTGATGAAATGCTTGTTTTTTTTTTTTAAACGAATAGAAAAAAAGAAGAAGTAATGCATGGGTTTTTAGCTATTAACCTATCCTTTTTTCTTCAACCTCTCAGCCCTCCGAGTAGATGGCTCGTTCACTTTGTTCTCTTGTTCTTGTTCTTGTTTGTCTCAAACATTTAGAAACTTGTATCTGATTGCAAAAATTGTTTTCTAATTAGTTTCATATTATAAGTTGTATTATGATTGAGGATGAATGTTAATCTAGGCAGTTAATTTTCACCTTGTAACATGTTAATTTTAGCTTCATAAAGATGATTCTTACCTAACTAACAATTTGGGATTTGTATACTTATTGCAGCGAACACATAAAAGCATAAATGAAGAAGATGCACACAAGGTCGTAAACCGGATTTTCCTTTGGGTCGGCTTGCATACATTGATGATTATAATTAATGATGTATGGAATTTAGGTTTTATGTTTTTTTCATTTTAAGTATGTATTTATTTTGACTGTTGTTGTAAATAGTTAAAATTTCCAACTATTTTTGGATTTGAATTTGTATTGACTTTGGAGATGAATTTAGGATTTTGGAAATGGATTTGATATTTTGTTGTATTAGGGATTTTTTTTCAGAAATTAAATATATGCATGGGGAAAAAAAATTAAAAAAAAATTCTGGACGGTTTGGGCCCAAACCGTCCAGATTTTTTTTGGTTTATACAATCTGAATTGCAGACGGTTTGGGATCAAACCGTCTGGAATTTTACAGACGGTTTGGGCCCAAACCGTCTGGAATTTTACAGACGGTTTAGGCCCAAACCGTCCGTAAATAATTACAGACGGTTTGAGCCCAAACCGTCTGCAATTATTTACAGACGGTTTGGATAAAACCGTCCGCAATAGTTTCTGGACGGTTTGTAAAAAACCGTCTGTAATTGCGGACGGTTTTACTAAAAACGTCTGAAATTTTAAATGCCGACGCATTTTCATGGACGGTTTTAAACCGTCTAGAAAAAACCGTCTGGACCCTTTTCCAGACGGTTTTTTCCAATTTCTGGACGGTTTAAAACCGTCTAGAAACTGAGTTTTTTTAGTAGTGATGAGTTGCAAGCGCGGTTGCAACCCGTTTGAACATAAGTCTTCAATACATAAAATTAAGAGTTCTTGAATCATCTCATTGGACCACGGTCATACTGCATCGATCCTAATGCCGTCAGCAAGAAAACTATAAAACCAAAACCGACTTAGTCTAAAAAGCTATGTTTTCTCTCATTATATATTAGCTTCATGTACCACGATTTCCATACACTTAGAGAGGCATTATGTTGAGATCAACATGTGCATCAAGGGCGCAGCGTAATAAGATACCTTGATCATGTCATAATTACTTCAAAGAAAAAGAGGATAGATCACGCATAAGAAAAAGAGAAAAAAAAATTGCACGATAAAGAGTGCACCAACCTTGAATTCGTCCACTCCTTGGCTTTGGGCTTGTTCAATTTTTCTTGTCTTGCTCTTGGGATGATGATACCTGGCTGTGTATGGGGCTAAATAAACCTTCAAGTCTTCTCTTCAATAACTGAAGATGACCAAGAGAGTGAGCTCTCAAAATTTTCTCAAGCTCTTGAGAAAAAAATAAACATAAACACTAGAGAACTATTGCTCTCAATTTTAATTTACTACCACTACAAAAAAAGAAAAAAAAAAAGGCCTTTTGAGCCATTTTCATTGGAGCCGCTTTTGTTAAAACGACTTTAATTCGAGCTGTGCTCCAATGATATTTTGAGTCATTTTAATCAGAACGGTTCTAATTGGAGCCGTTTTAACAAAAACGGCTCCAACTTGAGCCGTTTTAACAAAACAGTTCAAAATGGAGTCGTTTTGATTAAAACGGCTCAACATGGAGCCATATGGATCAAAACGGCTCCATTTTTAGCGGTTTTAACAAGAACTATTCGAATTGGAGCCCTTTTTTAATTATGTTGTGAAACTTTATTTATTTGTGTATTATGTTGTGAAACTACTTTGAACGTTTTGGAGTTTGTATTATATATGTTTGGGGTTGAGTGACATTATTTATATTGATACGTCGTTTTATTTGTTATTGTTTTGTTTTTATGGCTTGGTGTGTACATAATGTCATAGTAATCGTTTATGAGTGTATGAAGTTCGGATTATGAGTGTATGAGAGTTCATATCTGTAAACAATATTCTTGCTATCAGGTATTTAAAAAAAAAATTAATGTTTTTTTTTTTTATAACTGTTTTTAGATCTAAAAACGGCTATAACTGTTTGGAGCCGTTTTTCCCGAAATGGCTCCAACCGGTTAGAGCCATTTTAACCAAAGCGGCTCAAACCGATTTGAGCCGTTTTTGTTAAAACGACAAAAATTGGAGTTGTTTTTGGTAAAACAGCTCCAATTGGAGTTGTTTTAAAAAATAAAAATGACTCCATTTATAATAACTCCATTTATTATAACCCTATATATAATATATAGGGTTATCAAATTTTTCAATGTTCAATCATGGAGTTCATGGTCGAGTTTGTGAACAATATGTTATTATATATAAATAAGGCTCATAAACTATATATATAATGTGAGCAAGTAGTAGTCTAACTTGCGATTGATCCTAAGTATTAGTCCAATTGATCATGATAGAATCGTAGGATCGATAGAATCATCCAATCGATCCTGGTGTATTACTCTGATCGATCTTAGGGCATTAGTCTAATCGATCGTGATACGATCAAATGATCAATCAAACTTGACACAATTGAAGATTTGATCGAATATCTAATTCATCCTAGTGCATCGGTTCGATCTATTGTGATACGAATGTTCGATCAATCAAACTTGATACAGTGAATGTTCAATCTAACGTGTGATTGATCTTAAGTACTAGTCCGATCGATCATGACAGGATCATAGGATTGATAGAAGATCTGATCGATCCAAGTGTATTCTATATAACTAAGTAACTATAATATAAGTATAATATATATATAAAATAGACATGGTGACCTTATAAATTAAATAACGGGTTTAGTATTTTAAAAGCATTTAGGCAGCATCACTCCATAATTATGGATCATTTCCATTTTATTCTTTTCTAAAATTGTGAAGAATAACAACATTAATGTAATTAATGCCTAAAAATACTTTTAGAATTTTGGGCAGCGTAACGACACTTTTATAAAATATTTCATTTTACTCGGGCATTATTGATGTGTGTTTTAATGAGTACTCGCAAGCGCACGAATCGTTTGCAATATAGTGTGTGCAAGTGCGAGGTCGAATCCACAGGGAAATAGTCAAATATTAGTGTCTTGTTTAATCAACTTCACTTTAACCTAGTTCCAAAGGTTTGAGGATTGATTAAAGAACAAAAGACTAAATAAAAGAGATGAAATGAAATATGCAAATTAAAAGGAACTAAGGCTAAGGAATCTATCAAACCAAATCCAACAACTCACACTCTTGGTTTCCACTTGAACACCCAAAGAACATTAAGCTTTGGATGTCATTCAAATGTCTTAACCACTAACTCTAGAACCATTAAATGAATCCAACTCAAAGATAAATCACAAAGAGTACCCATTTGAAATCAAATCATCCAATGTATCAATTCAATGAACAAATCACAATGGATATCATCATTCAAACCGATAAAACAATATATCCATCGGTTGAAACACATTAAATGTCCTATATCTACTACCAACCACATTCATTGCAAAAGATGAAGCATTAAATGAATGGAATTTGAACAACAAATATGATATATCATTAAATGTGCAAGTAGTATAACAAGAGTGTGAGTGTCATCACTGGAAAGGTTTCATCATCAACCTTAGTTGAGGTTACTAGCCTTCCATGACTAAAAACACCACAAGAAAATGAAGAACAACCATGGAAATAAAAGAAAAGCTTTACAAAGAGAAAGTGTCTAAGAACAAAAGCTACTGGAATACACTACAAAATGCACGAAATTAAACCTATCTACTGCTCTCTGAACTCTCCTACAAGGAGGCATGTCAATGGCATTTATAGAAGGAACTTAGGGCTAGAAACCCATGTAAAATGACTCCTCTAACCCCCTCTAGGGTTCCTCTCTTGCTAGAGACAACTAAGGTCACGAAACCAGCGTGTTTTGTTGCAAAAATCAGAGGGAGAACTGCTTTTTGTCATGGAGAAGCTCCTGATTGGGTGTTCTAGGGCGCTTCTGCAAAAGTAAGTTCTGGAAAATTTTGATCGATCGACTTCGGGCAAAATTCGATCGATCAAATTTAAGTTCGATCGATCGAGTTCTTCAGAACTTTAGAATTTTTCCAAGCAATCCCACATGAATTTTGCCATTCCTCACTTATTGGCCTACAAAACATAAGAACACAAAAACTAACCAAAGCATCAGAAAATAACAAGGCTAAAGGTCTAACTAATGTAAATTAAAGGGTCCAAATACACAATATTTGACACTAATCAATTATAACAGCCTATTTATTTAGTTAAAACACACCATTTTGAAAATCCAGTTTAAACACAACATTTAAACGTTAGATAATCTTTAAACTTTAATTAATCTAAGAACTCATAAATCAAAACACTATAACCTAGAGCTTTGAGATGTTACTGAAGCTTCTAGGAACCAAGATGCTGGACTTCTACTGGCTGAGTGAGATGAGAGCAGAGGAAAGTGTTTTTCTCTTAAAAGAGATGCAGGTCGAGTGGGACAGAGAGGGTTTTTGATTCTGGTAGTGAGACAAGAGAGTTGTCTCCTTTTTCTTTTCTTTTCTTTTTCTGTATTGGTTGGCCGAGAGAGGGGAGGGAGGGAAAGAAGAGACTTTTCTATTTTGGGAGAAAGACCGAGTGTTTCTGTTGCACTCCTTCCTGTTCAAGCTACTGGTTGAGAGGAGAAGAAACAGAGAAGGGAGAGTTCTTCTCCTTTTTCTGTTGTAAGCTAAAACAGAGGAGAAAGACAGCTCTGGAGAGAGTTTCTTTTTTGTTTAAGAAGAAGATGAGCTACTGCTTCTCTAAGAAGAAGATGGGCTGCTGGAATTTAGAATATCCAGAGCTTTTGCTATTGATCTAAAGAGAAACAAAGGGGAAAAGAGAACTCCTGCTCCTGCAAAAGAGAAACAGAGAAAGAAGAGAGGAAGAAGGAGAATGGGGTGTGCATTAAACTTGAGGGTGCCTTCCTTTTATACATGTATGGACAGTGAGGATTGCTTGGTTTTGATCGCATCCAATGGTTGAGGCTTCTAATAGTGGGTAGCAAGTCGAGTGTGTTGTAGTGCTGAGACGAAGAATTAGAAAATATCAGAGGACAGATGTTCAGTGCGATGCCATCTACACTATGCAACCTATGTCGATTGATCGCCATTTCTGAGCGATTGGCGATTGAGCGCTTGATTGCAAGGATCGATCGCCAAGTCCAGATTTAATTATCTCTATTTCAATTTTATAACGTAAGGTCCAATAATATTACCTAATCAATTTAGAATTATAAACGTGGCTCAAATATTAATGAATATTTAATCCTATAAATATTCATATAGTGAGGTTAAAAACCAATGAATATTTATTCTCATAAATATTTATATATATCTTTACCTTATTATTCGGTCTTAAATTTCTATTTAAGACGTTATATTTTATGTTTTAAAATCTGGGGCGCTACAAAGATTGTCTAAAAACTCATTCATTGATTGGCCAACTGAGTGTCTAAATGCTTGGAATTTAGTTCATCAAATGTAATCAAAGTCATGAAGAAAAGAAAGAAAAATCAAAAAGCAATTGTGAACATGACTTTAAAAAAGTAAGACTTTTCACTTGATTTTTGTTAACTTATCAAACAAGTTGCTTCTTCACCCATTTTGTAACGACTCGCCCAGATGCACCAATACAAAATAATATAATGGGGCACGCGCGGAGCAGCGCCTTACGCTGAACCTATAAAACCTTACACAATCATAGCCAAATCAATCTGGCTAAACCCCAAATATGAATTTATCTCAACATCACATCAAGGACAACAGTCTCGTAGTGGCATACCTATTTTTTTTTCGTTTATTCAAAGACATCTGACAATATACATAACACAATTAGAGCTAACAAGAGAGATCTATCTCGTTAAAAGATTACATTGTATTATTACAAAATAAAATAGTCTAAACACAAGCGATCCCAAAAATTACATCATATGTGTGTATATTCTATAAAAATGATGTACACAATAGAATGGCTAAAAGTTTATTCAAACAATCCCAAGGCACCCAATGGCTTCATCCACAATAGCCTAAGTACAAGACTACAGGGTCTTCATCTTCATCTTCCTCGTTACCTGCAACAACAGTGTCTATGAGATTGTGGGGTTAACCACAATAACATAGGCATATATGTGAGTCCAAATTTCTCAACAGTATAAGAACTTAGTAACTTTAAAGAATAAGTCGTTTTTAAGTTTCTACTGTTAGTTTACAATAATAGTTATGCTAGGTTTTATATTTCATCAAAGCAAAATAAACTAAACACTATATAGAAATTAATCTTTCACATATTACCTTAGTTATGAAAATATAGAATATAACTCAGCTATACACACATGCCATGCATTCTATATCCTTGAGGAGAACACTAGTATATGTGCACATCTAAGCAAGAACAATTCATTAACATCAATCTCTATCTCATGAAAACCATTTCATAATATATGAACACAAAACATATGCAATGATTTCATTCATTCTTTCTTCTTTTGTTTCTTTTAAGGGTGTACAAGCGGGACGGTTATTAACCGGAAATAACCGGTAACCGCTAACAGGAAAAACTGAGAAATCGAAAATAACCGCAACTAGATAATCGGATAACCAAGTACCTGGTTATGGTTATCGGTTATAGTATTTTAAAACCGGTTAATAACCGGGTAACCGGTATATATATACAAATCAATCTAAGACCCAATGTTGGAATTTTTGACGTCGCTCAACTTGTTTGCTACAAGGTTTGATGAGGTATAGCATACCCATGCAGTATTTTCTTTAAAGTATTTATATTATTCTGCAAGGAGGTCGTAATTGTTTTGCTTGTCCAGCTTCACCTTTGCTGTTGATGAAGCCATGGCTTTGCGATCAATAAAATGGGTGGCCTTGCACCCAGTTTTTAGCATCCTTCTTGGACAATCACAATTATAAACATTCTAAAGAATTTTTTTGAAGGAATGTCTAGTTTGGAATTGTCTGGTTTAAGAATGTTGATTATATATTTAGTGTGATATCTATTATCTATGAATATGCTTGCATATGCATGGCACTTTTCAGCACAACAGGTTTATTTTATTTATATTTCTTTAGTGTTATATATATATATATATATATATATATATACACATGATTTTATTTGCAATCATTTGATTTATATTGAATGAATGGTGATAGTAACCGGATAACTGGTTGCTTGGTAAAAACTTTAACCGGTAGGCCGGTTGCGATTGTGGTTATTGAAATGGGAATAATCGGGTACCCCAATTGTCGTTGCGGTTATGACCAAATAACCGCAACTGCATCTGGTTGTACACCCTTAGTTTCTTTCTTTTCCCACATAAGGGTCTGTACTCCCTTCGCTTGCAAGAGGCCCATACTCCTCTGCATTTACGACTGATGGGGCCCGTACTCCCCATATGTTGGGATCCATGCACCCGATATTAATATTAAGTTTACAACATTGTGGCCTATACTCCACACATGTTGGGGTACGTAGACCCAATGCATTAGTCTCTTATTCTAGTTTTCGTAGTCTTAACTTGTTGTTTTGCATTCTTGTTTCATCATAATTTCTTATCACATTCTCATCATGCATTACATTTACATTTCAACAATCATATGCAACATCATGTCATTTATCAAAAGAAATCATTCTTTTCCTTTACAATCATACAATATTCAACATCTTTTCTTTAACTCATTTTTGACACATCTCATAACACATGTAGAAGCCATCAAATCACAATATAATCCTATTATCTAACAAAATATCCAGCTCAATATCACATATAATTGTCACCCTTTAAAAACACTTCAAATCCATTCTCTTCTTAATAAACATTTCATTTATAAAGCATTTAAATCCTTAAAGCATTTTAAATAAGCTAGTATCATTCTTAGTAAGTAATTATACTTACAAATCCGTAACGTTTGAGAAGGTATCCCCCAACTCAAGTACAACTGCAATGTAATATTACACAGAACATTAAACTCACATTTATACAATTCTAATCCTTGTGTGACCTTTAGGACCTAAAGCCAAGATAAAGGAATTATTCACGAAACCCATGGAAATTTAAGGTTAAATTAACACATTAAGTGCCATTAACCCAACTAAACAATAATCCTAATGTTTAAACACCAAAAACCTCAAATTAACTAAAACTATAAAAATTAGAGGTTTATGCCTACACTTCAATAATTTTGAAATTGAAGTTTTGACTCAACAATTAAACAACCCAAAGCTTGAATATAATGTAGGAATTCACTACGCACAAAAACCCCATGCCAATTTCAATAATTTCGTCATACACCCAAAATTTGACCTAACATAGAGAAAAATTAGGGTTTCAAAATTACCTCAAAAGAATCAGTAGATTGGAAGTTCTAACACCAATAATCGTTAGCCAAAGCTCAAAAATAATGGAGAAGTTGATTTGAAACAAAGCCAAAGCGAAACCTATAGCACATGTGAAAGAGATGGAGGTTAAGAGAGTGAAAAATCACTCAATGCCACTGCCGTGTACAAGCCTCCATGGGTAATTTATTTAGCTCAAAAACTCTTCCCAAGCAACCACAAGTTGATGTGAAGAGTAGAGTAGAAGAGAGAGTGAAAAATAGAATGAAGGACTTACATTGATAGCTCTTGAAAAATCTCTTTGTACTATGCCTTCATCAAGAAATCAAAGCCCCAGCTCGTGCCATAGCTCCCAAGACTCACGCGTTAATGAGAGAAGGGAGAGGAGCAAGAGAGAAGAGTGAAAAAATGGTTGGCGACATGCATGATTGAGAGAGAACCCGAGAGTGTGTTTTGCTCAAGTGAGGAGGCTAGAAAAACTGTATAAGGGGAGTCTGGTGTGTGTGTCAAGAGGAGAGAATAAGAGGAATTATGTGTCAAGAGGAGAGAATAAGAGGAATTATGTGTAAATTCTAAAAATACCCTCATAGCTTAAGTTAAAACATGGGTGTGAAGTGGGATTTAGTGGTAACTCATGCTTTGGGCCAAATAATGTCATTTTTATTTTATTTTCTTGGGCTACCATTTGCAAGCCCATAGGATAAAAATAAAAAACTTTGTTTTGATTGTATTCTTTTACGTTAAAAGTTGTTTAAGGACCCAATAAGCTTACAAGATAAAATCAACAACACTACCATCAATAAATACACTTCCCAAACTTTCAAAAACCTCAACTTTCTCCATCCAAACACATCATACAGTATAACATAACAACTTCACTCCAAAATCTCAATTCGACAACCTAAATACAACACTTTCAACGACCCAAATTAACTAACTCAAGCTACTCACTAAATTAGTTTAGAAGTAATTTTATGTTTGATCATTCTCCTCAAGCTTTTCCTTTCCTTATCTTTTGCCTCTCTCTCTCTCTCTCTCTCTCAGTTTGTCATTGAAGCAAGAAAAGGGAGGAGATTTTTTTCTTGCCATCGGACGAAGGTCCTCGGGAAATAAGAAAAATCCACTCACTTGTTTTAAGCGGCTTGTTGTCCACAACTTAAAATAGGTTCGATTGATCGAACCCAATTTCCATTGATAAATCTTGTTCCTTTCTCATTAAATGAACATTGAATCTCACCTACTCGCATGCTTGAATAGTTGTTTGATCAATCGAAGTACATCGTACTCGTTTAATGCGAGACATATCTAACCTACCCTCTCGCACCGTTCATCCACGTGGAGATTCGATCTTGATCAATGGAACCCCAAGTTCGACGTCGAATGTTAATTAGCATAGCGATTGAATGCCAACGAGCTTAATTGCTCTCAATCTATCTACCTTTATAATTTCTCTTTATTTTATTTTTTGCAATATATATTATAGATATTTTATTTCCATTTTTTTTGTATTTTCTTAAGCAAGTTGTTATACTTATGATGATATAGGATCGAGTGGTTAGTATTTTCACCCTAAGTATTCAAAGAACATATAACTTGTATAGGAGTGGTTATTCCGAGTGATATATTTTGCTAGTGGGAGTTTGTCTTTTGCATTATCATTTAATTGGCAAACTCCTTAATTGATGCGAACCAACTAAAACAAAACACAAGTAAATGATAGATGGTTCGTTCGAGGGAGCGGTGACCTCCAATTACTATTTTGAGAGAGTCGTAATCTCCTAAACACAGTAAACTGCATGATACCAAACAATATTCATCATGCACACTTCTTCATTGATAATCTTTCTTTAAATAAAGGAGCAATACTGATTAGTTACAAAGATATAACTATTAATCAAAATAGGACTCTTAGACCTTCTAACTGATCAACTAGGATTAAGACTGACTCTATTAACTCTGGACTAGAACTTTTTTTCACTTAGAAGAATCAGAATCATACTCTTCATTGGAGATTTATTTCTTATTAAACTCTAAATACCAAATAGTTATAATCATATCATTAACCCATTTGTTAGAGAATATACTTTCCATATATTAGAGGATTTTATTTCAGAGATTTATTGTAATTATTTGATGGTGATTTGATTACCATCAGATTAGAGAATATATTCTCCATATATTAGGGGATTTGATTTCAGATCTTTATTATAATTATTTGATGGTAATCAAATCAATCAAATCACTTTGATTGATTACCATACTTATCTACCCAAACTCTCCTATAAATAGGAGTCTAATATATTGAGAAAAGATCAAGCAATAAGAGTATAATGTAGCCTTAGGGCTTTATCCTGTGGATGTAGGTCATAGACCAAACCACGTAAAATCTCTTCTCTCCAGTTTATTATTTCCGCTGTTATCTTTATTTTCCTATGTGTTTGTCTTTTCTTTCATGGTATCAGAGCAATTGGCTAACGCCAGTGTTCGATCCAATGGTTCTGTGAATTTTTTCGTTTTCTTTCTTTTATCTCTATGTTTTCGATCCAAGATTGTCCTATGTAATTTTCTTTTTATTTTTTTTTTCTATTATTTTCCTTTCCTTTTCATGCTTCTGTCATCTCGATCATAGACCCTTCGTTCTTTAGTTTTTCACCATCACTGTTTTCTTTATTTCCTTATGCTTCTCTTTTTCTCCCATGATTTTGTCTATGATTTTCCCATCGTATCATATGTCAAGGCATTATGCTTTATTTTCTACGACTTTATCTTTTCCTTCATGGTTTTGTCTATGATTTTACCCATTATATCATACGGCAAGTCGGCAAGGCAATATGAAAGAATACATTATTTTTTTTTGACACTATTGTAAGAGTCTATTGTTGTGGGAAAGCATATTCTTTTGATAGATTTTAGGCTTTGTTGTAACCAGTTACGATTTGCAATTGTAGATCGTTTGTCATAGGTGCTTAACAAAAAAGAAAAAAGAAAAAGAAAGAAAAGAAAAGTAAAGAAAAGAAGGAGATATCTCTGCAATTGTTGTGTTGGGTGTAATGGTTTAGAAACATCTTTTTGTTTTGTTTATCGTGTATACTCAGATGATGCTAGACAAGAAAAAAAAAATTAACAGAGGCCAAGTTGCTCACAGATCCGTCCACCTTCATCAAGCTATCGTTCCGGCCATGTACAGTGTCCGATGTTCCACTGCAGATCCGTCCACCGGAGATTCGTCCACGGCACAACTCCGAGTTCTGCCATTTCCAGCCGCCTTCCATCGATGTTTTTAGGTTCTTTTTTGATCTTGCAAGTTTTTGTTTTTTTTGTCGATTTCGTCATTGCACAAGAAGAAGAAGGAAAGAAATAAAGTAAGAAGAAGCTTTTATTCGTTTTGGGTTATACTGGACTTAACAGCCAAATAAAAAAAAATAATAAAAAAAAAAGGCCAAGTTGCCCACCTTTTGGCATTTAAGGTATTACCTAAAACCCATACCTATTTCAGCCCATAGTTGGCTCTTTTTTTCTTGGCCCATAGATGGCCCATTATGTGTTTGGCTTTGAGGTATTACCTAAAACCTCGCTACCCAGGCCCATTTAGCCCACAGTTAGTTCTCTTTTTAGCCAATCGTTAGCCATATTTTGAAGATTCTTGGCCTATTGTTGTTAAATGCTTAACTCCAGTCATCACTGCTATCATATCCAGCAAGTTTTTATTCTTCGCCGCTGCTTGCCATCTTCAAAGGAAGAAGAAAATTCAAACTCAAGATTTCAGATTTTTCCACCTTGAGTTTGTGGAGGGAATGTTAGAGAATATATTCTCCATATATTAAGGGATTTGATTTCAGAGATTTATTGTAATTATTTGATGGTAATCAAATCAATCAAATCACATTAATTGATTACCATAGTTATCTACCGAAATTCTCTTATAAATAGGAGTCTAATGTATTGAGAAAAGATCAAGTAATAAGAGTATAATGTAGCCTTAAGACTTTATCGTGTGGATGTAGGTCATAGACCGAATTACGTAAAATCTCTGCTCTCCAGTCTATTATTCCCGCTGTTATCTTATTTTCCCATGTGTTTATCTTTTCTTTCATCCTTGACGTCGCATTTCGTACGCATGTCTGGCGTCCTCTATGCATCACTTATCTTTAACGTAATTGAGCGTGTGAATGTCAACATATGTCACTTGCCAAGCAAAAAAATAGAACAGTGAATATACTTGATATATATTGTAGAATTATGAAAATGCAACTTCTAGTTTTGGCATGTGCAAAATCAACTTTTTAGCAGGTGCCGACAGCTAGCCATTGATGGTGCATGTAGAAGATAAGTATATTTTGGGAACATGCTCCTGGATCTTCCATCTTGAAGCACCCATCACTCTTTATTCTTTTCTTTTATGTCTTTACAGGCTTTCTAAATTACTTTTATTAATTTTTTTAAAATGTTAGAGATATTTATGTTTGCTTCCCTCTTCAGTTACGTACGAACATACTGATCGAATTATAGAGAAAGAGAAACAGTTAAGTCTCTCATCACAGATTGACACTGCATAATCTTATTCTATTATTCCCGTCTTCGATCTTCTGGTTTAACAATAACCACCATTATAATTTTATTCCAAATTATTTTCCTCAGTAAATTATAAAAGCCGATCGACAAGTACCCAAAAAAAAAAAAAAAAAAAAGCCTCAAGCGGATAATACAAGCATATTGGACCACTAGCTTTGACAATGCAGCCTCGAGTTTTTGCGCACACAAACAATTTTAAGGTCAATTTGGCTGGTCCTAAGAGCGACAGAAATCGTAAGGATATACATGCATGCATGGAGGAAAAAGATGTAGTGGAGAACATCTCTTCTCTCCTTTTATTTTGGATGAATTATTTATTTAGTCTTATAGTGAAAAGTCACTACAAAAATACTGACAATTGGACGCGTGTCTACAGTACCGGTTACTGTAGACACGCGTCCAATTTGACACATGTCTTATGAGACACGTGTCTAATTGTACAGCCGTCACAATTGGACGCGTGTATGTAATACACGTGTCCAATTGGACACGCGTATTAAATACACGCGTCCAATTTGACACGTGTATTTAATACGCGTGTCCAATTGGACACGTGTATTAAATACACGCGTCCAATTTGACACGTGTATTTAATACGCGTGTCCAATTAGACACGTGTATTAAATACACGTGTCAAACTGTTATTTTTTTAAATATAATTTTTTTTTTATTAAATAGAATTTCAACAATTGGACACGCGTATTTAATACGCGTGTCCAATTGGACGCGTGTATTAAATACACGTGTCCAATTAGACACGTGTATTAAATACGCGTGTCCAATTAGACACGTGTATTAAATACACGTGTCAAAATGTTATTTTTTTTCAAATATAATTTTTTTTTAATTAAATAGAATTTTAACAATTGGACACGCGTATTTAATACGCGTGTCCAATTGGACGCGTGTATTAAATACACGTGTCCAATTAGACACGTGTATTAAATACGCGTGTCCAATTAGACACGTGTATTAAATACACGTGTCAAATTTTTTTTTTTTTTCAAATATAATTTTTTTTTAATTAAATAGAATTTTAACAATTGGACACGCGTATTTAATACGCGTGTCCAATTGGACGCGTGTATTTAATACGCGTGTCCAATTGGACACGTGTATTAAATACACGTGTCAAAATGTTATTTTTTTCAAATATAATTTTTTTTTAATTAAATAGAATTTTAACAATTGGACACGCGTATTTAATACGCGTGTCCAATTGGACGCGCGTATTTAATACGCGTGTCCAATTGGACGCGTGTATTTAATACGCGTGTCCAATTGGACACGTGTATTAAATACACGTGTCAAAATGTTATTTTTTTTAAATATAATTTTTTTAATTAAATAAAATTTTAACAATTGGGGACGTGTATTTAAATACACGTCCCGGAATGGTGTAGGTAGGCGCGCGGGAATTATCCCGCGCCCACCTGATGGGCATTCAAAAAGAATTTTTTGTTTTTTTTTTTATACAGTACTCTCGTTCGCTCTCTCTCTCTCTCTCTCTCTGCGCGCTCTCACCTCTCTCTCTCGCCTCTCTGTCTCTCGCGGGGTCACGCCGGAGGGCCGGCTGGGTCGCGGTTCTGGTATCCTCTCCTCACGGGTTTCGCTGGAAGATCACTGGAGCCGCCGGAAGTCAGTCGGGTTCCGTCGGACTGCAGCGTACCTGCTGGGTGGCCGGTTTCACTCGGAGGAAGTTCTGTAGGGCCCGGAACGGCTTTGCGCCGTTCCTGGAGTGGAACTCGGCGAGGTGGGGGCAGGGCTGGGTTCCCCTGAGCTCACCGAGCCGATCAGCCCTCCCTCTCACGCAGGTTCACAGCCACTCCAACCCACTCTCGATCTCTCACTCTCTCGCTCTCTGTCTCTCGCTCTCCGTCACTCTCTCTGTCTCTGTCTCTCGCTCTCTCTCACTCTCTCGCTCTCTGTCTCTCGCTCTCTCTCACTCTCTCGCTCTCTGTCTCTCGCTCTCTGTCTCTCGCCTCTCTGTCTCTGTCTCTCGCTCTCTCTCACTCTCTCGCTCTCTGTCTCTCGCTCTCCGTACGTCAACACTGTCTCTCGCTCTATCTCTCTGTCTCTCGCCCTCTCTGTCTCTCGCTCTCTCTCTCTCTCTCTCGTCAATACCGGACCACCAGCCAGTTCTAAGTGGACGACCACCGGACAGTTCTAAGTGAACCAGTTTCGAAACTGGTTCTGCATGTGTTTCGAATTCGTATAGCAATATTCAATATTTTTGATTTTAGCAATATTTTAAATAACAATTTTCTTTTAAATAGCAATATTTTAGCAATATTTTAAAATAACAAGTTTCGAAACTGGTTCTGCATGTATCAATTTTCTTTTTTTTAAAGCAATACATTTAGCCACGTGTATGTATACACGTGGCTAACAATTTAGAATTTTTTTTTTAAAAAAAAAGCAATTTGACACGTGTATTAGAATACACGTGTCAAACCGTTTTGACACGTGTATTAGAATACACGTGTCAAACCGTTTTGACACAGTATTTTCATACACGTGTCAAACCGTTTGACACGTGTATTCTAATACACGTGTCAAATTGTGCAGTTCGTGACATGCACATTTGACACGCGTATCACGCGTGTCAAAATGCACGTGTCTAACTGTTTGACACGTGTACGACACTGTACACGTGTCAAACTGCACGTGGCTATTTGCATGCATTTTTGTAGTGAGTTATACGTATTTTAGTTTCATTTAAATAATAAAGAGGAAACTTCACAAAATGGGCATAAACTTTCATTCGTTTTGAAACTACTTTCCTAAAGTTCGAAAACTCTTAATTTCAACTATTGAGTTTCTAATTTGATATAATGTCCCACTTCCGTTGGCGATTAACATTAAATCAAACGAAAAATGGGTGAAATCACTTAAATAACCTTTATGCTTACGAAACTTTTAGAAAATTTTAAATTTACCCTTAATTTCAAATAAAAGAAATTAAAAAAAAAATTTGAATATTTTATTTTTTTCTTTTAGAAAAAGGTGCCTAGCTTGGGTCACCAACAGACCATGCCGTTGGTCACAAAGTGACCCACGTGTCGGTAACCCTCATTAAATGAAAAAGACAAAACATAAAAGCATTATCATCATTTTCAAGGCATCCGTTATGATTTAACGCCAAACGTTAACGGAGAAAGGCATTGCATCAACTTAGAAGTTCGATGGTTGAAATTGAGAATTTTTGAATTTTGTGAGGTTACAGTTTCAAAACGAGTAGAAGTTTAGAGAAATTTTGTGAAGTTTCCTCGATATTAATTTAGTTGATGTACAAAAGAAAGAATTAAAGAAATTACATCCCATACATGCATTAACTGCAAAAAGTTGAATAGAAATCTCGATCGTCTTCAATCTTTTGCTGCAGTGTTAATCTCCATTAGAACTTTCCTCCTTGAAAAAGTGTATTAATTTTTTCTGCCATATATAGTGCAAGAACCTATACGGTAAAGCACCAATCACATCTTTAAGTCTACTAATTGTTATTCCAGATCATTATTGATGTTTAAGGGAATCAAATCTCCATATCGGGGAATATATGTGTACCGTAAAGTGGTTAAATGCTTTATAGAGTAGAATGGGGGAAAGCCTTCAATTATATCACAGGCATTGTGCTGCAGGATATGCTTCTTCTAGGCTGCCATATATATAGTCGATCTCTCTAGGCAAGATCTCTACAAGTCGATCAGGTGCAGTTGCATTACAGGGGAATCACCTTGGCAGATAGCCACTATAAGATGTGGCTCATCCTTGCATTATTCTTGTAGTGCGCTCTCTGCCAAAGGAGATTTGCCCTGCAATTCTGTTGCACTTTCACTTCAACAACAATTCTGCAATCACTTTAGGCAAGTATTCATGATCACCTTAAGTGCATGTTCAGTGATATTCGAAAAGTAGGTATTTATGATTAGTACTAGCTCGTTTAACGAATTTGCTTTCTTAATTTCAATAGCATCTCGTATTCTATATGATTCAAGCCCTAGGTAAAATTCACCGCCCATTCTATCCGATAGATCGTCCCATATATGAGTGAATCGAAACTTATTCATATTCCAAATTATACAAGTATCAGGTAAAACTTATTATTGAAAACCGGTTTTCAAAGAGAGGGTGTCCAAAAATTTATGTACACATGATTAAGATTATACTTTAATCATGTGAGACTCTTAAAATCGAAATACTGTATCCCTTTCGATCATATGCTCAGCTCACAAAGGATATGATGGGTATCTTTTGTTGTTTCTATTGTTTAAGAGTATGTTTTTCAAATATACTTCCATTGGCAGCGAAATCGAAAAGCTTATATATGCTAGCTACTATCTATCAAGATCACACAGTATCTACATAAATCGAGCCAGTAATATTCCAGTAGCTTCTAGATGGTCTTGGATTCCAGCGATGGTTTTATTGTTGCTGGATTGAAAATATTCTGTAAATTAGTTATGATGAGCTGGCGTGTAAATATTCTCTTAGTTTTTCTGTTTGTAGATTTATTCCCTTGTATTCGTTATTTATACCTGCAACACTTGGCGCTTTGCAATACAAGAGAATCATTTTTCACTACAAAATTTTTGATTTTAGTAACCTAGGTTTACTAACGTGCAAAAGCCTTTTACACGTTAGTAAACTGTAGTAACGTGAAATCAGTGGCATGATTTTCACGTTCCTAATCCCATAGTTACTAAAATAATTTTAGTAACGTCCGAATGAACATCACGTTACTGCATAGTAACGTAGAAAAATTGTACGTTAGTAAATATATAGTAACGTGCAAAGTGTTGCACGTCACTAAAATTAGTAACGTGATAAAAGTATCACATCACTAATTGTAGTGGTGTGTAACACTTTTGCACATTACTAAATTAAAAATTAAAAATTAAAAAAATAGAACGTTACTAATATATATAAAAAATAAAAATAAAAAAATTATTATTTTTAGTAACGTGTGTTAGCACGTTACTAAAATTATGAAGAAAAAAAATGTTAAGCCCAACGCATAGGGCTTCATCCGAATCATCTCTCTCTCCAGCTCCAATCCAGCTATTTTTTCAAGGCTTCAAGCAAAAAATCTTGAAACCAATATTCAAGGCTTCAAGCAATGCACTGCACTCTATTAAAGAATATTCATTAATTACCTCTCATGAAACCACTGCACTCCATGCCATTCTGCAAACCCCAATCAATATGAATTAAACACTCTCACCCATAAGAACAAACACACTACATAGACACAGAGAGGAACAGAGAGAGAAAGATACCATGGCAGAGGAAAACAAGAGCTTTTGGAGAAGAAAAATGCAACCATTTGCAAGTAAAGAGTTGCACTCCTCTAGAATTCATTCTGTATTCTTGATATTGTTTCACAAATATTACAAATATCACAAATATATCTCAACACCATAACAAAAAAGGAAAACCCAATATATATAGCTGAAGGAAGAAGAAGAAGAAATGAAAGACTTACTTGTTGATATTCAAAAATAAAGAAATAAAAACAGTTATGAACCCATCAGATCTGTTACCCATCATAGAAACAGTTTTGTGAATAATTGTTAAAAATTGGAACAAAAAGAAAAGAGAAAAAAAGGCCAGAGAAATAACAAGAGAAGAAAGCCAAAAGGCGTAACCAAGGGAGAGAGAGAGAGAGAGAGAGAGTATCTAGTGGGAGAAAGCAAGGAAACTCGGAACACATGGGGAGAAAAAATGACAGAAAAAAAGGTGTTTTAAAAGACCCAAAAAGGCTGTTAAAAAAAAATACAATTTTTTTTGAACTTTCAGGGGGGTGGCACTCGCGGGACAAGAAAATTTCCGGTCCCACGTGCACACGACTACAAAAAATTTAGATTATAGTAACCTTGCTTTAGTAACGTGCAAAACCCTTTCACACGTTACTAAAGCTTTGCACGTTACTAATGCGTAGTAACCTTACTTTAGTCACGTGATTTTCAGTTACTAAAATAATTTTAGTAACGTGGAAATCATCACCACATTACTATTTAGTAACGCGGAAAAATTTGCACATTACTAAAATTTTAGAAAGAAAAAAAAAATTAAACTTTTGGGTGAGGCGTGCGCGGGACACGAAATTTTCGTGTCCTCCGTGAACCCACTTCCCCCCAAAAGGCTCAATCACGAGCTTTTTTGTTTTTTAATTAACTTTTTTTTGTATATATATATTGGTTTTTATTCTTAATTTTCATTTATATTTTTTTGTTTGTTTTTTTTTAGAAAAGAAAAATTATTTTTCCTTTTCTTTTTTTTTTTTTAAAAAAAAAATTAATAAAAAACAGGTTTTCCTTTTTTATTTTTCGTTTGTTTTCTTTTTTCTAAAAAATATTATTTTCATAATTATTAATTATTTTTTCGTTTGTTCTTTTAAATAAAATTCTTTTTCGTTTTTTAATTGTTTTTCGTTTTTCGTTTTTCTTTAATTTTTTTAATTTTTTTTTTGTAAATAACTTTTTTTTAGTTTTTTTTTTTGGAAAAATTGGTTTTTTTTTTTTATATTTTAAGTTAATTTTGGGTTTTTTTTTGTTTTTTTTTGTTTTATTTTTTTTAATATTAATTTTGTGAATTTGTTTTTCTTTAATTATTTGTTTTTTTTTTTTTTGAATTTATAGATATTTTTGTCTTATTGAAAAAATACATTTTTGCCTTATATAGTATGTTAAACTAACATATTAATTAATTATTAATACTTACTATATAACATATATCCTATAGCTAGTATATAACTAACTATAAAATATAGTTTACTTACACAAAAAAAAAATAGTTATATATATATATATATATATATATATATATATATAAACACACATATATCACATTACTCATGGTTTACCGATCAGATTGGAGCATTACACTTTGATCGATTAGATATTCTATCGATCCTATGATCCTGCCAAGATCGATTGGACTAGTATTTATTAGGATCGATCGGACGTTCGATCGAACCTTCACTGTGTCAAGTATGATTGATTAAATTCTATCACGATCGATAGATCATCCGATCAATCATGATAGATCTATAGGATCAATAGATCATTCGATCGATCATGATAGATCAATAGGATCAATAAATTATCCGATCAATCATGATAAATCAATACGATCAATAAATTATCCGATCAATCATGATAGATCAATACGATCGATAGATCATCCGATCGATCATGGTAGATCAATAGGATTGACAAATCAAACGATTGATCATGATAGATTAATAGGATCGATAGATCAATAGGATTGATATATCATCCGATCAATCATGGTAGATCATCCGATTGATCATGATAGATCATCCGATCGATCATGATAGATCAATAGGATCGATAGATCATCTGATCAATCATTGTAGATCATCCAATCGATTATGATAGATCAATAGGATCGATATATCATCCGATCGATCATGACAGATCAATAGGATCGATAGATCATCCGATCGATCATAATAAATCATCCGATCAATCATAATAGATCAATAGGATCGATAAATCTTTCGATCAATTGGTAGATCATCCGATTAATCATGATAGATCAATATGATCGATAGATCATCCGATGGATCATGATAGATCAATAAGATCGATAGATCATGATAGATCAATAGGATCAATAGATTATCTGATCGATCATGGTAGATCAATAAGATCAATAGATCATCCGATTAATCACGATAGATTAAATATGATCGATAGATCATCTGATCAATCATGGTAGATGATCCAATTGATCATGATAGATAAATAGGATCGACAGATCATCTGATCGATCACGATAGATCCATAGAATCGATAGATCATCCGATCAGTCATGATAGATCAATAGGATCGATAGATCATCCGATCGATCATGATAGATCAATAGAATCCATAGATCATCCGATCAATCACGGTAGATCATCTGATCGATCATGATAAATCATCTGATCAATCATGATAGATCAATAGGATCGATAGATCATCCGATCGATCATGATAGATCAATAGAATCAATAAATCATCCGATCAATTACGGCAAATCATCTGATCGATCATGATAAATCATCTAATCAATCATGATAGATCAATAGGATCGATAGATCTTCCGATCAATCATGGTAGATCATGATCGATAATGATAGATCATTATTATTTAATGAGGTGTTAAATTTGACACGTCATTAATAAATCAAAAGGAGCGGAAGAAATAGAGCCACTTTTATTAAAAGGTAAAGCAGTTTTCTTTCCAAGTTGACATGCAACACAATCAAACGACTCAAATCCAACAGGCCCTAACTAACAACTGGTAGCTAAATAACGATCACGAGAAATAAAACGCATGACCTAAATGAGAATGCCATAAACTGAGAGTGGTGGATCGCGACCGAGATGGAGTGGCAGCCGATACAGTAAGAGGAAGTTGGAGAGATGAAAGCTCAAAGAGACGTCCAACCTTACGGGCAGTCCCAATTAGCTATCTCATTTGCGGATCCTGAAGATCACAACCTCGTTTAGGAAAATGCAATTCAAGACCAAGTTCATAAAGTTGACCAACAGATAAAAGATTCAATGGAAGATAAGGCACAAAGTATGTATTAGACACAGACAATTGACGAGTAGAAACTAGCCCGATGTGACTAACATTCATATGTGAGCCATTAGTAGTGTAAATAGTGGTAGGACTAGTTAAAACAGATTTTGAGGAAAATAGGGAAGAGTCTGGTTTCATATGATTACAACAGGCAGAGTCAATAAACCAAGAATAATTATTTGGGGTGGTGGCCGGCCCGAGCGAGATGTGATTCCAAAGATAAGTTACTTTCGAATAAAAGTCAACAATATTCTAACTTGGTTCTTGGCGAATGTGAATGAGCTTAGTTACAATATGAAAAAACTGAGCAAGAATGGTAGTATTGTAACGTTGGGCTAACATGTCCCAAACTTCCTTGGCATTGTAAAGATTGCCAAAAGCCAGACTGATGGAGGCTACACAAGTGTTAGCAAACCAAGAGATGATCATGTAATTTGCACTTCTCCATGTTCGGAGGCGTCCAAAAAAAGCACCACTGGATTCTTCTTCTCTGGAAAGAGGCTAGCTTAAGTTCTTTACCAGAGACATACTCCCAAAGACAATGTCCTTTAACCCACCTACTCATAGACTGAGCCTAGGTAAGGTAATTGCTCTCGTAAGTTCTTTACTAGAGGCCGGCTTATGCTCTTGATTTCCTTTCAATTTTATGTTTGTTAAAAAAAATAAAAATAAAAAATAAAAAATAAAAAATAAAAATAAAAAATAAAAAATAAAAATTGCTCTCGTCTAGTCAAAAGCAAGATCCACAACTGAACCAACACCATTTCGGTTAACCGTTTAGCACCTCCAGTGATCTTCCTCTAGCTGTTACCAATCAAACGTTGTTGCGCCTTGGCCAACTGTACACCGCTTAGGAGCCATTGCACCTTCTCTAACCTTTCATGGCCATTTATAGGTCCCTCACAGCTGATCCACAGCCTAGGTCCACCAGATCTTCACCCAGGGTTCAGCAATGCCATCTCCTTTTCAGCTGTCCATGGCTCTGCGCTTCCTGATCCGTTGGCCGTCCATAGCCCATTTTCGACGCCTCTGTTTCTAGCTGTCCACTAGTCTTCTTCCCTTGGCATTCACTGTGTAAGATGTTTCTTAGGCCCTACTCAAATCTCATCCACCGAGTTCCACGATCCCTTCCCACTTCATTAGGAGATCTCTAAGCAAGCTCACTGATCTATGTATGTGTGTTCCACACTAGATCCAAGCCTTACGATTCCACACTTACTTTGCGTCGTGCGACACACTTGATTATTATTGATGCGGGCTAGTGTTATGAGTTTTTGGTTAGACCTTTTTTACTTAAAAAATCGTATCTTCTGATTATGACATCCAATTGAGACAAACTTGGTAGCGTTAAAAACCTTATTCAGAGGGCTACAATTTTGTATTTCATGAAAATTTTGTTATTCTAACGTTTACTAGGCAAACGTTATCATTTTGTATTATTTGTACTGCAAAATATTTTTATTTCTTATTTTTTTGGGTTTCGAATTTAGACTCTATATAAGTCTATTAAGATGGCTTTAGCTTCCAGATTATGAATTTTGTTTTTATCATTTATCAATATGAAACACTGAATGACTGATTTTCTATCCCTTTTCCCTCGATTACTTTATAGAATCTTGGTTTGAGAAAAGTAGTGATTTTATTGTTGTTTGCTATTGCGAACCCACTACGCCACACTGCATTAGTTGGTATCAAAGCCCAGTAACTTTCCTTTCATGGCGCGAAGAAAATGAGACGGGGAAAACAGATATGCAAGTTTTGGAGTTGTGCACGAGCGCAAGAAAGAAACAGGTGATAAACGGCTGGCGGTTTGTTCGCAGTACATGGAGGAGCAATTTGTTGTGCGATCTAGGCGACTGATGGAGCAAATTAGAGCATTATCCGATCAACTTGACGCCATGGATGTTGCTAACGGTTGTTGCTGTCAACTAACTCCATGTTTCGTGGATGAGTATGATGTGGTTACTTTTAGTGAGGGGCAATCTCAACAGAGGAATGTATGGTTTGACACGCGGAGTCCGCAGTGGGCCACCTTGACCGTTATTTGCAAGCTTCAAATTTATCTACCAAATCCATCTTATGTGGAGGAGGAGTTTGTTGATGAGAGTTCCAAGATGATGAGTTTGTTGATGAGGAGTTCAAACACGGAGATGTTCATGAAGATGTTAAAGATCCTTCACAAGGATTCGTAGATTGAGATTCTCCACCAACCTACGATACCGATATCAATGATGGAAATCTTGTGAGAGGTTCTTTGTCATATGATCAAGAGGAAGAATCTGTAGTAGTCTAAGTCTCTCCACTAATCTATGACATCTATCCTGAGAAAGAAGAATCGTTGGAAAAAGGTAAATATCTCAGATAATATTGAAAATTTTATTGATGAGAGTTCTATACATCATGTGCTTTATGAAAGCCCCAAAAGTGAAGTATTTGATTTAGATGTTAACGTTGTTGATTTCCTTGGGGTAGAAAATATTTTATCAAATTTTCTTGATGAAAGAAAACATAATCGAATGGAAAAATAAAGACAAATAGCGGAATAATAAAATAAGAACACAAGGAATTTGACGTGGTTTGGTCTATGACCTACATCCATAGGATAAAGCCCTAAGGGCTACATTTTGCTTTTATTTCTCGATATTTTCACAATATATGAGATTCCTATTTATAGGAGAATTTGGTTAAATAAGTATGGTAATCAAATCAATGTGATTTGAATATGAAAAATAAGGTGACTTCTAAATTACAGTGTGTGTGTGTGTGAACAACGTGTAACAAAATGTCAAAGGTGCGGAATTTAAATGAGACAGATATTTTGTTAACGAAGTGGAAACTCAATTAAGAGAAAAACTACTCCGGGACAGCCAAACCCAGGAAATCCACTATTCAGAAGACAAAGCTAGTACAAAGGCAGTAACACTCACATACTTGATGCAGCAATCGTATCTTGCACTCTAAACACGTAACCCAACATGAACGCCTCCCAACCAAGTCACCTACTTGAAGGGGTCTTCAATGGATTCCTTTACCTTAGGGCTCATCTCTAAGATAGACTTCATACGAACACAATAATAGCACATTCGGCAACAGCTTGAAAGCTAGCAGATCTTCACAATATCTCCCTAAACACTATCTCTAAGCTATAGAGAATTTAATACCGAATTCTGTAAAGAATACATGCCTAGAGGCCTCTATTTACAGGCTAAGAAGACCTAAATCGAGTTTGTCTCTGATTTCTGTAGGCGGCGTCTGGACGATATCATAGAGCGTTCAGATGATCAGCTGTGCAACCACCTTTCCATAACACGCTTCACGTGTTTCCATATTAAAATCGTGTCCGAACGATGTTGCCTTTGAGTCCAGACGGTTGCACGTAATTGCCTTATCAAGGACCGTGTTCGGACGGTATTTCCCTGAAGTCCAGACGGATGTAGATTGTATGTACGCAATTTCCTTATCAAGGATCTCGATATCTGGATGGTGTTGCCTGTCGTCTGAACGGGTGCAAGCTGTCTTCCACTCCATGTATGCAAAGGAAAACTGGAATCTTCTCGAACTCTGAATAGCGTTCGGACGTGTGACGTGTTCACAATTCCAAACAGATGCAACTTGGAACTGTTCAGAAGCTTCTCGACACTGATGGGCGTCCGTACGCATGACTGGGCCGTCTGGATGGAAACAAAGGATCCGAATTTTTTGAGTTGGAATCTGCACAGAATCTTCATTGAACACTGAAATATACTTTGAAGATTCTGAAATATACGGCATCCCGTTTATGACAATAACATTATATGATAATGATTTTGTCAATAGAATGTAACCAACAAAACTAACAGAATACTCTTAAAAGGACGAAAGAGAATGTTTAAGTTCAAATGTTAGACTTTTTCGTTGTTCTCCCTCAAAACGGCCCTAGACTTCACCTCTCAGAAAACATATCTGAGAAAATGAGGGAGTAGATCAGCTCCCTCTTCCTCTCTCTTTCCCTTTCTACTCGCCGCTCCAACCCTCCCCCTCCCATTCAGATTTTTTTTCTTTTATTTGTAGGTGTTCTCTGATCAAATCAGCAATTTTGGCTTCTCCACTATGCATCCGTCCATCTACCTCCGTGTTGTGTCGATCATCTCCTTCCTGGCCACTGCTGTTGTTTGCTGATTGTGTTTTTACTTTGATTAAGAGTTTTCTTCTCTTTAGATATGCCTTCATGGGCGATCCATGGGATGAAAGTTAGTAAGGTGCGATGGGTTTTATTTCACGGCCTGGATAGTTCGGTGTGAGGGGTTATCTCTCATGGCTGGTTTAAATAAATTTTCAAGATATTTGGCTACCCTTGTCTTAGATATAGTCTGCTCGGATCAGATCTGCTCTTTAACTATTTTTGTACATGGGTTAGCATAAGATCAAAGTCATAGACAACACTTTATTGGAAGAATTTTGTTTGTAACTATGACTATGTAACCTCATAGCACGTGGCTATGATTTTGCAGAACTTTATACTTTGTGATGTAAGAGCTTTATGCTCGTGATCTTTAATCAATTAAATACTCAGATCTTTTGTTAAAAGAAAAAGAAAGGACGAAAGAGATTTGATTATTAAAAAAAAAAATCAATGTGATTTGATTACCATCAAATCTGATTACAATCAAATCAATTAGATTTGATTACCCTCAAATCTGATTTATAGGAGTTAAAAATAATTACAATAAATCTTTGAAATCAAATCCCTAACATACTCTAACAGATGAAAGCCATAAATGTGAAGTCTTTGATTTGGATGTTAACGAGATTGATTTCTTTGGAGTAGAAAATATGGAATAGGATTCTCTCCATTTCAAATGAAATGGATACTATCCATTTTATAATCAAGATTTAAAATTGATGCATCTAATAGTGTACATAATTATATTTCACATCATTTAAATTTTTAAAAGATATGTCAACATTGACTTCATATATACCGTTAGATGCATCAACTTCAAATCCTGACCTTTCATTTGAAATTGATAGTCTCCATTTCATTTAATGAAATGGAGAGGATCCTATTCCAGAAAAAATATTTTATCAAATTCTCTTGATGTTAATGCTTTTGACAATTTTTATGTAGAGAAGAATTTTATGTTTAAAAGTGAAGTGATCGTTGATCCCTTTTGGGAGATATTAATGGCGCATGAATGAGAGAAGATGTGTGACAATCGTGTGAAGCTAGAGACCTTTGAATCTAACGCAAAAAAAATTCAAGTTGACCATCGCAGTCTTGTGGTGATTAGTGAAGTATTATTTATTGTGGGATGTTACATTGTTTTGCTTTTGAAGATAGAGGGATAGAATTGATTGATTGGGAATTCGAAGGATAGGGGCAAGAATCATCTAAATTCGAGGACGAATTCTCTCAAACCCGGTGAAAATGATGCGGGCCAGTTTGATTAGTTTTTGTTAGACCCGTTTTACTTAAAAAATCATATATTCTTATTATGACATCCGATTGAGACACATTTGGTGGCGTTGGAAAGCATATTCAGAGGGCTAGAAATTTGTATTTCATAACATTTTTGTAATTCTAACGTTTACTAGGAAAAACTTATCGTTTTGTATTATTTGTACTCCAAAGTGTTTTTATTTCGTTTTTTTTTTTTTTTTTAATTTTTTTAGGCTGCGAATTTAAGCTCTATATAAGTCTATTATGGTGGTTTTAGCCTCCACCTTATGATATTTTTGTCAGTTTATCAATATGAAACACTCAAGAGTGATTTTCTATATCTTTTGCCTCAATTCCTTGATAGAATCTTAATTTGAGAAGAGTTGTGATTTATTGTTGTTTGCTATTACAAACCCACTACGCCACCCTACATCAATTATCCTATCTAATCAACTTCGTCCAATGGTTCTAGTGGTTGAGCTCACAGTCAGTTGAAGAAAAAGAAAAAAAAACCCGAAGTTGCCTATTTTTTGCCCATTTGCTCATCTTTTGGCCCAATTATAGATTGTCTCATCTTTTGGCCATTTGTTGGTCCAATTGTTTGGCCTTTGTAATATTGTTTGATGACCAAGGGCCATAGCTGTCCTCATTTCTAGGCCTCTATTGATTCTCATTTTGGCCCATATATAGCTGGCCCTCTTTCGGTCCAATGTTTGGCTCATTTTCTGCCTGTTGTCGTTAAAGGTCCATCTCAGGTCACCATTGCCGCTATGAACTCTAGTCATTGTTGCTGACCGCCACCAACTCTAGCAAGTTTCCGGCCATCAACTCCAGCCTCTGCCCACTACAAAAAAACAAGATATTAGCCACGTGGCTACAGTAGATGTTACTGTAGCCACGTGGCCAGATAACCACGTGTCATAATGGCAACGTGGCTAGATGTAGCAGAAAAAACGAAATAGTCTTCTGGCCACTTGTATTTAGTACACGTGGCAATATTGTCGCCTGTAATGAATCCACGTGGCCATGTGGACACGTGTATTAATTACACGTGTCCACATGGCCATGTATAAATATGAGACGCGACCATGTGGCCGCCTGTCTGAATGCCACGTGGCCAAAATCAACCACGTGGATTAGGGAACGTGGCCATATGGCCACTTGGTAAAGTGATGTGGCCGCGTGGAATTTGGACACATGGCCATATGTCTGCCAGGTGGAAAAATACATGTGTCCAGTCTGCCATGTGTCACTATGCCACGTGGATTTTTTTTTTTTTTTTTCCAGAAAAACAAAACTTTAAAGAAAATAGTTCAATATACTACAACTTTATTTCAACTCTCCTCATTTTGTCAAATCTCATATAAGTCTATATATATATATATATATATTAATGGTATATTTTATTTATTGATTCTTAACCAAATTAGGGTTTAGTTTTGTACACTATGCATATAAATCCTTATATTTTAATTTTTTTTTTTTTAAAAAAAAACTTATAATTATTACTATATACATGCATAATGCACGTAAGCGGTTTAAAAACTATATACATGCATAATGACTCGTATATACCCTAACCTTAGATTTGTGTTATATATATATAGTTAGAGTTTATGGCTATATATAGTGTATATACTTAGGTTTAGGTTTTACGGTTCTGTGCTATATGTAAATAGTATACTTAGGGTTTAAGGGTTTAGTTCCTTATATAGTATACTTATAATTAAGTAAACCCTAACCCTAATTAAGGTTAGGGTTTACATTTGTGGTCGTACTATAAATATATTTTTATATTTTATACTTTAACAATTTAGTACTAATTTATTTTAACTCTCCTCATTTAGTCAAATCTCGTATAAGTCCTTGTATATTAAATATATATATACAAGTGTTAATGATATATTTTACTAATAGAACCCTAACCCTAGTTCAGTGCTATATGCATATTGTACAAAACTAAACCCTAATTTGGTGCTATATATATACTATCATCTTAAAAAATCATTGTATAAAAAAAATATATATATAAAAAAAATTAAAAACCTATAATTAATACTATATACATGCATATTGCACGTAAGCGGTTTAGAAACTATATACATGCATAATGACTCGTATATACCTTAACTTTGGATTTGTGCTATATATAGTATGCGTGTGTATATATATATATACTATATTTATACATCTTTAAATTATTCACGTTAAAAAATTTATATATAAAGTTTATATACTTAGGGTTAGGGTTTAGTTTTAGGGTTAGGGTTTATATAAACCCTAAATCATAAATTTTGTATTTGTGTTTACACATACAATATATATATATATAAAATAATACAATGGGCGACGTGTATTACTAATACACGTCGGCCAATTGGGACGTGGCATTATGCCACGTGGCAACAATTGGGCCAGGTGCCGCTACGTGGGACAATTCCTACGCACCACCTGGCCGGTTTTTTTTTTTTTTTTTTTTAGAAAAAAAGTAATAAAAACAATTATTAAATTAAAAAAATTTAAATTTAAATGGGTAGCTTACTCTGGAAGCTACCCATTTCAGTCGATCCTCTCTCTCTCACTCTCTCTCTCCGTCACAGCACAACCGGCCAACACCGCGCATTCGGCCTTCCCTCCGGCTTTGTTTCCTCCACCGTCCACGATGTGTTCGACTCCACGTGTATTCTCTCTGTCTCTCTCTCTCTCACAGAACGACCTCCACTCTCTCTAATATCTCTCTCTCTCTAACCTAAAGGAACTAAACTCCGGCAGACTCTCCGGCAGGTGACAACAGCTCCAGTAGTGCACTCTCTCTCAGTTCAGTTCCCTCTCTCTCTCAGTTTGTACAGTAGCTTTACTAACGTATGTATATTTTTTTTCTCCCCCAAAAATGCAGGAACACAGGCTAGGCAACCATAAATTACACCACAAAATCCATTGTGAATAATTTTTAAATTTTTTTTCTTGATTTTTTTTGCTATAATGAACTTGGTACATTTTAATTTGTTTTGACATTTTCCAATTTTTTTTTTCTTTTCCAGTACGTGGATATAGCAACAATGAACTATTTTTGGTTTTCCATGCAATGTTACTGATTTTGTTGGGTTTGTATATATATGATATATATATTTTTTGGTTTTGCTGCGGTTGGTCATTATGCATGGAGATGTTACTATCATTTTATGTGCTGTTTTGTTTTTTTTTTTTTTTTTTTGGGCTTAATTGTTGATTTGAGAAGATTTGTGATATATTTTAGTGTGCTATGATGAATTTGTAGTGCTATTATCATTTTTGGTAATTTGTGGAAAAAAACATAATAAACAAATTCGCCATCATTTTAACTTTATAATAAAATGATCATAACCAACAATGGCTAACTAAAATTTAAATAAAAAATTGTAATCAATAATTTGTGTTATGAATATATATAAATTGTAATAAAAATAAATATTGTGCTACTAATATTTATAAATTGTGTTGATTTTTTGGAAACAAATTTTAAACAAATTTGTCACCGTCTAACATTTACAATAATATATGTATTAAACAATTTATAACAAAGGTAAAAAATAAGCAATAGCGACGAATATGTTTTTATATTTCATTTTTAACTTTAACTGTTCATGTGAGGATACTACATATTCATAAGACGAATTTAGTACCTTCGGAGGAAAAAAAAAACAAAAAACAAAACAATTGCATGTTGCTATGAATAGAGATTAATTTTACTGTCCACAGTGTTAAAAAAAAAAAGCATTTTGACCATGCAAATTTAATATAATATACGGAATTCATGGTTTGAAACAAACGCTAAATTCAAACACTTTAATTGGCCACGTTTTTAATATTTTGTTTCTTTAATTTAAGTTTAATTGTTAGATGTGAGAATGTTATAGAAGTTTTAAGGTGCTATGAATATAGATGAATTTTACTGTCCACGGTGTAAAAAAAAATTGTATTTTGACCATGCAAATTTAATATAATATACGGAATTCACAATTTGAAACAAATGCCAAATTCAAACACTTTAATTGGCCACATTTTTAATATTTTTTTTCTTTAATTTAAGTTTAATTGTTAGATGTGAAAATGTTATAAAAATTTTAAGGTGCTATGTATATAGGTGAATTTTACTTTCTTCGGAAAAAAAAAAAAAAAAAAAATTAACTCTGCGACAAGAGGTATTTAACATAATATACATGATCCACATTTTAAAATAAACGTCAAATTCAAACACTTTAATCGGCCACGTTCTTAATAATTTTGTTTAATTTAAGTTTAATTGTTAGATGTGAGAATGTTATAAAAATATATGTAGGTGCCTTAAATATAGATGAATTTTACTTTCTTCGGAAAAAAAAAAAAAAAAAAAAACCATGCAACCAGACGTATTTAACATAATATACGTGATCCACATTTTAAAACAAACGCCAAATTCAAACACTTTAATCGGCCACGTTCTTACCCTTTTTTTTCCATTTTTTTTTTGTTTTGGGGGGGGGGGGGGGTTTAAGTTTAATTGTTGATGTCAGAAGATTATAAAAATTGCAATTGTGATACGAATATAGATGAATTTTACTGTATTCGAAAAAAAAAAACAGGGTTAATGTCGAAAAGTTCTAAAAATTTAAAGCAATATTGGAAATCAACAATTTAAAACAAACAATAAATTAAAAGAAGAGCACGACAGGCCCGGCATAGATCCGATTGAAGCTCCCGTTGGATGAGTAAATATTAATTGTTGGTACAATTCGCTTAAATTCAATACACATTTTTAATTTGTAACATATATTAATTAATAAATGCGATTATTGTCTAATTTGCATAAATCTCATTGTATAATTTGCATGTTCCTTACTAATATATAACTGGGTAGTTATACTTTTAACGTGTTTAATAATTTGTTTACATTTGTTCGCAGGTTTCGATGGATCAGAGACTCTCTCCTTGTGCACACTGGGCACCACGCCTACCCGTGCCCTCCACGACCACGTCCATAGCCCAGGGGTCACTGTATACTGCACCGTGGCCACACCACCCAGATCGCGCTTATAGACCATTCTTGTCGGGTACGGCGGGGATGGCCATGTCAAATCACGGGCAGACTGGCTCCGCTGGATATTCTTGTTCTCCATATTCGGTGCCACCGACGTTCTCGCAGCTAGGGATCACCTCACCGGGTCATGTGACTCGATGGTGGGTGCGAGAGGTGATGGGATCAACCCACTTTGGGCTAATATGCCGTACACTCCGTACCCCTGGTCTGGACTTGCGTCATGTGGATCTGATAGTGAGACACAAAATGATAGGTTTCCGCTGCCACAGTCGGGGGAGAGGCAGATGCTGGCTACGGGGGTGAGACAGATGCCGGCATCGGGAGAGAGCCAGATACCGGCTCCGGGGGAGAGCCAGGGCCCGGAGCCGATTTCAGGGGAGAGCCAGGTGCTGCTTTCTGGGGAGAGTCAGGAGCTGGACCTGGGGGAGAGCTAGATGCCCCATGAGGGGGACTCACAATGTTGGGTCCCGATCAGTCGCCCCCCGATAGCCCCCATGATATGCTTTCAGACGACTACCAGCAGCCTCCTCCGGGGGAAAGGGTTGGCGAGGACCACATAGATGACCCAGCGAATACAGACTGAACAAATTCGGTTGATGGGTAAGTACATATTTATACATCATTGAAACCCATATTATATTACCAATTAATATTAAGTTTGAAATAACATAAATTAAATCATTATTTAATATAATTTATTTTTTTAGTATATTAAATTAAATGTTTTATCTTCTTTGGTTAGGGTACAATCCAGACGGGAGCATCTACTATGAGGTGATTAGGGACCCAGAGAGGAATTGGGTGCTCCCGAAAGGGAAAAGATTGTGTTGCAGTACAATGCTACAACACAACCTGTTGGACGAGCCTATAATCGTTTTAGGCGTGCTACAAGAATGCTTGTGAGGAGCGGGTCCCACATACATATGCGGGAAAAATGGCCGAGGGTAGATAAGCAGATTAAGAAAGCTATGTGGGACGCGCTGATGGTATGTTTATGAAAAATGTTTCAATACACATTGGCATTGAAACTAATTTATTTATTTATTTTTAAAAACTTAGGGTTATGTTTTTTGTTGAACTTATAAAATTAATGTTTAAATTGCATGTGCAGGAGGAGTTTTATCTCCCCATATTTGTACATGAGCACAAGGCACCGTTCGTGGAAGGTCAAATTTAAAAAAAGAGCTATATATTCGAGACGGTGACAGGCCCGAAAGTATACGTGCAAGAGTGTCGGACAAAGTTTTTGACAAGTATGACCAAACAGATGTGGAGCATCTGCTGAGGGATTGGTGCACTGAGCATAAAAGGGTATGTAGGTCTTTGATTGTATTTCTATTATGTGTATTTTCAATAACTGTTCAATTAATTTTATTACTATTTTAAGTGTGTCAATACTTAAATATTATGAAATGTTCACTGCGTAGGCGAACTGTGAACGGATGAAGCGGATACGGGAGCAGAACGACCTCCCCCAGTGCTTGGGATCGAAAAGCTATGCCAGATTTAATCATGATAAGGTATGAACATATATATGTAGATGTTATAATATTTGCATCTAATTGTTTTTTTAAAAATTAATATTACTGTTTGTTATTTATTTCAATTTGATAGCGACAGGCAACTACTTCTGGCACGGCCCCCACTCGAGCGGAGTCGTTTGTGAAGACGCACACTAGGAAGGATGGAATTCACCCGACCGAACGTATACGAGTCCTATGCGTATGCTACTGATCTATTTTACTAATATTTCTAAGTTATGCGTATGATAAAGTATATATTGACTACATGTGTATTTTATGTTGACAACGTACAGGAGAAGATGACACATAATTTATCCAGTGATTCTGCCGCTACTCAGAGCGTGTCAGAAGACACAGTGCGTTGGGAACTGAATGATGCGTACGAACAGGCGTTGGGGAGGCCTGAGTACGCGGGGAGGGTTCGGCAGGTTGGCCAGAACGTTACTCCCGTACGTTGGACGTGTTTCTCATACAAGGCTCGCTCACAAGGAGGATCATCCCAGTGCACATCTCGGGGCTTCTCCATACATGAGAGCAGGATTGCGACAATGTAGACATTGCTACAGGCTCAGACTAAGAGGAATGACGCCTTGAAGCAGCGCATGCGAAATCTCAAGGCTGTGCTCACCTCCATAGGAGTATCACATGCGAGCCCTGGTGCTCAGCAGTCTCCACCTGCAAACGGAGGTAGTACGTCGTCTGTTAGTAGTGCATCTGCAGGTATGATTAATATTATGTAAACTACTTATTTTTAATCAATGTTATGGACTTGATATGCATATAATCAAATTTTTTAATTGTTTTCATTACTTGCAGTTAATGCGACAACGATTGGTTCATTGTCGCCTATTGGACGACATCTGAGCCAGCACTCCCCCGTCGGGACACCATCGCCCGCTACACCATCCCTTGTGTAGCAATGGCCTGTTGGCGAGTACACGCCTGGTAGGGGAACTCGTGATTCGCAGGGACAGCCTTCAGATTTGTAGATATTTTGTGTAACTTTGTTTTGTTAATAACAATAATGTTTATTAGTACATAATCTATTGTTGTGTTGGACTTATAATTATTGATTTGCATAATTTGATTTTGTGTTTATGGTAAATTTCAAATGTTGTATTTTTGTGATATTTTGGGTAAAAAAATGGATTTATATATATATATATATATTGTGGTTTTTAATTTTTTTTTTGTTTGCAAAAATAATAATAATAATAATAATATTGCATTTTGCCACGTGGCATATGCCACCTTCCACAGTCGGCAACGTGGACCATAATCCACGTCGCTAACTGTCGGCCATGCATGTGGCCAATGTCCCACGTGGAGTGAGACCACGTGGCTGAAACGTTAGCCACGTGTAATACATATGTGGCTGATGTGTCGCGGCGTGGTTAGTGTGCCACGTGGCACAGTAGCAATGTGGGCAACGTGGACACGTGGCAAATTGTACATTTCGCAACAACTGGATCTACCACGCCGCCCACACGTCGCCAATTACACGTGGCTAACAGTTTGCCACGTGTATGGGCCCCATACACGTGGCAACTTGCAAGTGGAGACTTGCAAATTTTTTTCTAGTGGCCGCCAACATCCGCCTTCCAGAGCAAATAAAAAAAAAAAGCCGCCGATTCTTTTCATAGTCAAGCTTCCATAATCTTTCAAATTGAGTTTGAGGGTGAATGTAGGAATATATTGCCATATTATGGTGATTGTAATCAAATCTTTGTGATTGATTATCAAATCCTGCTTGTTATTTGATTACCTTATTTGTATTGTATTTACTTATCAGTACATTTTCCTATAAATTGAGATCATTGGTCTTGTAAAGATTATCAAGAAATAAAAACATATTGTAGTCGTTAAGGTTTCAACCTAAAGATGCAAGTAAAAGACCAAACCACATAATTTTTTATGTTTCTTTCCTCTTTTTTTTCCCTCCGACATCCTTTATTTTAATTTTTATTTTGTGAATTCCGATATTCAATTTCATTTACCATTCCATTATGTTTCTCTCCATATCTAAAAATTTAAGGATTCTTTCTGTTGTCATACACCACAATAACAAAAAGCAAGCATCGAAACCGCATATAAATGCTTTCTCCAGTTTCTGCGTACATAAACTACTTGGGGACCATTTGATGGAAATTGAAAGCCATCGAACAGGAACTTTACATGTTCTTGATAAAGATATCAAGAACATGCTCCTGGATCTTCCATCTTGGAAGCATCCATCATGGCCTATTCCCTTGTCCTTATCTATTTCTTTAGTTATCTTTTTACCTTATCAAGCATGGGCATGATGTGAAACCACAGCTTCAAGTAGATGCTGTGTGTGAACACTACGCCTTCTAAGACAGTAGAAGTTGAAATTGGGCCTCAAAAAATTAATAAAAAATCAAGGGGTGTCTAATCATGCATTGACTGAGGAAAGTTGATATACACAGGAATATCAGGTACGATTTTATTCCAAAAGTTGGCCATGCCAGATTAGTATGATAAGACTAGCTATACAAATCAGGAACCAGGTAAGTGTAATAAAATCAAGTTCTTTGAATGGAATTCAATTATGTGAGTCTAGGGAGGGGTTACAGTATAAGGAATAAAGTGATAAAAAGCCTGTGATCAAACAAGAAACGCATTGTTCCATGGGATATCCTTCTTCTAAGCTTCCATAAATAACAGGTTTGTATCCATCATTCTTCGACTTCAGGTCCAGTTGCATTACAGGGCAAAGTTTCCATTGGCAGGCAGCCACTGGAATCGAGATTCTCAATAATTTTATTCTCGGCATTGCTATCGATTCAAACAACAAATATAAGAAAATTAATTTAGGACCCACTTGGGTTGCCATAAAGATTTTCTTACATTTGTTGGCGGAATTGTTAGTAATCCGAATGACGAATTGTTGAAGATCAGAATTCATGCCACTCATCAGTGTGCCCACTGCCAAAGGAGATTTGCCCAGCAATTCTTCTGCCTAACACAGACTAAAGTATCAGTATACATTGCTTAATGACATGGCGAGGCATTCACAGACGAAATATTTGTCTCTTAATTATCGAGTCTTTCAAATGCATTGCTCAATGACGACATGCATGTAGTTGGGTTTCCGGTAATATATTCTTGTTTTAAGTGCATGAAATTGACAGCCCAATATATTACGAACACATGAAGTTTTTTATGATATCCAATATGTGACGTCGCACATAGTTTAGGTATAGAAATGTGAATGTTCTTATATGTATATATGCATCATTCTTGACACAGTATATTTTAAAGTCGTGATGACTATTATTAGAATTTCGAAGTTAAGCTTGCTTATGCGAGAGTAGTATCAGGATAACTAACATTCTAAAAAATCTGGTTTAAAAGAGTTAAAAGTAGACAATATTATGTCGTTAAGATGTGTCGTTACACAGTATGCGGACAATTCTCACTCTCATTCTTTTTAGTGTCTTTTACAATCCAAGCTTTTTGTATGGACGTACACAAACACGAGAGAGGTCTACGATCTTTATATTCAATAGAAATAATTTTTTTTTTTTTTAAGGCAGCAGTGAAGTTTAGAATTTGAATTCCTACCGTATCCTCTAAATATTTTGTTCTTGCACCAAGTTCGATCTAATACATTAAATATTGCTTGATGCAACTCGAAAAGAAAGGAATTACTAACAAAGCTTTTATATTAATTAATTGCATTCCGTTTGTTGATTGGTGGTTTGGATTGCTATGCGCACTATCTATGTATATATATATATATATAATTAAGTCCATTGAACCTCAGCGAGTTTTGTAGTTCCAGACGAAGCTAAACCCGGCCGCCTGAAGATCTGATGCCAATACGAATCTTAAAAGTGCGCGATTTAATTAATATAATTAACAAATGTATTTTTAAATTCAACGGCCGCTAGCTGTGTTATGATAATTTAATGCCATAAATCATACCGGACTCATCCGCCGGCCACTTCCCCTGTGATACTCCTGTTTGAGCTGAAATTCTTTTAAAAGAAATAAAAATTAGAAAAATTAAAAACTAAAAAAAAAAGAAAAAAGAAAAATCTCTTTCTTCACGTCCCAATTTGTAAAAGTAATAAATTCGTTCTCTTGTGCTTTGAGTTTAATTAACAGTCTTGTCATCAAGATGTTTGGATGCATGTTTCTCATCTCTATTTTTCTCAAAAACAACTATCACCCAAACATTATTTTTTAATTTTTATTTATTTATTTATTCTTTTTTAGGAATTTGTAATTTTGAGATGTCAAAAAAAAATTCTATATTCTAACAAAGACAGTCTGAAAATCTATCTATTATGTGCCACAAAGGAGTGTGGCCATGATCAGTAGACATAAAGACGGATATTTTGCCTCTGCTTGAAGATTAATTGTCACGTAGACAGATAGAAGAAGATGGTGAAATAATAGACTGGAACAGCTAGCTCATAAAAGGAAGATCCTTGCGCACGTTCGCTTTTTACATATATTTGTTGCAGTGTAATGTTAATTAAATATATTGGAGAAATAATTTGAGAGAAAGAAAAGATAGATTAAGAGGGGAGACGTAAAGAGGCTAGGCGTATGAACAATATCTTTATTACATTGAATTATATTAAACCGTTTATATTACATAGTTTTCTATTTATAGAGAAAAAAAAGTAATGGGCAACAAATTAACATGTAAGATTAAGTTAACTACGTAGTGACTGAATTACGTATGCCAAAGTTGGATGACAAGACTGCTGTACGTGCTTTCATGCGATGGATTAGTAAAACCCATATACGTGTGTGTGTGTGTTGGAGAGTACTAATTTGCTCGTGTACAACAATAATATATAAATGGGTCACTCACTTTATTCCCTTATCCTTAAGGCATCTATGTGCAAGTACGTACTCTAATTTCCTCTGTGAAACGCGGGGCAGGTTTGTAGAATCCAGTTATAGCAAGGTTTTTCTAGCTAGCAATTCTAATTTTATGGTTTTTCATTCATTTGAATATGAGAGAAAGAACTCTAGTAGGATTGTACATGCAAGCAGATATTAATTGTTATTATGTAGATGCGGATAGCAGTTTTAAGCTATGCGGATGGGTTAATAACAGCATCCACATACACTTTATATATATAATAAATTATTAAATACAATTCACCTCCTCAAAGTTGTTATCCGTATTTAATCTTGCCTCCAATTTTTAAAAATTTACAATGTACCCTAACGAAGTTTCCTAATTTTTCAATGTTGTTATTCCGGTAGCTTTTTCTGTCAGACCAAACGGAAAGGGCACGCACGTAATTTTTTTTATTCAAATTTGCGTCGTTTGCAAGGATCTTCCATGCAAATTTGCATTAAAAAAATCATGTGCTACGTAAGTGATGCACTTTTCGTTTGGTTTGACGGAATTGCGATATTGAAAAATCGAGAAACTTCGTTGGGGCACATTGCAAATTTTCAAAGATTGGAGGCAAGATTGAAACCGGGTGACAACTTTTGGGGAGTGAATTGTATTTAACCCTTTATTATATATATATATATATAAAATGTATTTGGATGCTGTTTTTAACTTTAGCCGCATGGCCTAAAATCAGAAGTGTATGTTGATGCAGTTATTAACTTATCCGCATAGCCCAAAACTGCTATAGGATCTACATGATATAAGATCAACATTTCTAAATTTCTACCTGATATAAATCACTTGCTACTGCTGTAGCGACAAGCCTCCATTGTAACGATCCACCCCCAACGACACAATGTTGTCTACTTTTAGCTCTCCTGAACCCGACTTCCTAGGAGGTCACCCATCAAGGTTCTACTCTCACAAAAGCACACTTAACTGCGGAATTCTGATAAAGTAGTATTAGGATGGGTGGCCTTCTGAGAAATCTGGTTCGGGTGAGCAAAAAGCGGACAATATTTTATCATTGAGGGTGGGTCGTTACAAATGATTTCAAAGTCATTGCCCAACCTGAAATGGAGGGAGCGTGCACAAGCACATGAAGGTTGCTAGTGGGTACTCACTGGGACGCCAAGAATTAGGTGATTCCATGAGGGTCATCAACGGAGACGCTGGGTGCTAAGAGGGGGGTGATTGTAACGTCTCACATCGCTTGGGTATAGGAATTGATATTTGCTTATATGTTATTCGCACACTTCTTGACATAACGTGTTTTAAAGCCGTGATGGTCATGAACCTATCAAAACTCCGCAGTTAAGCGTGCTTCTGCGAGAATAGTACTAGGATGGGTGACCTCCTTAGAAGTTTGATTCAGGGAGCTGAAATCAAATAATATTGTGTTAGAGGTTAGTCATTACATCCATGATCCACCATGCGCTTTCTCATGTCGGCCATTGTCCAACCTATGACGGTTGGTCACCGCCTAACTTTAGGTCATGGTTGGCCATCGCTTGATCCGCTCGCCGCCACCCACCTGCCATCTGATGTCACTGTCCTTCGTTCGTCATCCACCACTGTTTTCCACCCAGCATCTGCCGCTAATGTCCAGCCAGAGTCACCAATATCCTTCTATCTGGTTGTAGTACTAGGCCAATTTCCTCCACCCGGTTTCAGAGCTGGATTTCTCTTCACATTGCATTAGATTTTGGCCCCGTCAAGCTTACGTTCTGATTTTCAGACTTGCCACAGGGGATCTTGATTTGATTCATCAAGATATCTGAGACTCCAGCTCACGCCGAACTTTCTGTCATTGTTAGATTATAAGATATTTTCTATATTGTGTTGATATTATTTTCCTTGTTTAGTATTGAAGAAGAGAATACATAAGAAATATTAGTGCACAAAAATCTAATGCGATTCGATAATATGCCTAAATTTGCAAGACGTTGAGATGACATTTCATTCATGATCTGCACAGATTATTGTCCTCCATTATATATAGAGGATGTTAGCACGTTATTGGAAGTACTACTAAACAAAGATCCCAAAATTATGACAATTAATTTACCACAAATTACATCAAAAGAGCATATTTGACATATACAGAAATGATTGAAGAAATTAAAAAACTTTAAAAATTAAAATTATTTAATTAAAAAAAAAAGAAGAAAAAACCAAGGAGTGCCTCGGTAGGAACTAATTTTGCATTTTTTTTTTTACTAAGAGTGACATGGACACTAATGGAATCTATCTGTCAAGTGTTTTGACTGTAGTGACTAAATTGTTATTTTTGCCTACCCAAATGACCTCTGAATTATTTTTATTCTGCATAGTTAATTGTAATTTAGGCTAATTATAGGGACTGATTTTATTTATCCGATTTTTTTTTTTGTATTAATAGATCCACCCCTTTTTTTGTGTATAAAATTGTTATTTTATTTATTTTTATTTTAGTTTTTAAGAAAATAAGGGTATTATCGAAAGAAAAAAAGTGGCATTTTTGGCACACCTTGGTAGTTTGATGGGTCACTTTAGCACACTTAAAAATTTATGGGGCTATTTTAAAATCAACTGTTAGTTGATGGGGCTTTTTTATATTTTTTTTTTCTTTATTATATATATATAAAGTGTATGTGGATGTTGTTATTAACTCCATCCGCATGGCCTAAAACTGCAAAGTGTATGCTGATGTAGTTATTAACACATCCACATAGCCTAAAGCTGCTATTTGCATATGCGAATAGCGGATAATAACAATTAATATCTATGTGCTTGCATGAACAGTCTTACTAGAGTTCTTTCATTTCTCTCATATTCAAATGAATGAAAAACTATAAAATTAGAATTGCTAGAAAAACCTTGCTATTACTAGATTCAACAAACTTGCCCCGCGTTTCACAGATGAAATTAGACTTGCACATGGATGCCTTAACGATAAGGGAATAAAGTAAGTGACCCATTTATTATATATTGTTGTAGTACATTTATTATTGTTCTAGTACAGGAGCAAATTGGTACTCTCCAACAGACATGTATATATATATATAGATATGGTTTTTACTAATCCATAGCATTAAAGCACAGCAGTCTGCAGGCGAATTACTGAGTAGTCTCTTTTTGGCAAACCGTCACTGTAATTCAGCATGTGCAAAGAAGACAATTTCCGATTAAGTGGACAGTCTGCCAAAGGAGATTTGCTCAGCAATTCCAATTCAATGGCTTTGCATCTAAAATGCTCCTCAATTGCTCGTCTTTATTCGGCATCCAAAAGACAGTTTTTTCAACAAATGCATATTTTTATACCATATATATACACATAAGGAATTAGTTTCTCTCAATTCTTATGGATTGTGGTATAATTTTAGTTGTAAAAGTTGTATTTCTAGAAGAACCAGAAGTTGTTTACTAGCTTATATATATATTAAGGTTCTTTACTAAATAAACAATTAGATTGGCCAAATGCATGTCAATGTTAATCAAGTTAAGGGTATCTCCATCTTTTTAAGGCCCAAGAACTAATTATTTCCTTGTTCCTTCTTCCCTTATGTTCTTCCCTGGCCTATCTCTCTCATTTTCGATCGGCCACGTACATGTTCAATCAGCTAACACACAGATCGAGCACTCTTCTTTGACAGGCCACCCTTTGGTTTATCATAATCAGCTCCTTCAACCTCTAGGCACTACCTTGGTCGTACAATCCAATCAAGCTGGCCGGAGTTCAAACAGCAAGACCAAAGTTTAACCACCAAGGTAAGGTAAAAATTCTGTGTTTCTTGTGGGTTTAATTTCGTTGATACTCACATGTCAGAAATATTTGTGCTTAATATTTCTTTGTAAATGAAGAGTTGCTCTGTTTGAGTCGAGTTTTTTACTGCTTAGCTGCTGGTTTCTGAAGTCAGCAGAATTTGTAGTAGTTACTAAGATGTGTGTATTTTCGTTGTAAAGTGTAGTTGTTAGATGGGTTGGTCTGTTGTTTTGAACCGAAACAGTAAAAATAAATTAAAGACAAAGCGGATTGTTTGGCTAGTAAAGTGAAGCTTATTCATCAAAAAAAGAAAAGAAAAAAGAAAGAATTTATAATGATTTAGTTTAATGTGATGGGTCTTTGAGGTGTCTAAAATCTTGAAGGGCTCAAAGTGAAGAAGGGCTGTTAAGGGTTGGAAGTGTAGAGGGGTCTCTGGTTCTTGGAAGGCCGAAATTCTCAAAATGGGTGTTACTGGTTTATGATTTGGGTACCATTTTCATTTGGGATTTGTTTGTAAATGAACTTGGAGGCATTTGAGGATGATGGTTTTAAGGAGATGAAGACACTTGCAAGGGCTGTTTAAACTGAATTTTGTGGTTACTTCAAAAAAATTTCTTTACCATTTTTTGGCATTTTGAGTGGAAATTGATGTAACAAAGTCTTTGGGCTTCGTCTCGGGCTTCAATCAAGCCAGAATAGGGAAGCCCTCTATATGGGTTTAACTAAAATATGAACGGCTCTCTCACTTCTGCTATATGTTTATAATTATGGGACTCAGTTTTGGGTGTTCAATTTTTTTGAAAAATATTTAAAATTGCTAATATCTAGGGAATTTGTTTTGTAGAATTATGTTTGATGGTTTAGAGAACTTGAAACAAAATTAGAAAAAGTTGAATAAAATCTTAGTAAAATTTGAATTCTAAAAAACAGTATTTTAATTAAAAGTATTTGAAAAATAATTGTCACCCAAACATGCCCTTGCGGTTTGAAGGCTTGACATCTCACGAGTTGGAACTAAGGCTGTGTTTGATTTGGTGTAAAACATTTTTCAGAAGTGAGAGAGCCATAAACGTTTTTCACGAGTGAGGTTTTTCTTCACATTTTCTTTTCAATCTTGAAAATAAGGGCTTTCGGCAACAATACATAATTCGAAATTCTCCAAGCATCAAGAAAATTTCCCATATAAAAATCTTTGGAGAAATTCAACTTAAACTATGAAGTCATATTATTGTTGTTCAGAATAAGGCCCACACGGCCCACAAAACATTCATGCAAAGGCCCAAAACCGATTCAAAAGTTCCATCGTGCCACGCATAGCCAAGAATCCATCCCAATAACAGTGAAGTGCATGCACTCCAAGCCAGATAATCATGCTCATTGCTCAACCTCACAACCCCGGATACACTCCTAATTTAGAGAATATGGGGGATCACTACAAAAAACACTGTAAATCGCCGCGTGTCTACAGTAACCGTTACTGTAGACACGCGGCCATTTGGCAGCGTGTGTCTCTGGCCACGTGGCCAGATGGGGCGTAGAAACAATTGGCCGTGTGTATAAATTACACGCGGCCAGATGGCAGCGTGTAATTTATACACACGGCCATATGGCCGCGTGTACTCCTCCACGCGGCCAGATGGCCGCGTGTATTATCTGGCCGCGTGTATAAATTACACGTGTCAAACAGAATGCCACGTGTATAAAAATACACGTGGCTAACTGGTGTATTCCAGAAAAATATTTTTGGAATTCTTTTTTTTTAAAAAAAAAAAAAAAACAAACAAATAGTATGTACATGATAATATTACTATGTACCCTATACCAAATTAGATTTTATAAACTAATTAGTTTTGTACAGTACTTGTAGTTAAATATTTTTGAATTTATTTATATTAAAAATTCTTATTATATACCCCAACAATAAATTTGTGCTATATTTAGTATGTATTGTACTTATAGTTATGTTTTAGGGTTTACATGCAGGTTGAGTTTCTTGAATATGGTTTATGCGTTAGGACTTAATTTATTGTATGTGTAGTACATACTCTCAGGGTTAGGGTTCGTAGAACATCCATTTGAATGTGTTCGCCTTGTGGTCCCGATCATTATAGCATACCTTACACAAGTATAAAATTGCATGCCTCTATCATTTGATCTAGTTCAATGTTCAAAACTTGGTCGAACTATCATTTGATCCTAGAGTTAGGGTTTATCACTATATATATAGTATATATATTTAGGGTTAGGGTTTATGGCTTATACATATAGTACATACACTTAATATTAGGGTTAAGGTTAGGGTTTATGGCTTATACATATAGTACATACACTTAATATTAGGGTTAAGGTTAGGGTTTATGGCTTACATATAGTACATACACTTAATATTAGGGTTAAGGTTAGGGTTTATGGCTTACATATATATGGTACATACACTTAAGATTAGGGTTAAGATTATGGGTTTTAGGGTTCAATTTTATGGTCAGGGTTTAGTATAGTATAGTATATATATATATATACTTAGGGTTAGGATTTAGTTTTAATTTATAGTTTACGGTTTAGTTTTATGGCTTAGGGTTTAGCAATTTCTACAGTTCATACACTTAGGGTTTAACAATTTGTACAGTACATACACTTAGGGTTGCATGTGTTTGTGTTTGTATTTGTATTTGTATTTCAAATCTATCTTGTCATATTATGTATATACATATATATAATATAAACGGCGTGCCGAAACTATATACCTATATAGTTACTTGTATATACCCTAACATTGGTGTTTATGGCTATATATATATATATATATAGTATACTTATATAGCTATATATAGTATATATATTGATGAGTGCCAAATATTGTGTATTTGGACCCCTTGATTTGCACTAGTTAGACCTTTAGTCTTGTTATTTTCTAATGTTTTGGTTAGTTTTTGTGTTTTCTGTTTCTGTAGGACAATAAGAGAGGAATGGCAAATTTCATAAGAAGATAACTGGAAATTCGGAGACCTTGACAAGTCGATCGATCGAACTTAAAATTCGATCGATCGAATATTTGCCCGAAGTCGATCGATCGAAATAAAATTCGATCGATCGAATTTTCCCAGAAACTGCTTTTGCAGAGCGCGCCAGAACGCCCAATCAGAAGCCAAAAAGCAGTCCTCCCTCTGATTTCCGCTGCAGAACACGCTGGTTTCGTGTTTGGGGTTGTCTCTAGCTGCAGAAGAACCCTAGAGGAGGGTAGAGAAGTCATTTTCTTGCCATGGCCTTCTTCTATAAAGCCATAGCCATGCCCCCTTGTTGGAGAGTAGTAGAGAGAGTAGGAAAGGAAAGAATAGAGCAGAAACTCTGTAGTTAGTTTTAATTTCGTGCTTATTATAGTGTAATTCAGTAGTTTATTTCCAGAATACTTTCTCTTTGTAGAGCTTTTCTTTCATTTCCATGGTTGTTCATCATTTTCTTGTGGTGTTCTTAGTTATGGAAGGCTAGTAACCTCAACTAGGGTTGAGGATGAAACCTTTCCATTGATGACACTCACAACCTTGCTGTACCACTTGCACATTTAATGATATATCATGTTAGTTGTTCAAGTTCCATTCATTTAAAGCTTTATCTTTTGCAATGAATGTCGTTAGTGGTGGATAGAGGACATTTTATGTGTTTCAACCGACTAATACATTGTTTTATCGGTTTGAATGATGATATCCATTGTGATTGAATGATACATTGGATGTTTTGATTTCAATCGGTACTCTTTGTGATTTGTCAATGTATTGGATTCATTTAATGGTTCTTGGGTTTATGGTTAAGAAACTTGAATAACACCCTAAGCTTAATGTCCTTTGGGTGTTCAAGTGGAAACCAAGAGTGTGAGTTGTAGGATTTGGTTTGGTGGATTCCTTAACCTTAGTTCCTTTTATTTTACTTATTTCATTACATCTCTTTCATTTAGTCTTTTGTTCTTGAATCAAGTCTCAAACCTTTGGAACTAGGTTAAAATGAGGTTGATTAAGCAAGATATCACTATTTGACCATTTCCCTGTGGGATCGACCTCGCACTTGCATAACACTATATTGCAAAACGATTCGTGCACTTGCGAGTACTATTTAAAACACACATCAAGTTTTTGGCGCCGTTGCCGGGGAAATCGGTTCAAAAATTGGTTTTTGTTTGATTGATTTTGTTTTTCTACTAGTTAGATAGATTTTTGTTTCATTTTTGCTGTTGTTTAGCTTCTATTCTGCATTCTAAGTCTTTTCTTTGTTTTTCCCGGATCTGTTCTGCAGTTTCTGCAAGTTACTGGGTGCCCTGAAGAATCGATCGATCGAAAATAAATTCGATCGATCGACTTTCGATCGGTCGACTTAGAATCTGCACTATAAAAAGACGATCGATCGACATTATATTCGATCGATCGAAATATACTTCGATCGATCTACTTCCTGCAAAGCAGCAGCAGCTCGGAACTAGGTAAGTATCACTGTTCCAGTACTTTTTTCAGTCCATTTTGTTCATTTTTTTTTGTTAATAATTTGTTTCTGTTTAATAGTATTTTGCTGTTTGTTTAAATTTTCTTTTAGTTCACTATAACTTAGTTCAAATTCTGTTTAGTTTGTGTTTTATATTATCCTCAATTTGTTTTATTTTGTTCTAAAAAAAAAAAAAAAAAGATTTTCTGTTCTATTTTTGTTTCTGTTCCTGGCCCTGCAAATTTCGAACATTCGATCGATCGAATAAAAATTTAGATCGATCGACTTTCGATCGATCGACCTCAACTCAGAAGGCAGCTCCTGGATAAGATCAGTAGCAGAAATTTTTTTATCAAAAATTCTTTTTGGTCCCAACTTGTAAGTATTCTTATCTTTACTTTTACTGCTTGGTGTGAATTGTATGCAATTGTGTTAGTCTTTATATTGCATCTTAGTTGTGTTATTTTTCTTTGATAAAAAAAAAAAAAACAAAGAAAAAGAGAAAAAATTTTGCTAGTAAGGGTTTACTTAGCAATCTAAGGGCAATGACAAGGTAAATTCTGGCAAGGATTGGTCTTGGGATTTAAGTGTGTCCATTGTGACCCCCCTCACCTACCTGGGAATTAGCCTAGATTGTACTTTGGAGGACTTTGTTCCCTGTTAGCAACTTATTTTCTTTATTTTTGTTTGTTTGTCTTTTGGTTGAATATTTGTGTATGTTTGGTGTATGCTTGGTAGAAGATCATTGAACTTAGACTTGACATCTTTAGATCCCGAAATTGAAAGAACTCTTAGGAGAAATCTTAGAAATTCTATTGAGATGGGAGATAACATGCATGCAAATGAAAATGAGAGGAATCGGGGAGAAAACGTGGATCATACTAGGACACTTAGGGATTTGTTTGCACCCGTAGCAACAAATTCTCCTTCATGTATCGTGTTACCCCCAACCAATGCCACTCATTTTGACCTCAAGCCTCATGTCATTCAACTCTTACCCGCATTCTATGGCTTGGACCTCGAAAATCCTTATAGCCATGTGAAGAAATTCAAGGACATCTGTGCCACCTTCAAATTTCAAAATTTTTCTGAAGAGTCTGTGCATCTTAGGCTGTTTCCTTTCTCACTCCATGATAGGGCCAAAGCATGGTTGGATTCAAACATGCCTGGTTCCATCACTTCTTGGGAGAACTTGCTCAACAAATTCTACAACAAATTCTTCCCTATGTCCAAAGTCAATGAGTGTAGGAAGGAGATAAGCTCATTTACTCAAGAAGAAGATGAGAAATTTTCTGAGAGTTGGGAGAGATTTCAAGATATGCTGATCAAGTGCCCTCCACATGGATACGAGAAATGGAGACTGGTGCAATTTTTCTATCAAGGATTAACTCAATCCAATCGTAGCATGATCGAGTCAATGAACGGAGGCGCATTTCTGAGTTTGACGGGAGAGGAAGCGTATAGGACCTTAGATCAGTTATCCGACAATTCCCAACAGTGGGATTTTTCAAGATGTCGAGATAGAGCTGCTCGCATTCAGAAAAAGGGAGGCATCTATGAGGTTAAGGAGGATGTAGAATTAAAAATGAAGATAGATGCCCTTACCAAAAAGGTCGAAGCCCTAGTTGTTAGCAAATCCATGAATGCTGCCAACCCATTCCATGTTGACTGCTGTTCCATCTGTGCTAGTCCCTTGCACTTAGCACAGACTTGCCCATCATTGCCAACTTTTGTCGAATCACCAATGGAGCAAGTGAACGCTTTCAACGATTATCGAAAGCAAGCCAGTGGACCTTTCTCCGAATCGTACAATCCAGGGTGACGGAACCACCCTAACTTTTCTTGGAAGCAGAACCAGCCTTTGGCTCAAGGGGGAGTTTCTCACCAATCTCATACTCAATACCCCCCTGGATTTCATCAGCCGGTTCATCATCAAAGCCGTCCATCCCAGCCAGCACCATCATACCAGTCCCCCACTCAAGCCCCTGCCTCTTCTTCACAATCATCGTTGGAAGACACTCTTAAAGCCTTCATCCAGATTACCGGCCAATCCATCAGTGACGTGAAGAATGCTACCATGGTGAACACTCAAGCTATTGCCAAAATGGAGACCCAGATCGGGCAAATTGCTAGTCACCTGGGGGAGAGAGAGAAGGGAAAGCTCCCTAGTCAGCCTGTGCCGAATCCGAAGTTGCAATTTCACGAGGGAGGATCATCAAATGCAGTGCATGGGCAGGAGCATGTGCAAGCCGTTGTCACAATTAGATCAGGGAAACAAGTGGACAACCAAGTGGTTCAACCAGAAGAGAACCCTGTTGCACAAGGAGAACAAGGAAGCAGGAGCGTCGAAAAGAAAGATGCCGAGCCATCTACATTAGCTCCGACCGTAGAGACTCCTCCTCCTAGGCCGTTTATACCTAGGGCGCCTTACCCTGATAGACTTCTCGTGCCCAAGAAAGGAGGAACATTCGAGGACATTCGGGAGGTATTCAAACAAGTGCATATCAACATTCCATTCTTGGATGCCATCCAGCAAGTGCCGTCTTACGCCAAGTTCTTGAAGGACTTAATCACAGTCAAGCGAAGGAACAATGTCCCGAGGAAAGTTTGTTTGACCGAGCAAGTCAGCTCAATCCTCCAATACAGGCTGCCCATCAAGTACAAGGACCCTGGATGTCCTACCATCTCTTGCACGATAGGAGTCAGCCACATTGAGAAGGCCCTGCTTGACCTTGGAGCCAGCGTCAATCTCCTACCCTATTCAGTTTACCTGCAATTAGGTTTAGGAGAATTGAAGCCCACCTCCATGACATTGCAATTGGCTGATCGGTCAGTTAAGATACCACGGGGAATAGTGGAAGATGTTTTGATTAAGGTGGATAAATTTTACTTCCCCGTGGACTTCATAGTGCTTGACACCGAGCCGGTACAGAACGTTGGAGTTCAGATACCGGTAATCCTAGGGCGACCATTCTTAGCTACGGCTAACGCCCTGATCAACTGTAGGACGGGGGTAATGAAGATCTCATTCGGCAACATGACGGTAGAGCTGAACATTTTCACCATCAGCAAACAGCCGAGGGAGTGCGATGAGGTCAACAATGTCTGCTTGATAGAGGAAATCCTGGAGGAAAGCATTGAAGAATCAAGCATACAAGACCCCCTGGAAGCATGCCTTGCTCAATTTGGAGAGGATCTGGACTTGGATGTCCTACTTGAGCAAGCAAATGTTGTTTTGGAGTTTGCTCCTCTGGAGAGCAAGAAGGAAGAGGAGGCAGCAGTACCTGAGCCTCCAAAGAAGGAACTTAAGCCCCTACCGGACAATCTCAAGTATAAGTTCCTCGGTCCAGCAGAGACTTTGCCTGTAATCATAGCTTCAGATCTTCAAACCGCTCAGGAGGAGAGGTTGTTAGATGTCTTGAGGGAGCATAAGGAAGCTATAGGCTGGACCATTGAAGACATTAAGGGAATCAGCCCCTCGGTGGTGATGCATAGGATACACTTGGAGGAAGACACCAAGCCATCGAGGGAGCCACAGAGAAGGCTCAACCCAACCATGCAAGAAGTCGTCAGAGGAGAAGTCATCAAGTTGTTAGATGCTGGCATCATCTACCCCATCTCTGACAGCAAATGGGTGAGCCCCATTCATGTCGTGCCCAAGCGAGCTGGAGTTATAGTCGTGCAGAACAAGGAAGGCGAGTTGGTTCCAACTCGAGTACAGTCTGGATGGAGAGTCTGCATTGACCACCGCAAGCTAAACACCGCCACCAGGAAAGATCACTTTCCTCTTCCGTTCATTGACCAAATGGTGGAGCGGTTGGCCGGGCACGAGTATTATTGCTTTTTGGACGGTTATTCTGGATATAACCAGGTCCCTGTGGACCCTGAAGACCAAGAGAAGACGACCTTCACTTGTCCGTTCGGAACGTTCGCCTACCGACGCATGCCCTTTGGCTTATGCAATGCACCCGCTACTTTTCAGCGGTGCATGATCAGCATCTTTTCTGATATGGTAGAGCGTTTCCTGGAGGTGTTTATGGACGACTTTTCGGTTTTCGGGTCATCTTTTGAGGAGTGTTTGCACCACCTCACGTTAGTTTTGGAGAGGTGTAAAGAGAAGAACCTAGTGCTCAATTGGGAAAAGTGCCATTTTATGGTACAAAAAGGAATCGTGCTCGGGCACGTCATCTCTTGTCGGGGAATTGAAGTCAACAAGGCAAAGGTAGATCTGATATCCAACCTTCCTCCCCCACGGACGGTGAAAGAGGTTCGCTCTTTTCTGGGCCATGCAGGATTCTATCGGCGATTCATTCAGGACTTCAGCAAGATCGCCCGGCCCTTGTGCAAACTGTTGGTGAAGGAGGCCCCTTTCATTTTTGACGAGGACTGCAAGAAGGCATTTGGGGCCTTGAAGGAAATTCTGACGTCCACACCCATCATTCGGCCCCCGAGCTGGGGTACACCTTTCGAGATCATGTGTGACGCGTCAGATTACGCCGTTGGAGCTGTGTTGGGGCAGCGCATTGACAAACTTCCCCACGTCATTTACTATGCAAGTCGGACTCTGAACGACGCCCAGCTGAATTATTCAACCACTGAGAAGGAGCTGCTGGCAGTCGTGTTTGCTTTGGATAAGTTTCGATCCTACCTTCTAGGATCGAAAGTCATCATCTACTCGGATCACACGGCATTGAAGTATCTTTTTTCCAAAAAGGATGCTAAATCTCGCCTCATCCGGTGGATTTTGCTCTTACAAGAGTTCGACATTGAGATTCGGGACAAGAAGGGTTCCGAAAACGTGGTGGCTGATCATCTCTCGAGGATTACCGTGGACTTCACGGAAGAAGCCGCCCCCATTTCTGAGACTTTCCCCGATGAGCAGTTGATGCATATTGCTCATGCTCACTCACCATGGTTTGCTGACATAGTAAACTATCTTGTCACCGGTCAAATGTCTTTGCATTGGGGACGGCAAGATAAGTCCAAATTTATGTCCATGGTGAAGAATTTTTTCTGGGACGATCCTTACTTGTTCAAGTATTGTCCCGATCAGATCATTAGGAGATGCATTCCCGAGCCTGACCAATCTAGTGTCATTTCCTTCTGTCATGATCATGCATGTGGAGGCCATTTCAGTGCAAAGAAGACCACTGCAAAGATTTTGCAGTGCGGATTTTACCGGCCTACCATCTTTCAAGACGCTCACACCTATTGTGTTGCATGCGAGCGCTGTCAGAAGCTAGGGAGTATTTCACGTCGAAATATGATGCCCCTCAACCCGATTCTTATTGTTGAGATTTTCGATGTATGGGGCATTGATTTCATGGGACCTTTCCCAAACTCCTTCGGCTATCTGTACATTTTGGTTGCTGTGGACTACGTGTCCAAATGGGTGGAAGCAGTTGCTTGCAAGACCAACGACCACCGAGTTGTGGTCCAGTTTTTAAAAGACACTATATTTGCTCGTTTTGGTACTCCCCGAGTAATTATTAGTGATGGTGGAAAGCACTTTTGCAACCGGGTCTTCGAACAGCTGATGAAGAAATATTGCATCACGCACAAGGTTGCCACTCCTTATCACCCTCAGACGAGTGGACAAGTGGAGGTTTCAAACAGAGAGATCAAGAGGATTTTGGAGAAGACGGTGAACCCGTCAAGAAAAGATTGGTCTCTCCGGTTGAACGATGCATTATGGGCATACCGGACAGCGTTCAAGACACCGATTGGCATGTCACCTTACCGTATCGTGTACGGGAAAGCATGCCATCTGCCTGTGGAGTTGGAGCACAGAGCTTACTGGGCCATTAAGCAGCTGAATTTTGATCTCACAAAGGCTGGCTCACAGAGGAAGCTCTAACTCAATGAATTGGAAGAACTGAGGAACGATGCCTATGACTGTGCTAGGATGTACAAAGCACGGATGAAGAAGGCTCACGACCAGAACATATTGAGACGATCTTTTGAGCCCGGTCAGAAAGTCATTCTTTACAATTCCCGTCTGCATCTATTCCCAGGGAAGCTCCGATCTCGATGGACAGGCCCTTTCATAGTTCGATCAGTGTTTTCTTATGGGGCCATTGAGATTGAGGATCCAAAAAATGGCAGCACGTTCAAGGTGAACGGGCAACGACTGAAGCCATTTTTGGAGTTACAGAGCTCAGAGGTTGAGACGACCCTTTTAGAGGACCCGAGTTACTCGGAGTGATTGTCTTCAGGATGGACAGTCTGGCTAAAGACTGAAAACTTAGCGCTTGTGGGAGGCAACCCTCATCATTTCTTTTCCCTATCATTTGATTTTCTTTCTTGTGTTTTAGTTGTGATTTTCAGGACAGTGTCCGCCATTCAAGTTTGGGGGAGCGCTTCTCTTACAGTATGCCCAACTTGCATCACCCTTCGGTATTGTATCTCTAGCCACATTGAGGACAATGTGTTATTCTAGTTTGGGGGTGGAGTAGACATTTCTGTCTGTTTTCATTTAATTCTTGTTTTGTTGCCTTGTTAGTACTCATTCAAAAAAAAAAAAAAATGCTTTATTGTTAGTTGAGCATGGTTACATCTTACTATGGTTTGCATCTCATTGGTTTGTTTAAAATGTTGAATTTTGCATATCATTAAATCTGAGATCTTTTGACTCATCTTTGGATTAGAGAGACTGGACATGTTTAAACTGTTCATCACAAGCACATTAGCATTTGTTTCTGTGGGGTATGAGATTTGAATTAAAATTTATGTGTCTTGAGATTTGTAGGACGACTTGTTGATGAAACATTGGCTTGATATATATATATATATATATATAAAAAAAAGAAAAGAAAAAGACAAAAAAAAAAAAAATATATTTAGAATAATATCACCAATTTGACTTTTCATTGAGTAACCGGGCCCCTTGCCTCATTAAGCATTGGGTGTTCGCGTCAAAAGATGAGAATTTCAGTTTGGATGATTGTTTGGCTAGTTTGACTTCGTAACCTTTTTGACTTGAGTAAGTAAGCCCTTAGGGATGTTTTTACATCTAGTGCCCTAAGACCATCTGGTTTGGGAGTCACTGGCCCAACACTCGTTACATAGGTCAATTAGAAAGTTTAAAGGAGTCACACATTGCACAGCCGACACAAAATAATAGTAAATAATAATGAATGTAAGATAAGCCATGATTATTTGACGGAAGTCCTGTGAATTTTTGGATATATGTGCTTTGAGGAAAATCGAAACCCCATGATTCTATGTTATTCACACCTTACACTTTTGAACATGTGTTGTCTCAATTTTCCATCTATGAGTTGATCGATTTTTGATAATATGACAATGTGATATTCATTTTGTTAAACATGCTCATGATGTGTGAACCATGTGTTTGAATGATGATTTTCGCTCAAGTGATAATACGACATTTCAATGTTTGTGGGTATCATTTCTGGCAAACCCTCACGAGACTTCACTCGTCCACTAGGGAGTCCTAGGGGTTTAAAAGGCTTGTTGCATATGCTAAATGCAATCGTTTCTCCACTTAGTGTTAAGGTTTAGGGTTAGGGTTTATAGATATATATAATAACGTTGTATATACACTTAGTGTTAAGGTTTATGTTTATATAGAGTACTAAATGCATAAATAATCCAAATTTGTGCTATATATATATATGCATAATTATACGGCGAGGAACAAAAAAACAATATGCAACATAACAAAGTACATACACTTAGGGTTAGGGTTTATGACTATATATATTATATAAACATAGGGTTAGGGGTTATGGGTTACGTGCAATATGTTTATAGTATATTTACGTTTTACGTGTTGAGTACTTTACATATATATGGTATACTTATAAGTAAACCCTAACTCTAATTAGGATTTACGTTAATGGAATACTAATCTAATAAAACCCTAACCCTATATATATATAGGACCTATATATATATATATGAAACTTAACAGAGACTTAGGGTTTAAGAATTAGTTTTAGGGTTATCGTTTAGGGTTTAGTTTTATGGGTTAGAGTTTACGTAAACGTTAACACTATATATATTACATACACTTAGGGTCGGATTAGGGTTTGTGTTTACAAATACAAATATATATTTATATATATATATATATATATATATATATATATATATATATATATATAATATATATATAAATTTTCATATTTTTTTTTTAAAAAAAAATAAAAATATTAAAAAATAGATAGAGACGTGTATTATTATACACGTCTCTAATTGGCCGCGTGGCATTACGCCACGCGGCCAATTTTTGGCCAGGTGACCTGCGCGGGACAATTCCCGCGCGCCACCTGGCCTCGTTTTTAATTAATTAAAAAATAAAAATAAAAACAGGGTAGCTTCCAGAGGAAGCTACCCCATGCGATCCACACATTTCTCTCCCTCACCTCTCTCTCTCTCACTCGGCTCTCTCTCTCTCTCTCCCTCTCCGTCCACCGACCACCGCCCTCCGGTGTCTTCTCCGGCCGTCACTGCACCACGCGGGTTGGCCCAATAGGTGCATGCTCTCTCTCTCTCTAGCTCTCTCTCTCTCTCTCTCTAACCGAACCCTAAACCCTATCTCTCTCTAGCTCTCTCTCTGTCTCTCTCTCTATCTCTCTGTCTCTCTCTCTCTAGGTCTCTCTCTCTCTCTCTAACCGAACCAGGTCCTATCTCTCTCTACATCTCCCTCTCTCTCTCTCTCTCTTTCTCTCTGTCTCTCTCTCTATCTCTCTCTCTCTCTAGCTCTCTCTCTCTCTCTCTCTCTCTCTCTAACCGAACCACAGTAGGTCCGGACCTCTCTCTCTCTACACCCATCTCTCTGACTCTCTCTCTCTCTGAAACCTCTCTCTCTGCCTTGTACGTGAATATTATTTTGGGACTAATATGTTTTAATGCAGGTACATTTTGGCTAAGGAGCATACAAATCACTCAAACAAAAAATATTTGTGAGTAATTTTAGCATTAATTTTTTTTCTTTATTTTTGGCTATAATAAACTTGGTGCATTTAAATTAATTTGTTTAAAATCTGTTTCTAATTTTTTTAATAGTTTCATATAATAATTGTGGATTTAGCAATTAATAATGGTCTATGCAATGCTGTTAATTTTGTTGGGTTTGAATATCTATTGTTGTGTAATTTTATGTATTTTGATGTGGTTGGTCGTTATGCATGAAAAATATTCGTACAGTTGTGGTATTTTTTTTTTTTTTTTTGTAATATGTTATACTGTACTACGAATTGGTGTGTGGATTATTATTTGTGGTAATTATTTTATTAACTTCATCATAAAATCAATGATCCAAACCAATAAAATATAAATAACTATGCGGTACTATTTCAACAATTTTTGGGTTTTTTAAGAACAAAGAAAAAAAGTTTAATTGTTCATTTTCAGGTAATTTTTTTACAAACAAAAAAAAAACATTTCAAAGTAAACTCGCTATCATTTTATAATAAAATGATCGTATCCAACGATTATTGGATAGATACAGAAAATTAAATTTGGCCACCGTCTACCATTTATAATAATTCTTTTTATTATTCAATTTATAACAAACGTGTAAACAATAAACTCTAAACCCTAAATCAAAACCAATATAAAAATCCCTATGATCAAATCTCAAAACCAAACCCCTAAGCTTTATACTCTAAAAAACAAGTGAAAACCATAAACCCTAAACCCTAGCCCAAAATACCGTTCACCCTAAAAACCCTAAACCCTACAAAAGAGTGAAATTTTTTTGTTACTTTTTTATTTTAGTTAAACCCTAAACCCTAACCTTAAAACCCTAACCCTAAAAACTAAACCCTAAAAACCTAAATCCTAACCTTAAAACCCTAAAACCTAAACCCTAAACCCTAAACTCTAACCTTAAAACCCTAACCCTAAAAACTAAACCGTAAGCACCGTTCGTGGAAGTCGAAGTTGAGGACCCAGCTAAATATTCGAGATGGTGACACGCCATTGACAATACGTGCGAGAATGCCAGATACGTTTTTTGATAAGTATGACCGAACGGATGTGGAGGACGTACTGCACGAGTGGTGCACAAAAATAAATGTGGTATGTAGGTCTTTCAATGTATTACTAAAATGTTGTGTTTTTTTAATAAACAGTTCATTCAATCATAGCACATAAGTAATTAAGTGTATCAATTCTTACATTTTTTTGGGAATGTTCAATGTAAAGGAGAGGTCTGAACGAATGAAGCGGCTGCAGGAGCAGAATGACATCCCCCATATTCTGGGGTCCAAAAGTTATGCCAGATTTAATCATGATGAGGTATGGAACAATATGTAAAAACCCTAATTCTTATTTGTACATAATTGTTCTTTCTTAACATTAAATGAATATCCAATGTTTGTTATATATTTATACTGTATGGCGACAGGCATCTATATCTGGCACGCCCCCCACTCGCGCCGAGTCGTTTGTGAAGACGCACACAAGGAAAGACGACACTTACCTGAACGAGCGGACACGGGACCTATGCGTATGCTACTGTTATAGGTTATCGATTATTATTAGTTATGCGTGTGATAAAGTATTTATTAATTACCAGTGTTTTGTATGTTGACGACGTACAGGAGCGGATGACACAGAGTTTGTCCACTGATCCTGCTGCCTCGGACCCCGTCTCATCAGATACGGTGCGTTGGGCACCTGGCGACGCCTACGAGCAAGCGGTTGGGCGACCCGAGTATGCGGGTAGGGTTCGGCAGGTTGGGCCGAACGTTACTCCTGTTCGCGAGACTTCTTTCTCGTATAGGGACCGCACACGGGGGGGACCGGCCGAGGGCACGTCTCAGGATTGGGCTGCTCAGAAAATTGCGGAGTTGGAGGGCATAGTGCGGGCCGAGAGAGAGCGGGCTGACAGCATGGAGCAGCGCATACGACATTTTGATGATATGGAGCAGCGCATGCGACATTTTGAGGCCTTCATGTCCTCTACAGGATTATCGTTCGTATGCCCTGGGGCTCAGCAGTCTTCACCTGCACACGTAGGTAGTACGTCATCTGTTAGTAGTGCGCCTGCAGGTATGGTTCATATTATGTATACATTTAGGTTTATTTTTAATTTGTTCTCATTTCTTGTTTAAATTTGCATATAATATTATGTAGGTTAATTATTTTTATTACTTGCAGGTAATGCGACAACTGTTGGTCCGTTGTCGCCTTCTAGACAATTGCTGAGCCAACAATCCCCTCTCGGGACTCCATCGCCCGTTACACCATCTCTTGCGGGACAATCGACAGTTGGCGAGGTCACGCCCGGGACTGCACCTCGTGATCCGCAGCGACGTCCTCCAGATTTGTAGATATTTTGTATTTTTTTTTTTTTGTTAGTCACGAATAACTTTATTAAATCAAGATTTAAAAATTTGTTGATATTGTTGTGTAAGTAGTTATTGTTAGTAATGAATATATTTATTAGTACATGGTATTCGAATTTTTAAATATTGTTGTTTTGATTAATTTGTGCAATTTGATTTTGTGATATTTTTGGATGAAATAAATTTGGAGAATTTTAGTAAAAAAAATATATATATAAAATAATATATAAAAAGAATATATAAAATATATATATATATATATATATATATATATATATATATATATTTTATACTGCAGCCAGTTGGCCGCGTGTACATTAATACACGCGGCCAACTGTGCAGTTAGTGCCACATTGATCCGCCACGTGTATTTACGTGGCCACTTGCACGTGGCCAACAGTTCGCCACGTGTACAGTCAACTGCAAGTGGCAAAAAACCATTTTTTTTGTAGTGGATGTTTAACCTTTGGCCATCGTGGGGAATAACCTCAAGATTAGGCCAAAATGAGACATGAAGGCAGTTCCTATAAAAAAACTGTAAAAGGTAAATTCAAGCAAGGTATACCGTAAAAGAAATTTTTGACCCTAAGCTCAAAACTCGTACTTACGGCATTCATATTTCTCTCTCAAACAATACTAACCAATTAAACATCGTCGGAGCTATCTCCGTGGACACCCCAATAGGCTCTGGTGCTTACATTTTTTTTTTTTTTTTACCGTTGTGAATTCATACAACATTTGACAGTGGGAAGAAACTGTGCTAACAATTATGCTTTGGTAATTTGGTTTGTATTGGCTGGTTTAGAAATGTCTAATCAATTAGTTATCACTTGTGTTTGCAAGTGATGTAGGACAAAAATTCCATCTAGTTCCCGAGATGCTCTTATTACTGAGAGGGTTGGTCTTGATATCGGGATTATTGACAAACGGGATTATTCAAGAATAATCTTACCGTCGGACAAAGAAGATCAACGTACATTGGCAAATTCCTCAAGTCCCATCCCCCGAATAAGTCTCGATACATGATCGGAAACTCGTGGACGAGTTTTTCTAAAGTGAACGAGCCTGATGTAGGATAGCCGGAGGCCGAGACGACCATAATATCCCGAGATCAAGACGACTATAGTATTCCGAGACCGAGGCGGTTAGAGTATCCCGAGGCCGAGATAGCTATTGTATTTCGAGGCCAAGACGGCTAGAGTATCTCGAGACAAGATGGCTAAAGTATCCCGAGCTCGAGTAATGCGGCTCGATTGTCCCAACTAATATAACTAGAAAATTTCCGAATAATAAAGATTTTCGAGTAATAAAGCTAGAAGATTTTCTGATTTGTCAATTGCCAACAAGTTAAAGACCAAGAATGAAAGAAAAGATTATTAACAAATCTCCCGATTCCTATTTTAGAGAATTTCCATATTTATATCTCATTTGTCGTCAAGTACTATTATAGCGCTATTATATTTTCTCTAATATGGTTTTCTTTTGGCACCAAGTATTTCCATTAATTTGAAAATATCCTTTAGTACCAAGTATTTTCATATTATGCTTATTTGTTTTATTTCCAGCCTTAGAAGATTTTATTTCCTTTTGTAGTCGTAGGGTTTTTATTATAAGTTTGGAATAATTGTATTGAAAGAGACAGTTTTGTCATCAATAAGAATATCAGTTTTTCTCTAGCTTTAATTTAACGTGTTGTTAAAGTTTGTGCATTGAGAACATAGTTTCTGAATCCCGTCTACCGCTTCTCGCTACATCACCAAGCCTAGTCATGCTACAACTGCATGTACAAGGTCCCAGGTGGGAGACTTCACTTGAAATAAGAGTTCACTTACGTGTACGTGCACAATTCATATTTCATGTAGTTATAATTTGGCTTTTCTTTAGTGTTACGCTGTGATATATATATATATATATTCCTCGATCAAAGCAATATACGGGGAAGTTAGGGGAGGGGATTAGTGTTATGCTGATTGATTTAGTAGGGTTCTTGAGATCGAGATGTGGCTTAGGATGAGCTAAGACAACAATTCTCCTATAATGAGTAAGAATAGAATTTAAGCTGGAAAGCATTTTCCATGCGGAACCTTTCTATTTTAAGTGAAATGAAGTTGAATTATTTTTTTATATGAATTAGATTTTATAGTATTTAACGGTACACAGATCGATTAGTGCTAGGGACCATTCTTTTATTCTTCCAAAATTGATGTAACGTTTAAAATCATCATTGGATCAAAATTCAATGATGATCAATCTTAAAGCCAATGGTGATTTTAAAAACCGTATCAACTTAAAAAGCTAGCATAAATAGAGGACAAAAAAATCGTTCCTAACATTTCTCCATATAGTAGCGTATCATTGAAAAATTTTAAATGACGTGGCAACTAGTGGCAAAAGCCATGATTTTGGGACGTCAAGGGGCCAGCTCAAGAATTTTTTTTTTTTTTCGATGAATAAAAAAAAAAACTAAACTCAAACAAAAATTAATTACAAATACTAAAAAAATTTACTTACGCAATAAATAAATAATTCATTAAAATTTAATTAATTTTTAAAGCATATAAATGTAACTTACAATTTATTTTGTCACGTGTTGCATTAATTAATTCAGTTGTCATCGACGAGTCTTCATACCTTGAAATCGCTGCATGATTTTTTCATTGCTAATAGTCTTGAATATATACTTTTCAATGTAGGTGACCAGACAATCATTGATCATCCACCGATCTTCTATTTTATTACGTAAACGATTTTTAATAATATTCATTGCTGAAAATGCTCTTTCAACAGTTAGTGTCGCAACTGGCAGAATCAATGCAATGTCACCAATGAATAAACCAATGTAGTATTCCAACCAATCACCATATTCTTTAAACCATGTTGGATTAAAACGACGCCATTTTTTTTTTCCAAATTCTGTTTTGAAAAATCATGGTTGAATGGTTGGAAATGTCCTTTTTGTAAACATACTCTTCAGATTTGATCTCTATCATTAGTATGGTAATCAGGAATTTTTTTCCTTAAGCAAGAATCTAATGGCAGATTTGATAAATCTACATCGATACGAGTTCGTTTAAAATTTGATTGGAGCTCAATGGAATCATTGTTCGTTGTTATCCATAAACAATTCATTTAAAAGGGCAATCTAAATATAAAAATAAAGAAATATTTTTATCAATAAATTATTGCAAAAATTGGATTACATACCTGAAACTTTTCAAGAAAGAGAAATTGTCAAAAAAAAAAGGTTAACTTTTTGCTCAATTGTTCCCTTCCTTTTCATTGTATTTGAATTGTTGATTGCCTTGAAGAAAAAGAATTTGACAACAAGAGGAGAAAGGGATTTCACAAAGTGATTGCTCTTCAATTTTCAAAGCAATTAAACCAAATCGCAACACTGAACATTTGAGTGTTGTCACGTCACACACATAGTGGTCTCACAGTCACAGTCACAGTATTTATATTTAGGTTAAATCATTAATTGTGAATGGGTCATAACTTCGTTGGGGAGAAGCTAGAAGTGAAGAGCCGGGCTTAGAGAGAAAAAGAAGAAACTAGCGGCTGGGTGCTCGGGGGGGTAGGTTTCACGCCTCCCCCCCCCCCGTGGTGTTTCCCTCCTCTCTTTTCTAGGGTGGGGGAGGTTTTTTCTTCCTCTCTGGCTAGATCCAGTGGAGATTTCGTGTCTTCCAGCCTTTAGGGATGTGGAGTTTTTGTTTTCCCGAGTTAGATCCAGTAGTGGTTGATTTTCCTCAGTAGAAAACTTCACGGGATTTGGGTTGGGGAGCGTTTTTCTGGTGTGCCTCGATCTGGCGGAGTTTCTGACCTAGTTTTTCTTTGTTTTGGTTTCTTTCTTTGGAGTCAGATCTGCTCACTTTGGTTGGTTTTTCCAAGACATGCTCCTCTCCACGGTGGTAGCCAGTTTCTTCTGGTTCAGTAGCCTCCAGCAACAGTCGTGCTAGTTCTTCACGATTGGCGTGTGGCCTACACGTGCCATGGAGGCCACTCCCTGGACAGGCTTGTGTGGGTCACGGCTTGTCTTCCAGGGCACCTCTAGTGGTTTCGGGATCTTCTGGTGGATTTCTGTTGCAGAGGAGGTCACCGGTGGTGGCGCGTGTTCTACATGCGTCGACGCCAGCGACGGCGCTTCCCGACGCTAGTCCCGTTTTTTGCTTCTGTTTTGGGTTGTTTTTCTTATTTTTTCACAGTTTGCCTCTGTGATGCTTAAATGTTATTGGACTATTTGTTGGGTTAGGTGCTAAATCTGTCCTCTTTTTTTGTTGATTGTGTTTAAATGTAAAGAGTGGCTTAGTGTTGTCCCTGTAATGGTTATGTATTGTTTTGGTTGCTGTTCAAGTCATATTTATCTGGCTTAGGGTGTAAGGGTCTTGTACCTCTTGTATTTGTTCTTGCCTTGGGGCTTTACTAAGTAATATATGATATATAGCACATGCTATTTGTTGAAGAAAAAAAAAAATCATTAATTGCGAATGGTTTTCACAAAGCAAAAAAGGCTAAAGAATTGAAAAACCCAAACCCCATTTTGTTTAATCTCACAACCGTATGCCTTTATACGGTAGGAATGCTTCTTCTTTTTTAAATGCTTGACTTTTTTATCTTTTAAGTTGGTGTCACGTGTTTGTCTAGGTAAGTGTCTTTTAAGAGTTTCTTTTTACTTTTTTTGTCTCTATAAGAGTAAGTCCTACTGTAGAACTCTACCCAATTTATTTATTTTTTTCGGGGGCTGAGGGAGGCACGTTACCCCTCTAGACCCCCCCTCTCCCTCCCCCTCCGCCCTTGGTGGCAATATGTATAGGTAACATATACACAATTATATGCCATAAAATTTAATCTGAATCATGAAATCGTTTCACTCAAATGGAAAGAATCATGTTCCATCCTAATGATATGCAGGGCTGACTTCCAACTCCATGTTCTGCCGATGCATGTGCATGCCTTTTTTATTGTGGCTTGAGCAGCAGAGTATCGTTGCAATATGCCAATATTGCAAATATATATTCACCGAAAGAAAATATAATCAAATAGAAAAATAAAGAAATAGCGGAATAAGAAAATAGAGACAATGAATTTTTTGTGGTTTGGTCTATGACCTACGTCCACAAGATAAAGTTTAAAGGGCTACATTTTACTTTTATTCCTTGATTACGTAACAATACAGAAGACTCATATTTATAAGAGAATTGATACAAATAAGTATGGTAATCAAATCAATCCTATAAAAGATAAGTATTGTATAGTATCATATTAATATATTTCTTAGGAAATATATTCTCTAACATTCTCCCTCAAACTCAAGGTAAAATAATCTGGAAGTTTGAGTTTGCATTGAGTTCTTCGTTTTCTTCTCCTTTTCTTTTTTGGCTGGAGACGACGATGACTGGAGGCAACCGAGGACGGTCAATGACGAAAGGAGGGGGGACCGGTATGGGCCATGGCCCCCCTCAACTCTTAAGAAGAAAAAAAATTTAAGGTAAAAAAATAACTTATAAGGTTTCTTGCCTATTGGCCCCTGTTTTCTTGGCCCCTTGGCCCATTCCCTTTTATCATCTCTTCAACTAGTTTCATCTTATTTGAAACGATAGCTTCATTGTCAAAACTTTTTCATGTAATTTTTCATGGGTAGCAACAGACATATTTGAGAAGGGTAACAATGGAAGGAGCTTTACAAAGTTGCAAAAGTTTTGTTTAAAGTAAATGAAATGAGTTTAATAAAACAGTGAACTGGAAGAAGACAGGTGTAGACTTGATGAGTCACTCGCCTGGCAAAGCTCGATTTTTTAAGGATGCATGGTAAAGATAACGTAAAATGACGACTCATTTCAATATATCTAGATGGCATTAGAAAAGTTTAAAAAATATGTGTTTCATTTGTTTTGTGTTGCGTTTAGCAGAATATGTTTTATGTAGAATATAATGTGTTTTGTGTTTTGTATAATAGTTAGTGGGTTACAGTACTGTATTAGTTAATTAGAGTGAGCTATTCTAACAAAATCAGCAAGAGAATGTTAGCTTTAAGAGCTATGTCATCCAGGTAAAACTTTGCGAGAATTCCAAGAAGCACGCAATTTATCTAACTGAAACTTCTCAATTTCAGTACAGAAATTGGACTTCTTCTTTTTTCTTTTTTCTTTTTTTCTTTTCATTTTTTGAATCTTTGGTCAGCGATTTTCTTTACTTTTCTTTTTTTTTTCAAAAACCTTTTTTTCAATTTTGCTTATTGATTTTTAATTTGTAGGGAATAATAAAAATATAAAAACTGGGTTATGTTTAATTTACTTTAAATTTGGCTTTATATATATATATATATATACTTTAACTCCTAGTTAAAAAATAAATAAAAATAAATAAAAGAATAAAATTATTTGGCCCCCTCCCGGCCATTAAAATGTCTGACTCCATCTCTGGCGGCGATGATTAGAGAAGAACCTTAAATTTTAATAGGCCAACTATAAGTCAAAATAAAAATTAATTAACTATAAGTCAAAGAGAAGAAACAAAATAAAAATAAATATGGACAGCGTGCGCGCGACCCTTCCCTTTGCACGATGTGTCGATCTGTAGAAATATCCTTTGCGAGTTGTCCAGCGTAAGCCTTCAGGCAAAGCTGAGCCAATTTTTTTTTTTTTTTTTATTTTTTTTTCAAGGGAGCCAATTGTTTAATTACTGGCGAAGTAACACATTCTAGTTTGAACAAACGAAAATTTTCCGTTTAAATAGATCGAGCTGCTCCGATTTTAGAGCCGTATGCAATATATATAGTGTGTAAGCGTGAGGTCGAATGCACAGAAAATTGCATTACAAAAATCAATTTATATTTAAAGTAAACTAACCCTATCTTAATCTAGTTCTGAATTTTTGAGATTTTTTTCGTGCAAAATAATAAAATAAATAAATTTGAATTAGAAACAGTTGATGAAAAGCACTAAGGTTTCTATCTCGCCAAATCAAATAATACATTCTTGTATTTTATTCATACAACTGATAAACAAATAAGCCTTATACATTATTCAAGGTTCCGTAAAAATGCATACTAAATCATTCAATGAATCCAATAATTACACAAATCACAACGAATATCCAATTGAATAAAAAAAATTCTTATATCTCTTAAATATCTAGAAATATATTTTGAGAGTATTAATAGTGTGAGAAAGTGGGAAACGCTTAGGGAAATCCAAGAAAAGAAAATATTGTAGAAAAGCTTAATTAGTGAGGTAATGCTTAATTCTGTACATTCTTTATCATTTTCTTAGGTGATGATTATATTATTTATAAATTAAATGTTGATTACGGTAGTACAGTAGAAGTAGAGATACTACGTACGTAGTACGTACTCAGGTTTTATTGAAATTTCTAAAAAAACAAATTAATCGAAGACTAGGGTTTTAATTCAAATAACTAAATTTTGATAGTACATTGAATATATATATGCTTTGGAATGCATGTTGGGTTGGTTTTGGTTACATGATATAGACGAAGAGATTAGTGATAAGGAAAATTGGGTTTGGGAGGTTTTTTACATTGAAAATTGTGAAAATTTTGGGTTAATTATCGTACATGAATATTTAGAAATGAAAAAAAAAAAATACATAATTTTCTTAAATTTTCTCATTCATTTCCGCTCAAAATTGAATATGAATAAAAAGAATTATTTTAATTATGAAAAATTAAAATCAATTAAGTTATATTAATGTCACATTTGAAATTTCGGCCACAAGAAATGCAAATATTATATATAGATTAAAAATGCAAATATTTAATTAAATTCAAGAAAATATTTTGGAAAATATTTCTAATTGTAAGCCGCTTTTGTTAAAATAATTTTAGAGGTGAACGAGAAATGTAAAGGCCTAAAGGGTGTAAATGCCTTTTTAAAAGTAATAATTAAAAAGGATATGTCGAATGGAAAAAAAGAAGTGCATGCATTATTAGCATAAACTAGCAAGCTATTGCCTTGGCCCTTGGGCTAATGGAAATGAGGAATGGTAGAGCATCTTCTGGTGTTCTCCTAGTGTTCTTCTGGAATGGCATAAATGTAATTTTTTTGATTCAAAAATTGCATATATGTCATGCCAGGAAAACACTAGGAGAATAAAAGGAGATGCTCTAACATTTCTCAATGGAAATATTACCTTCGGGGTTCGGGCTGTTTGATATATATATAGGTAGCTGAATGATTCTGTACGGCGGAATTGCCGGGCAAATCTCCTTTGGCAGTAAGCAATCTCCGACTTGTGAAAGGCCATTGGCCGACTGCCAAGGGAGTAATTGCCCAGTAATGCATCCATACATGCACTTGATTCATTTCGTTGATGAACAGTTTTGGGTCTCCATGTTATCTATATATACTTGTTGAGAAAAGTCTGGTATTTTCCGTGCAAACAGGATATTCTTAGCACATTCGGGCCTCTTCTTTGGCAACTTGTTAAGTGGTCCAGTGGTGTCAATTAATTCACGCAGCCCTAGCTAGCTCTTTTTCTGTATTAGGTTTCCCACCGATAATTAACATTTCGCTCTTAATTGGCAGAAAGAAAGATATATGAACAAGGATTTTCTCTAAAGAATATCCGCATAATAATTCTCTTCGTTGGCTAAGAGGTCGATCGTGGCTGGCGCCTTTTCTTCTTGTTTTGTTTAAGTCTTGTGCATGCATGTATAAACACTAAACAGATAGCACATACTTATATTCTGCACTACTTAAATCAATATTTACAAAGGAATTCCATAAAAATATCAACGTATATAAGTAGATATGCGGTCGAATCGAAATTGAATGATGAATGAAGAATCAAATCTGAATTGCACCGACTTACTTTAAATTCCCAATACGTATTAATGACCAGAGTGTCATTGAAATACTTGGAATACAATATGTATTTACGTTCCTCAAACAAATTAGGGTACAAGATGAAACACTCGAGAACAACCCTTGGAATATAACGACAAAGATGGATGGGGAAAAAGAGGAGAGAAGAAGTCAATCACTCTTTTATATATATATTAGAGATATTGATATATATCTTGCCGGCAGGGACAAAAGGGCCTAACTGCCTATATATATATAATTCCTAATTATTAGAATATTTTTTGATATTTGCTAGCTAGTTCCTTGCATGTATAGCCAGGTTATTATTTTCTTGTATAGATTAATTTTATTCTGTAATATTTATTTTTATTTATTCTCTGATTTTATTTCCTATTTTAATTGCATGGCCTTATTCAATTATAAATAGACAATTCGGAGTAATGCTAGAAATTTCTATTGTGTGGTGTCCCACCAATAATAATGTGGTTTTTAAAATCATCATTGGGCTTGTAATTGATTATTATTGAATTTTGATCAAATTGTGATTTTAAAAGCCAATTCATTATTGAGGAGACACCAGGATGACATAAAATAGACTTGTAGAATTACTCGGCAGTTCTTGTGTACACAGCTACAATAAATACAAAAATACAAAATTCAGTTCAAGTTTCTATTCTCTAGTTATTTAAATCTGGTATCAAAGTTAAAGTTCTAAACAGAGGTAGAACTAGTAAGAGATTTGGGGTCCCCCCAAGCCCAAGCCCCAAATATTGTCCATTTTTAAAATATATATAAGATTTTAGATGTGTATATATAAATTCCTCCACCCACATCTAAAATTCCAGTTCTGCCCTGGTTTTAAATTTGTATCCTACCTCCGTCATTCACATTTAATTTTAATTAAATATTTAATGTGTTGAGTCTCATTATTAAAGAAAAGTTTAAGCAAACTTGGGAAAAAAAGTGTTAGAATATACAAATGAAATGATTAAATTCGTCTATTCCTATATGAGCATGTCAGCTTTTAGACAAGTGATTATTTAACACTAAGAACTAATTCTCATTGTATAAGGGCTGTGGAGTACGTCCATGAATTACAATCGAACCGTCTCGGCCTTAAAAATGAGCTTAATGAAGGAATTAAGAAACAAGTTCAAGTGGACACATATATATATATATAGGATCGGATAATATCACATGCAAATGGAAACACTATTGTAACACGTACGTACATTCTTTCACCTTCTTGTTGGTTTTGGACATAGGAAACCAACTGTCATGCATGCTGATGTTTGGGTATATATATAGGAACTTGATTCCACGTGAAAAGCTTAATTCTACAAGAAGATGCTGGTAGTTGAATCATATTCTACAACAAGTCAGCCTCTGGTTCTCTTGAGAGATTGCTTTGTTTACGTTTCCTCTTGTAGATGGTTCAAGAAAATCTTTAGCGTGAGACTATGAGTAGTCTTGCTGCACAATTCTCGTACAGAGAACCTTTATTGGCCTGCTTTTTTTTGCCAATGCGTACAGGTAAATGTATCTCATTTGAGGGACGTTTAATAGTTCATGTCAATTGATTATATAAGATTGGCTGCAAATTACTGTTCAAGGAATCAAGGGAGAAGTGATTTCTCATAGAAGTTCAATATAGTTGTCGATATTTGGAATACGTACGTACGTGTACATATATATACGTACTGCTCTAATTGAAACAGTGTCATATTAGAAAACATATTCCCCGACGGTGTAGATATATATTCTAAAGGGACGAGCATTAGGTGATTGGATTGCTTGTAGGATATCTCTGAAAATATTCTTGTCAACGTGGTGCTTGGCGAAGCTTCGTTTCTCGGTAATTTCTTTTGTTGGTTTAATTATTTCATTTTCTGTGGTTTTCTTTTGGGTGCTTGTCTAATTGCCTTTCTCCGAGTTACTAGTCGTTCGTGCATGGCTGTTAATTGTGTTGGTTATTTCCCTTTCTGTGCTTTTTGAAATATGCTTAATTGCTTGCTGCACGTATAATTACAACGAAGACGAAGAGGTTAACATTTTATAAAGAAATCGAAGGTTACTCTAGCTAGAGGTTTTAATTAGAAAACAGTCGAGGGGCATTAATTTTTCGAAAAACTAGCACAATTTATATGGTAGCTTCTTAACAATGTTCAATTTTAAGAAAACTGGTGATTTAACAACAGTGTGGTCCTAAACCCTATTTCCTTTATATCGAAGCATATCAAGCTTTTTTACATTAGGTTTACAGATTTACTACTTCTAATTGATCATAAGATACCCATCAGAGGAATGTACAAAAAAGAAAAAAAAAAGCAACCGAAAGAGCATATTCGGGGAGATCTAACAATATGCTATCTCTCTTTGTCACCTGCTCGTCATTCTTATCTTCGTTTCTGACCTTTAATTTAGCTTTCTTTCCCAACTTTATATTTGGTCAGTCAAAAAGTTCCTGGAAAGGGAATTCACATGGTTGAAAACTTGATTAGGGCTAGCTGAATATGCCTGTAGACATGTTTACAAGTACTTGGTTTTCAACAACGTATTATACGTTTATGCATTATTGTATTTTACTTTTAGATTAATATATATGAAAGTGGCGTAGTCTCATTTTTTTACTTTACACTTTCAACCATTTTTATACTCTGTTTTTTCGTCTTTCTAGATGTTAAAACAGAGCACTCTAGTTTCCAAGGCATTGCGCAGGCTCAATATAAGAACCTGAGATGCCATCCTCTTAAGTGGAATTTGGCATGACAAAACTTCAACTTGATCTATTAAGGCCTTCGTCTTCAGTGGAAGGCTGATGGTGAGAGGGAACTGGGACCACGAAGCCATGAGCTGGTGAGAATGGAACTTGTACAGGAATTGTCTCGGCATATCCTTTTTCTTTTCCCTGGCATATCCAGATTCTGGTGCATATCATGCAGTATAAAAGCACTGTCGCGCGAACTACTGTGGCAACTCGAGCATGAGGTATTAATGGAAGGGAAGCAGATGTGGGGTTCACGAATAACAGTGCAGTCCTTCTTTGGCAGAGAGAAACATGCACATGCATGCATATTTCTGTTTTGCCAAAGGAGAATTGCCCTGCCATTCACCTACACATACTAATATAATATCATGCAACAACTTCATCTTTCAAACAAGCATTTGACTTCTCTTGCCTCGATAACAATTGGATTCCTTTATTTATCGCGCAAAGGTAAATGAAGTTGATATTCGTCAGTTACTTTCAATGGATTCTTTAAATGATATATATATATATATATATATATATATATATATATATGAAGCTGATTTCAAATGAACAGAAAAACAGTTAATTTTGCATTCTTATGGCCGGGTTGATCGACAGAGATCGAATTAATTTATACCAAAAATTAATTGGGTCGATCGATTTAATTGCTTTATGAGGAGTTCATGCTGTTCACTAGCTAGCTAGTGATCTCCATATACGAGCTGATTCAGCTATTAAAGATCGATTCACCATTTTTTGCGGTTATATTTTATTTTGAATAGTAGTTCTTGGAAAAACTCTTCTTGGTTGAAGTGCAAAGGATCGAATCAAAGACCCCTCTCCCTCATCCTGATCCATTCACACTGTGTTTATGATGAGTTCTTCGCCGAACTACGTACAAATTAAGTGCTTAATTGTTATGTCTTCAAGCTCAAAAAAGTACAAAGATGACTCCTCATAAACATCAAAGTTTTCACTCAGAACTACATATATAAACCTCCCATTGAATTTCCCCCCATATAGCTGATGTATGCATGACACGTGACCTACAAATTCTAAACTTAAGGTTCAATCGTTAATTAATAGCACTCCCAATTACTTATGCATTTTTATATATAAAATGTTTAACCAAAACCTATTTTATTTATTTTAACTAATGAGTTTCAAAATGTATTATACATCCGATTATCTATTATTTTATTATATTATTTAAATTTTTTTTTTTTTTTTTTTTTTATCTTTCTTTATTTTAATTCTAAGATATTTTTTCAACTATAAGTCATTTTTTTCTAAAACGATCAATTTTTTTTTTTTTTTGGATAATTATTTACTATAAAGCCAACAAAATTTTTATTCTCATCTGAGGTGGTTCGCATGAGTGTAACCTTAAAATGACAAACATAAATTTTGTCATATAGACACTACATACTTTGAAGTCTGAAATACAATTTTCCAGATTCAGAGATATATTATAATATTGTTATGGCATAAATGAATTTTGGTGAGAGAGAAGAAATGTGAAAGAAAGAGAAACAAATAAAAAAAGAGATGCATGTATGAATAGTGCACTATTTACAAATGCATCATAAATGTATTTTGCATTTGATTTGCACAATCGAATAGATGGACGTTAATTGGTTACCCATTTTAGCCTAAAGAAGAAAATGGCTATGACCCCAAAAAAAACACCCAGTAGAGAACACAAACGAGCTAGTGTGCATAAATTAAAGTGCAAAAGTTAGATATTAGCTGAGAATGACTAATTAGATACACTGAAATTCTAATATATGCTTGTCAAAGTGAGACAATAACAACTCGATCCGGACCACTTTATTAATTATTACAGATAGAAGGCAGAGAAACAAAGACTCAAGAAAAAGTCGTCAAGTTAAAAACATCCACCATGGCCAACTCGACAATGATAAATGCATAGTAAAGAAAAAGGCTTTTACCGGGGACCACGTGCGCACAACCCAAATGGTAGTAACCAAATTTTAAACACTCTCTACATGCAATTATCAAACATAGACCCAAATTTAAAGGTTTTTTATTTGCCTAAAATGTTGCAAGAACATGCAACAAAGAGTCAAAGACTACCAAAGTATGTTGTTGATGTTAGAGCAGATACTGATCGAATGAGTAGCAAAGTTGTCAAATACCGAAATAATGACATTGGAATATCTTAATAAAAAAAGATTTGCACAATAATAGAAAGAATTGTACGTGCATAATATTTAGCGATTATTTTAAGAATAATATATTTGACTTTCTCTATAAGTATTATGCTTTGTCTTCAAGTTTAGGATTATTTTTATTTTTATTTCTTTCTTTTTCTATAAGTATTCTGCTTGGAAAGTACTCAAACTTAGTCTGTATAAAGGCAAAGATATGTTAGCTGCATAACAATCTTGATGTGTCCAGCATTTTCATTTTTTTTTATTAGAAAAAAATGGTTGACACATCAGCATTGTTATGCAATTGTTTATATAAGAATTGTGCTGCTAACATATCTCATAAAGGCAAGTCTGTATTATTTTGGAATTTAATTTTGAAGTATCAATTAAAGTTCAGTATTTCAGAGTTATTTCTATGTTTGCTTATTTAGGATAATTAAGGTCTTTCTCTTCCATATTTGTTATTTTCTCACTTCTGGATTTCCTTTTTAATCTTAAATTCTTAATTTATGCTGCTATTATACGCTGTAAAAATAATCTTATTTCTATCCGGCATCCACATGTACATGCAACCAATTGTGGTAATTTTCAATCATAAAAAAATAAAAATAAAAAAAATAAAAAGTAAAATTTTTTTTAAGGGGCATTCATAAAGGCCTGTCTTTTAAAACAAGCAGAAAGTTTAAAACATCGGATTTTTCATGTGATGATACTACATGATATAATTTCAAAAATCTTCGTAATCAATTTTCTTTTTTTTTGACACCAAATACTTATCTCAATAAACATACCAGAATTTCTTTATAAACCTCAATCAAATAAATATTTAAAAAATTTATTACAAAATTAAATACATAACTTTAAACATTGCTTTTATCAAAATGTGTCACAGACGGCACATCAAAATATTCAACAAAATGACTAATAAAAGTCAGCGTATCAAAAGTATGAGGCCTCCGGTCAGCATCAAGCAAAAAACCTTAAACAAGTGTATGGGTCTTTATTTTCTTCCTCACCTGTAGTCTCTGTAAAATTACCACAAGCTTACAAATTTTTTATTTTCATTTTATTTTCAATACGCATATAATTTCACATCCCATAATATGGAACAACAAATCATTTCATAAAGCATATAGAACATAACAAATCTTATGCTATAAATAAATATATAAATGCAACATCATTTACCTATGTTCTCATACTTTTCTTCTTTTTCTTTTTCATATTCTTTTCCTTTAAGTTCTCCTCTTTTTCTTTTGTCATACCTTTTTCTTTTCTCTTTGACAAGTGTCGCTACTCCCACTTGACTGATTGAATTTGTTAAGCGAATACCCGTACATAACGTGTCGGGTTGCTGGACGTTTATCTCTCTTATAGTTTAGAGGTGCTAAATGTATATATACCCCAATCTAGTCATTAGGTTGCTACATGTTTATCCCTCTTATATATAGTACGTTTGGAGGAGCTAAATGTATAACTCATTAAGCCGATTGGTACCCATTAATTACTTTCACGTAACATTATTTTCTATTTTTTTTTCTTTTTCACATAAAATATCATGACATTTTCGCAAATCTATTTTTCCTTTTGAACCCTAACTTCTCATAAATCATTTTCCTTTCAAAACATCATTTCCTTTTAACACACATGAAAGTTAACGAAAACATATTCATATGCATATGCCAAAAGATTAGGACTCAACAGGAACTTATATCCTATATATGCTTTTATCAAAACAGTGCAAGGTCAGTAAGTATTATATTTACAGCTTTGGCTAAATTTCCTAGAAAGAATACATGGATTCTTTACTATAACGTGTCTATACGTTAGCTTTTAATCTTTATTTGAAATTACTAAGCCTTATTCAAATCTTAGGAGCCATAAAAATACTTCCAGGAACATTATTCTATGCTTTGGTTTATCTTAAAGAAACTCAGGCAGCATAAAGACTGCTTACATGAGTAACCAAATCACATTCATTCCCCTTTTTGTGTGGTTTTTATGAAAATAATACTTAACCACTATTTTACCACACAACATTTTAATATAGCTATTTACATGGTTATTATATATATATAGTTTTATCATTAATTACAACAGTACAATTCTGGTAATAAAAGTATTTTAATTGTATCTAATCATTATAACGGTAATCTAGCTTTTCCACGTATAATTTTATATGGGCATTGCTAAAATATTTTACAATTTCTATAAAAATATATATATATATATATGTATATATATACTATCTAAATTTTTTTAGGCATTACAATACTATATATTTAACCAACTATTTCTTTATACCATTTGAGCATAACAACAACGTATTTAAAGACCTAAACTATTAAATAACAAAAGGTTAGATTTTCTTCCGGCGCGTAGCTCCTTGCTACCAAAAATTATTAAAGTTAAGTGTGAATTCCGCCCAAGAATTCATCCGGACGTGTTTCCTTACACATGTCCGTTCAGACACATAATCCATGAGCCCGGACGGAAGAGCCAACAAAAGCCTTTCCATGAAATTATCTATCTGCATATCATTGTTTTGGATTATATATTGTTAGAAAGCTTAATTATCACGCTCACACGCACACCCTCAAATGCATACTGAACATATGCATGCATCATGCCACATGCCACAACTCACACTTAAAAGCATATATATGCATTTTCGAATAATTAAACTTTGTTCATGCTTCTTGTACGTCTAATATTTGTGCATGCAAGAGATAATTATAGATCTAAAAAAGAAGTACTGCATGCATGCATTAATTATTCGCATAAACTAGCTAGCTAGTGCCTTGGCCCTCGGGCTATTAAGGGAAATATATATTACATTCGGGCTGTTAGATCGATATTTAAGGCTAGATTGGGTGTGCGCTTTTTCTTTTTCTTTTTCTTTTTATTATATTTTACTATTTTGTATTATCTTTAAAATTCTGAATATTAAGAGAATTTGTTTTTTAAAATTACGTTTGAATGGTTTAAAAAGTTTAAAACAAAAGTAGAAAAAATTAGATATAATCTTAGTAGAATTTGAATTCTAAAAAACAATTTAAACATGTTTTTGAAAAATAATGAAATATAATAATAAAAAAAAATTATTACCCAAACATACGCCAAATGATTCTGTACGGCAGAATTGTCGGGCAAATCTCTTTTGGCAGTAAGCAATCTCCGACTTGTGAATGGCCATTGGCCGACTGCCAAGGGAGTAATTGCCCAGTAATGCATCCGTACACTTGATTCATTTCGTTGATGAACACTTTTGGGTCTCCACATTATCTATATATACTTGTTGAGAAAAGTCTGGTATTTTCCATGCAAACAGGATATTCTTAGCACATCCTGGCCTCTTCTTTGGCAACTTGTTAAGTGGTCCAGTGGCTTCAATTAATTCACGCAGCCCTAGCTAGCTAGCTCTTTTTATGTACTAGGTTTCCCACCGAAAATCAACATTATTTCTCTCTTGGCAGAAAGAAAGATGAACAAGGATTTTCTCTCAAGAATATGCGCGTAATAATTCTCTTCGTTGGCTAAGAGAAGTCGTGGCTGGCGCCTTTTCTTCTTGTTTTGTTTAACTCTGGTGCGTGCATGTAGAAATAGTCAGCACATACTTATTCTGCATTATATTACTTAAATCAATATTTACAAAGGAATTACATAAAAATATCAACATATATATATATATATATATATATATAGACATGCTGTCGAATCAAATTTGAATTGCACTGACGTACTTTAAATTCCCAATACTTATTAATGACCAGAGTGTTAATGAAATACTTGAATATATACATTTACGTTCCAGAAGGATACAAGATGAAAAACTCGAGAACAATTAACCCTTGGAACGAGAAAGATCGATCGATGGACAAAGAGAGGAGACAAGAAGTGACATTTTCTTATTATTCAATTTTTTTTTAATTATATAATTCCTGATTTCGTTCCCTGTTGTATACGTTGATTTTATTTTTGTAATATTTTTTTATTAATTCTCTATATTTCTTATTTTAACAATTGTAAATAGGCTTTTATTGTACACAGTTAAAATACATAGAAATACAGTATTCAGATAAATTTTCTACTCTAGCTCTAGTTATTTCAATATGCTATCAGGCCCAAAGTCTTCTGTTTGAATTATGTCTTTGTCATTCATGTATTATATTTTTAATAAAAAAATTTACGTGTTGGAACTCACTTATTTATTAAGAGTAAGTTTGAGTCTATACATGAAGTCTAGGAGAACATTAGAATTTAAATAAAGTGATTAAATTTACTAATTTTTATAAGCTTAAGCGATTGGAATAAGTAGTGATTACTTATGCAATTAGTAAATTCACCTTATATAAGGGCCGGGCTATGTGGACGCGCGTCCTTTCATTATGATATATCAAACAGTCCGTTTTTCCCACAATTTGCGCCTTAATATAAAAACGAGAGCTTCGTATATAGATATATCTTGTTGTACGAAGATATATTAAGCCCCTTAACAATGAGGGGCTTCCATCCTCTTAAGTGGAATGTGGAATGACAAAACCTATATATTACAGTTAAATGCGTAGAAACTATCTAAAAAGTCCAACTTGAACATGTAAGGAAGATACTATCATGCCCTTCGTCTTCAGTGGAAGCCTGATGGTGAGAGGGAACTGGGACCACGAAGCCATGAGCTGATGAGCTGATGAGAATGGAACATGTACAGGAATTGTACTGGCATATCCTTTTTCTTTTCCCTGGCATATCCAGATTCCGGTGCATATCATGCAGTATAAAAGTACTGTCGATCGAATTACTGTGGCAACTCGAGCATGAAGTATTGATGGAAGGAAAGCAGATGTGGGGTTTACGAATAACAAGGCAGTCCTCCTTGGGTAGAGAGAAACATGCAAATGCATGCATACTTCTGTTCTGCCAAAGGAGAATTGCCCTGCCATTCACCTACACATACCTTTCGAATATCATGCAACAACTGCGCTAATATATAATGATTTCTAACTCACTTCATCTTTCAAATAAGCATTTTACTTCTCTTGCCTTGATATTCGTCAGTAAATGAAGTGGATTCCTTTACTTTTTGAAGGTAAATGCAGATGAAAGTCGTCAGTGATTTTCTTCATATGAATTGTTGCAGCGGGGACTATCAATATGAGCACCAGTAGCTCAAGTGAGTACTGGTTTTCCATTTTTTCTTTTTAGTTGGTAGCATAAGCCTTGTAGACGGCTGTTAGATCTGTACTATATGATAAGGATAGCTGCGTGAATGTTATGTTCTTTCATTATAATCAGTTCCAGATATTGTCAAAAGTTACCTCCAGTTGATTGTTTTCTTCTTAACTAGCTCAACGGATTTATATCAAAAAAAAAAAGTTTATGAAGCTGATTTCAGGAAGGGGAGATCGGGGGAGTAATTTTACCATATATGCTCATTTCAAATGAACAGAAAAACAGTTTTGCATTCTCATGGGTCCATCGAGAGAGAATCTATACCAAAAATTTATTGGGTCTGATTTTCCTGATCACACACATTTACCTACGTACAGCAGTTGTTTGCGAGTTTCTTTAAACATGAGAATGGGGGATGTTAATTTATCGATGTAATTGCTTTATGAGTTCATGCTGTCACTAGCTAGTGATCTCCATTTCAGATAATGATTCACTATTTTTGCCTTTATATTTTATTTTGAATAGCAGTTCTTGCAAAAAGTCTTATTGGGTGAAGTGCATTCATGTGAACATCTTATTCTGAGTGCATCAAACGGCTTGCAAAGGATGGAGGGCCGGAGGCCACAGGAAATCTACAACCCTCAAAGAGAGGTCTTTCGTCTCTCCGGGAAAGGGGCTCCATCTAACCGTGTGTGTTTCTCAGTTTGTGTCTCGAATCAGCAGCAGACGAGGAAGAAAAGGATGAAGTTGAAGATGCTGTTGCTGAACTATATATGATGGGTTTGGAAAAACAGGGACATTTGCCGGAAGGGAAGGGTTTTTCCCTTCTCGGTTTACGGCGTCAAAGTGTCTTTTAATTTTGTTTAAACGTTCGTCTCTATGTTACACGATGTCGTTTTATCTTAAAGAGAATACTTTAAATCTGAACCATCAATTGTTTTAACAGCAGATGTGCTGTAGTTTTTACTACAGCACATAAGCCGGATCCCAAAGGATAGAATCCAAGACCCTGGCCTCTCCCTCATCCTGATCCATATATAGATACCATTCCCACTGCATGCGGATATTTAGTGCTTCGCCGAACTACGAAGTGCTTGTTATGTCTTCAAGCTCAAAAAAGTAAAAAGATTAGGGTTATATATATTACTCATCATAACCATCAAAGTTTTCACTCAGAACTACATAGAAACCTTCTATTGAATTTTCCCCCCATGCATAATGGATCTCAAAGAAAAAGTGACCTCCACTCATCCATATAGCTGATGTAGTACGTGACCTGCCCATTCTAAACTTGAAGATCAATTGTTAATTAAGGCCCGAAAACATACCCACTAGATCGAACACAAACTAGTGTCATAAAGTCTAGTGCAAAAGTTAATTATTAGCTGAGAATGACTAATTAGATATCCTCAAATGCTAATATATGCTTTATTATCACAGAAGGCATGCATAAACAAAGACTCAAGAAAAAGTCGTCAAGTAATTAAAAGCATCCAGCAACTCGACAATAAAGGCAAATATAGTAGAGAAAAAGGCTTTCACTGGGGACCACGTGCGCGCAACCCAAATCGTAGTAACCAAATTTTAAACACTCTCTACATACAATTAAAAAAAGACCAAATTTTAAGGGGTTTTTTTTTTTTTTTTTTTTACTAAAATGTTGCAATTAACATGCAACAGAGGCTAATAAAGCATGTGCATGCAACCAATTGTGGTAATTTTCAGACAAAAAAAATTCTAATTTCAAAAATGAATTTTTGAAGGGGCTTTTGTAACATCCCAACTTTTAAAACAAGCCGAAAGCTAAAGATATTTTAATTCTCAATATGATGCTACTACTTGATATAAAATTAGAAATCTCGCAATGAAAAATAATCAGTAACAATTTTTTCATTTCCTTTGAATCCACATAGTGATCATCTCAATAAACATACATACCAGAGCTTCAATATAAACCTCATTTTAATTTATATAAATATTTAATATTGTTATTACATACTTAAATACATAACTCTAAACATTGTTTATCAAAATGTGCCACAAACAGCACATCAAAATATACAACAAACTGACTAATGAAAATTAACCTATTTCAAAAGTATGAGGCTTCCATCTAGCCAGTCTCAAGCACAAAAATGGCCCAAACAAGCTATGGGTATTTATCTTCTTCTTCACTTGTAGTATCTGTAAACTTACCACAAGTTTATAGATGGATGTGTGAGTCCACAACCCAATAAGTATAATCAAAATTGACCATTTCAAATATAAGCCCCTATTTAGAAAATACCTCTAATTGATGCCTATAATAATGGCTATTCGAGAGTTTTTCCAAAACAAAGTTTGCCACCAAAATGTTATAGTTGATAAAATAACAACGATCATAGAGAGTTTATACATACCTATAAAATCCTCTTATTTTCATTTGCATTTTATTTTCAATATGCATGTAATTCCAAATCCCATAATAAGGAACAATAAATCACACTACAAGAAATTCGCTCATTAGCGTCAATAGTAACTGGACGCTAAAAGTCGACGCTAATCAAATATTAGCGTCGACTTTTGGACGCTAATAAGTCGACGCTACAAGCCCGACGCTGATGATGCGTAGCCGATTATTGACGTCGACTTAATGGTCGACACTAATGATTGACTATTAGCGTCGACATATGTCGACGCTAATAATAGATTGAGTCGATCCTAAAACGTTTACCACATATCATAAGTCGACGCTGATAATAGACTATTTGCGTCGACATTTTAGTCGACGCTAATAGTCTATCATTAGCGTCAACTTGTGTGGACACGGATACACTAAAAAAAATTAATAAATAAATAAATAATAAGATATTAGCGTTGACAGGGTCGACGCTAAACCCAGAAATATTTTTAAAAAAAAAAATTAATACGTCTTTAGCGTCAACTTCAATAGTCTATTAGTAGCATCAACTTATGTGGATGCGGATACACTAAAAAAAATTAATAAATAATAAGACCCTCTCGACGCTAATACTTGAAATTTTTTTTCATTAGCGTCAACTAATGACCTAAAAATAATATATATATATATATATATATATATATATATATATATATATATATATATATATTAAATAGGCCATTAGCGTCGACCTATAAATTTTTTTAATTTTTAGCATCAACCTAAAAATTACTAATACACCATTAGTAATTTATACACATTTCGTAATTTATACACAAGAAAGAAAAAAATAAAACATACAAATAGATGGGGAACTAGTACAATTCAAGCTTAGACATAAGCTAACCATAATCCAACACGTACAATATATTTACTTTAGTAGCCTAAAACTGATATATATAAGCTAGGTTGGAAAGTGTTTTTGTTTCTTGGCACTCTCTTATAATATGTCTTAGTAATTTTCAAAATCCTATTGAAAGATTTACAAAGTGCAAATAGAGAACCAAATAACATAAAATTAGTCACTTTGATATCAAAGTATCAATTCACTTCCAAGAAGGGTTGCATGAGATTACAAACTTGTAAAAGGCAACGTGAAAGAGCTAAATATGAGTAAGTTTACACACCTCAACCAGATATGGAATTGAGAAATATAGGTCTCCAATATTCGCCCACTGTCATATGAATAGATAAATGCCTTAATTTTGTAATTTATATTACCTACTATATAACTAATGTCTTTTCATATGATAGCATTCTCCAATATCCACATTGATTGGTCCTAAAGGAGTAGCTATGCAAGAACCAAACCAAGTACATAACTGATGTTATGGAGATTGGGTAATCTTACAAACCCATGAAAATATATATATGAAACCAATCAGAAAAGCTGAGTGGTCGGTTTCAAGGTATATCAAACACAATGATCTCCTATACATTTAGATTAAAGAAGCAGTTGAACATGGCATTCTAATAGCATACCTAATTGTACAAGTGATAAAACATGCCAATCCAGAACATATCTAACAAGAATTTGTAGAGACCCACTTTGGCAATAGCATCCTTAAAACCATATTGCTTAAGTTGGGGCCCCTCAATCTAAAAGAAACCCAAGAACTCCCGTGGTTATGTACATAAACTTTTAGTGAAACATTGGGATTATCAAAACTTGCATAATGTTTGTGACTAGTTAACTTACGATTATTGCCGATGGGATGCAAACCAAGAGAGCAATAATTGAAATATAAGCATACACATTTGTGTTGTCCGTTCCTGTCAGTTAAAATCAAAGTATTGGTATGAAAGCTTGGAGAAATGGATGCAAAAAGAACTAAATGTGTTCCCTCAACTTAATTGTATCCCATATTTTCACACAAAAGTTGCTTATTGGAACTATGAAATCTTGATGTTCTTAGGGAGTGAATTCAATTATAATAGTTCTCTTGCAAAATATCAAAAATCCGTCAAAAATATTGATAACATTGTTGTACATAGCATGGTATCTAGTAAGATCTTACGGGTTTTCGGTAATCCTATGAGACACAAGCCTATGGTGTTTCACATAAAATTGACCATAGCTGGCTCTGTAACATTAAAGACATCACTTCAATCAACTGCATTAAAAAATGCCTTGTCACCAAATCTCAAAGGGGTCATTTAACACATCACACGCAACTGTATTAAAGGAAAGCTTTGATTAGAACTCACACGAATCGTTCCATCCAAAAGGCACTACAAAAAAACATGGGAATACTAACCTAAGGTCAGTAACATGAAAATGCGTTTTTCAGGTTAGTTGTGACGACCCTTTTTTTTTTTTTTTTTTTTTTATACAAACATAAACGAGTCATCGCAGTGGCACGACTACGTGTCGCTCAGCCAACATATGGCACATGTCCCATAACATACACCAGATAATCAGAGTATAACATATATCTATCTATGCAGCGGAAAACATAAATCTGAATAGCGGAAATTACAACTTATACATCTATCACAAATTAATTACAACATTGAGCCATTTAACATCTATCTGCTTGAGTCTTATTAACACAATATTTACATAACAATAATGTCTTAACAAAGAATAAGTGACACAAACGTCACAAGCCATACCAAATCTATAAAATAGTGGACAACCCGTGGTCCGACAATTACAACTGTCGCGGCGAGCTTCAGTCATAATATCCCAAGTACACTGCTACCAACCCATCAACTATACCGAAGTACCTGCAGTCAAAGAAACATCATCTACACGGTTGTGGTGGTATCCACATCCGCATAGGTGAAAGAATAAGTTCACCGCCTTAGCATGAAACATACTAAGACCTCAGTGGTATAAGACTAACTGAGTTTTCACAAAGAACCAACCATTATTTTATTATTAGTCGTGCGAGCACTATATTAGCCACAATTTACCAATAGCTAATGCAACAAACACCGACTATCCAGAAAACATTTAAAACATACTATATAGCTGTGAACATATGTAGAAGTTCCAGTCATCCCTCCTTGGAAGTTTCTACATATAGACCCCTCTATAATAATATTTTTCATCGGTCGCATAGACATATGTGCATCTTACTCTTCCATACTAGGATAACATCCGTCAACAAAACACTCGCAACACCATCTCTAATCGTATTTCAGCTTCGTGCCTTGAACGTCAGTAGATCATGAGAGCACTAGAGCTAAACTCAATCATGCTAACACGTCTTTCCTGAAGAACAATAACAGTCAACCTTCCTACTCATAGACATGCCATTACTTGCACCTGGGCAATCATGTATCCATGTACTTTCAAGTTCAATATATGATCTTAACACATGCGACCATCCGATAGAAATATGCATAAGCTCTTTTTCATGAAGACTCTTATGCATACTAATACGTCTAGCAAAACTACTCATAGCATAAAAACATCACTCATAAAAACAATGGTATATATGTTATGCATGAACTGGGGCTAATAATGTTGCTGATACTGATATGCTGCTGATACTTATATGCTGCTGATACTGTTATGCTGCTGATATACTGATATTGCTGGTATGTATGCTCTATACTACATGCTCAATGTTCCGTGCTTGACCAGTATATATTTCACTACTGTATCACGCTGAAATCATGCAGTTGTTAAATCACGTCCTCTTAAAACTAAACAAATCCAGTATTTTATCCAACACTTTGAAATCATTCAAAACTTAGTTTCTTTATAAAATCTAAACAGTTTCAACATGACATGTTTTCAAACAATTTGCATAATTTAAATCTCAACTGTAGAACTTAACACTTTAAATCTATTCAATACTTTTCACTCTTGCACTATCTCTTAAACATCATTGATATAGTTTAAACATAATCGAAACTAATCAAATCATCTCAAAGCATATACATTTCATCATATGGTCGGTTCGGTTTCTTAAACAATATATATATATATATATTAATCAATCCAATACATATAAAAATATATATTTTCTCAGTGAGTGGAATACCCACCTTGGCTGCATTGGACTCACGACTCGAACTCTACATTGGAGAACCCGTTGAAGTCTCCAACTATGACACACTCCTGCAAATACTTATAACGTTAGATTATGCTATGGAACTCTATACTCTATGACACATAAACTACCCGTTGCGTAACCCGCTTCTAAGGCTAACTGGATATCCTAAACTATTATTAAATTAACACTTAGGTTAGGTTCATAATACATCTTGTTTATTACCACTACGGTGTGTTTACTATTTTCCTTAACTCATTCATTATTGTTATATTACATTAATATTACAAACCCTTTTATAGCTTATCATTTATTTACTAACTCATATATATATATATATATATATATATATATACATATACACATACAACGCTTAAACCTAATCCGATGATACACATAAATGTCATATGTACACGGATATGTGAATTAGGTATTTAGTCACCTTATTATTGCGATTAACTAGAAGTCTTATAGTTGTTTATCCATTTAAGCTAAGTGTATTCGGTCCACATACATATATATGTACATACATGTATAGAATGCTTATAAAGCTACGCATAACATCATAACACAATTAGGTGCTTATAATATATAGATAAGCGCGCTAATTATTTAATTACATCACTGAATGGATTCGAAGCCTATTTATATATTTCCATAATATTACTAATTTACATTTGATGTCTTAAAGGTTATTTGGATAATTTACAACTCTTTCTTCTTCTTCTTGTCTTAACCACTATACTTAATAATTACTAACCATCTATGTAATCTAGGTTATAGGACTTAAACGGTTTAATGGGCTATTGACCTAATTAGATTGTACTATAAACCCCATATTTTGTTTTGCTTTCTACCTTAACATTGGTACATTTATCCATTAACTCATTCCAACCTAGAAGCTTAGCGATTTATGTCTTAAATGCTATCTTAGTATCTTTAATTATGTTAGACTAAAGTCCTACGGTCCATTTATTTAACTGTTTTACCAATTCATTGATTTATTCATTCTTTACATATATACTAATGTACTTCATTTACTTATCTGTAACTTCCATCCCTTTACAATTGTTTGCTTTTATCTGTTACTCCCTCCAATTTCCATTAACATAATTTCCCTAAACAACACACTACAAATCCACCACTTCAACCCAAACGGTCACAACAAAGAGGAAATCCCAAAATCAGCCCTTAAAATTCAATCATGAGAGTAAATACACCATCCGAATTATCTCCAAAATATTTCACACCTTAGCACTTCTATCGGCTAGCCACCAAAATATAAACACTGCATAATCCCCAAAACCAAAGCATCCGAAAATCACCGCATCACAGTCCTCCAAATCAAAAACATCAATTATCATTAATACTAACCAAAACTCAAATCCACAACACTCAATTCAATACCCATAGCCACTGCCGACACACAATCATAGAGAACCCCCAAAATTATCAAACCTTAATTCAACAATCCACAAATTAATCCACAAAATTATAGGATTTATATACCTTGGGGATTTTCCTCAAAAATCCATTAAAAATAGCCTCTGATTTCCGCCGGAAAAGTCGCCGGAAACCGCACTTGGAGAACCGGGTCTTCCTCACGGGTTCAACGGGTCATGGGTCGCGGGTCCGAGGGGTTCTGGGTTACGGGTCTTCGTGGGTCAACGGGTCTTCGCCGGAAATCGCGTCGAAAATCAATCGGGAAATCGGGTCTCACCAATCGAGTTACGAGTTGCATCAGGTTCTCTCTTCCGGGTTCAATGGGTTTCGAGTTTCCATGGGTTCTTGGGTCAACGAGCTCACCGGAAATCGCTACTAGGACCACCAGAAAACTCGCCGAAAATCGCACGTGGAGGATCGGCCATCGTAGCTTCACCGGCGTCATCCACCGGAGGATCGGGCTCCGATCTCTCTTTCGATCTCTATCTCTCCTTCTCTCCCTCTTACTCGGTCTCTCTCACACTTTCAATCTCTCTGTCTCACTCGAACAGAAGAACGAAGAAGAAGAAATGAAGAAGAAAGAAGAAAAGGAGAAGAAGAAAATGAAATGGCGGTGCAATAGGGGCTATGCGGGTGAGGAAGAGAAGAAAGAAAAGAGAAAAAAGAAAAGAAAGAATGGGATAAGATGAGGGACACGTGGCAAGTTATGAGTGGGTGGGGAGATTTCATTTTATTTAAAACCCCCTACTACTATTAATCACAGTGGGACCCCATCTAATTTTATTTCTATCTTTTATCAATCAATATTCAATCCCATATTTATAAACACTATTTATTAATCGCTAAATCCCCTATTTATTTTCTTGGTCTTTACATTAGTGGAACCCAGTAATGTGGTCACACTAACACAAAGCTGAGGTTAGAATCCCTTAGGTTGCTAAAATGTGTATTGTAACCTGTAAATTTAACATTGCGTTACTATCTAGAAACCCGAAATTTTTTTCACATTACTGGAATTGAGTTACGTGAAACTGCACGTTACTAAATTTCTGTAACGGGTAAAGAACAGGTTACTGAAATTTTGTAACGCAAAATTAATTATCACGTTACTGCACCATTGCAACGGGAATAGTTTTATGTTAGTGAATGTTGTTACACAGAATTTATTATAATCAAGTATGCTATTAGAATGCCATGTTGTAACGCAGGTTACCTAATAACGTGAAAATTATTACGTTAGTGTATGTTGTAACGCATAAATAATCCTCAAGTTGTATGTTCTAACCTGTATTTTCTTAGGTTAGTGTATGTTGTAACGCATAACTCATATTCACGTTACAGTCTTTTGTAACGTGAATATTGTTAGGTTAGTGAATGTTTTAACGCAAAACTCATCCTCAGGTTACTGTGTTTTGTAACATGAGTATCGTTATGTTAGTGAATGTTGTAACGTACAACTAAATTGTTCGTCACTGTATTTTCTAATGTGATATTTAAATATAGTAACGTATATATATATTTAGACGTTACTGTATTTTAAATTGCAAAAAAAAAAAATTACAGATTTTTCTCTCCCAAATATTATTTTTAGCAGTTGACCATTTACATCCATCATCCTATAATCACAACAAATTGTACATTTCCATCAATTCATTCGTCAACAATAACAACATTTTACATTTAATTTTAAAGAACACGCACAACAATATACATTGAGAATGAATCATCAAAAATTACAATCGTTGAAAATAATATAACCAATGTTTGTGTTTTCATATATATATGAACAATTATACATAAAGAATACATGCGAAACACAATGATAAAACATCTACAAATGGATGCGCATGAGTTGAATTTCTCACTGTCAATGCATGAACAACTACTAACGGATGTGCAACAACATGCTCCATATTACCTAGAAATGATCAAACAAACTCAGCAAAGAAAAATACGATAATATCATATTAAAACTAACACTTAAGGAGCAACACGTGGAATATAAAGAAATGTCATCAATACTTAAAAAAAAAATGATATAAATATAAAGTAATTAATTATTACCTGAACCACTACAAGTAGACGATCTAACATTCAAACGAGGTGTGGAATATCTGTCAAGTGCAGGATAGCCTCCGAAATACACAACGCACCCAAATTAATATTATATATTTATACATAATGCACACGAACATGAATTAATTTTAATTGATTGACAACACGATAACTTTATCGCTTACCTAATGCACACATTAATTGTTACCACATGTATAAATGATTCTCCAATTTGTTAACAATTGCCAATAAATGTAGAAATAAATAAAAGAAAATCAGTCTGGTCGGGCATGGTCAAAATCATCACTCGGATCAGTGTCGTTAATTCTGGTTAATAGGAACGACTCACACCCGTGATAGGTGTCAGAGACCCGTCACCCTGACCATCGTCGTAGACGTTCCTGGGTTTAGTTCGCACGACATAAGCCCAACCTGGGTTCCTTTCATCTTCGACGTAAAATACTTGGTCAACTTGTGAAGTTCGCACGTACGGGTCATCAATCTCCCGGTCTCCCCTATGGACAAGGCGATTGAAGTTGACAAGTACCCTGTCATACTCGTCCACCTTGTACCCTCTATCTCTCGTGGTGTCCGCCCAATCACACTTGAACATGATGTACTTAGTCCAGTCGTAGTACTCAACTTCAATTATATCCGTTAACTTTTCGTAGTACGTAAGCCATCCACGATCGGCACACACACGCCACTGTTCTGAGTCCTCTTACCCGCATCATGTGCAACAGTCCGAAACAATTTGTCGTTAACCACGTACCTATTGTACTTAATTTTTGTCACCTTTGGGCACCTACAATGCATAACCAGCTTCTTAGTCATCTCTATTCTATGTTGATCGTCCAATTTATTGACCTACAAGCAGCACTACGTAAAATGGTAAGTCAAAAGTTAAACATGCAATAGCTGAACATGTAATAGCTAAACATCAAATTATTCTTACGTATTCACGGTATCAACTGAAGAACTGCCAATGATGTTGGGCTTCCAACTGATCGTCCATAGTTCGCCCTCTATCGCACGATCACCTAAGCGTATCCATGTGCATCCTACAATTTATAACTTAAATTCATTATCTATTATTCGTCATTCCAGGCTACAACATTATAGAATATAACACATGCTAGAACTTTTTTTAGCTTATATTCGTATTTGATTAAACTTGTCAGAGTTGAACATAATATATCAGTGAATCTGGCTCAATTGAGTACGGTTGAGGCTGACTCGTGTTCCCACCCCCTTCAGACCATTAGGATTTCTTTGGAGTCTGTTGTGAAAGGTTGGTGTGTTTTCCAGATACCTCGAGCAGAATGTCACCAACTCGATTGCTATGTAGCCTTCTGCAATGCAGCCCTCAGGAGTCGCTTTATTGCGCACACTAGACTTGAACACCCCGAGGCTCCTACATTTTAAAATCAGTCAATCACAGCCAATTTGTCATTGTGATATATAAAAAATACAAACTAATTAAAATAATGAATATAAAAAATCAATATTTTACCTCTCCGCCAGATACATCCACCTATACTGTACGGGGCCTCCTAGTCTGCACTTGTGAACAAGGTGAACGACCAAATGAACCATGTTGGTAAAAAAACCAGGGAGGAATACTTGTTCCATCTTACACAAAGTGACAGAAATGTCACCCTCTAGTCGGTCCATGTCCTCTTATGTTAAATTTGTTGAGCATATGCCCCTGAAGATCGTGGACATCTCAACAAGAGGTCTAACCATATTATCTGGCAGTGACCGACACAATGCAATAGGGAGAAGCTATCGCATTATTATGTGGCTGTCATGGCTCTTCAAGCCCGATATCATACGTTCCTTAAGGCATACACACCGAGGAACATTTGATGCATATCCGTCAGGCACCCTTAGATTTCGAATCACCTTCAAAAAATTTGTTTTCTCTTCATTGGACATTGTGTGGCAAGCTGCGAGCATATAGGTTTTACCATCATCGTCGGTGAACGGATGCAGTTTAGGCCTCAAACCCATTTCTTGCAAGTCTTGGCGGGCTGCGAGGTCGTCCTTTGTTTTCCCTTTGATGTCGAGAATTGTACCAAATATGTTGTCCATCACATTTTTCTCTATGTGCATGACATCAAGGTTGTACCGCAATAAATTATCTTTCCAGTACGGCAACCAAAAGAAAACACTTTTCTTTTGCCACACGACATTGTCAGTTGTAGCTTCTGTCAATTGTCCCCTCTTCCGCTTCTTCTCTTTCGTCTTGCCCTCACTCTCATCCCCAAATACCATCCCCTCCAACTGTCCCAAGATGTCATCAGCACTTTGCACATTGGGCGCACATTCTCGTTCTTGAGTGCCGTCAAATGCTCTCTTGTTGCGCCTCCAAGGATGATCCATCGGCAAGTATCGCCTATGCCCTATATAACAATTTTTTTTTCCGTTATACAACCATCTAGACCTTGTTGAATGCATACAAACAGGGCATACATTGACACCCTTGTTAGGCCACCCGGACAAATCTGCATATGCGGGAAAGTCATTAATTGTCCACATCAACTGCGCCCGAATCACAAAATTATTTTTCTTTGATGCATCATATGTTCACACACCTATGTTCCACAATTCTTGTAACTCCTTAATTAATGGCTGGAGGTAAACATCTATATCTATTTCAGGTGAACTTGAACTCGGGATAATCAACGATAGTATGAATGGCGTTTGTTTCATGCACATCCAATGGGGCAAATTGTACGGAACAAGAATCACTGGCCATGTGCTGTGGGAAGTGCTCATGTTCCCAAATGGATTAAATCCATCTGAGGTTAGACCAAGCCTCACATTCCTACTGTCGGCTGAAAATTATGGATGTAATAGGTTGAATGACTTCCATGCCTCACCGTTTGCCGGATGCCTCAACATGTTGTCCTCAGTGCAGCCTTCTGCATGCCATCTCATGTGGGGTGCAATATGCTTCGACATAAAAAGCCTTTGTAGGCGTGGGATAAGTGGAAACCACCGTAACACTTTCACTGGACATTTTTTTCTCGACGATATGGGTTGACCATCACGGTCCAAATGAATTTCATCCTTCCACTTAGATCCTCCACAGACGGTGCATGACTCTAATTCCCCATTGGACTTCCAGAATAACATACAATCGTTACGGCATGCAGGGATCTTCTCATACCCGAGCCCTATGTCACTGAGATACTTTTTCGCCTCATACGTATTAGCTGGCAAACTGTCCTCACATGCAAGCAGCAACTGATTGATGAGCTCAAGGAAAGCTGAGAAAATATTGTTGCTAACTCTGCCTACACACTTCAAGTTGTACATGCGTACTGTAGCACTCAGTTTGCTATGTTTAGTGCCCTCATGAAATGGCTTATCCGCCTTTTTAAACTTGTCGTAGTACTTTTGAGTGCCACCTGCAGCTGGTGGTACATTTACATTTTCCTCACCCAATTGCTGAACACCCCCAGGCCCATGATTCTCTTCTCTGACTTTGTGTATGCCGAATGCATCACGCAACATTGCGTGCATGTCGCTACCCTCTTCTGTACTTCCACCCGCCGCATCTGTGGACGGATGGTTCGATGGGATGGCTACATCAGAATTGTAAGGTGTCGTCTGACTGTATTGCCACCAATTTATGTAGCTACTTGCTGTCAAGTGTTCAAGTACATAATCGGGCGAGTAGAGGCGATTATATCGACACATTTTACAAGGGCATCAAATTTTACCATCGGTCATTCTACAATTACTAACTACAAATTCCACAAACTCTCTACACCCGTTATTGTATTCCCTCGTACCTCGAGGCTTTGTAATCCAAGTCCTGTCCATATTTGTTCTATACGTACATGTCACAAATGAACATATATATAAGATAAAACTACAATTATTAATTGTTAATTAAACGAAGAATCCACATTTAACTAAGAATCCACACTTAATGCAATTCTGTCTCTAATTTGATGATATTAATTTTATTTTATTTGACTGATAAAACTTCAATCACATTGTGACACATATCAACAATTTTTATTTTTTATTTTTATTTTTTTTTAAAAAAGGAAGTGAAACATGAATGAGTCCATATAAAATTATTACACCCAAGTGCGAATCCCTTATATATCTCTCACCTTGCTAATTCATTTTGTAACGACTCACTCCCAATGACACAATATTGTCCGCTTTTGGCTCCCCAAATCAGACTTCCCAGGAGGTCACCCATCCTGGGATCCTGGGATTGCTCTCGCAGAAGCACGCTTAACTGCGGAGTTCTGATAGGTTCATGGCCATCACGACTTTAAAACGCGTTGTGTCATAAATTGTGCATTTATACATATAAGCATATCCTCATTCCCAGGCGATGTGGGACGTCACAATCACCCCCTCTTTGGACCCAGCGTCCCCGTTGGTGTCCCTCATTGGGCTTGTGCACGCTCCCACCATCTCAGGCTGGGCAATGGCTCTGATACCATTTGTAACGACCCACTCCCAATGACACAATATTGTCCGCTTTTGGCTCCCCAAATCAGACTTCTTAGGAGGTCACCCATCCTGGGATTGCTCTCGCAGAAGCACGCTTAACTGCGGAGTTCTGATAGGTTCATGACCATCACGGCTTTAAAACGTGTTGTGTCATAAATGGTGCATTATACATATAAGCATATCCTCATTCCCAGGCGATGTGGGACGACAAACATTTCTTCAGTCTTAATTGATTAAAACTGTGCTACAACCACTTCAACAATTATTTCAATTTCAAATGCAAGCAATCTCTTTGCTGGGAGTGTGAATTCCCTTTGAGAGAGGTGAGAATTTATAATCTCTTTGTCTTAGGAATGTCTTTTTTTTTAAATAAAAATAAATAAATAATAAGAATGTCCACATTCTATATGCTTTGATTAATAAGGCACTAAATCTTTTTTATTTTTTTATGCTTATTTTAATTTGGGGTAATTACATTTTCCCCCCATAAACTACCAAAAAATGCGCGATGCCCCCATGAACTACCAACTCGACCAAAATAGAGCATTCAACTACCAAAGATAACAATTTTCCCCCCTTCCGTCAGTTAGAGGGGTTAAAAAAAATAGTCAACGGGTCATGTGCCGTTTTACATGGGAGCATGTTGGAAGATGGTGGTAGTTCATGGGGGAAAAGAGGAAGATGGTGGTAGTTCATGGGGGGAAAATAGGAAGAAAATGAGGGTAAAACAGCGTGTGACGATTACGTGACCCGTTGACCGTTTGTTTTAACCTCTTTGACTGACGGAAGGGGGGAAAATGGTTGTCTTTGGTAGTTGAATGCTCTATTTTGGTCGAGTTGGTAATTCATGGGGGCATCGCGCATTTTTTGGTAGTTCATGGGAGGAAAAGGTAATTACCCCTTTTAATTTTAATTTTTTTTTTAGGATATTGTTGTTATGGTTATACAAGAAAATTAAGACTAGTAATTTCCTTACAAAATTGAGCAACTATTTTATTCCACAAAATAATTTCACTATCCACATTATATTATCTCAATATCCACAAAATTTGCCTCAATAGTTATATGAATATAACTCTTTTTTCAGAATATTCAATATCCAATATCCAATATCAACAATATCCAAATTCAACAATATTAACAATATCCAATATCCATTATCAAATATTCAATATCAACAATATATAGTTTCAATATCCTATATCCATTATCAAATATTCAATATCAACAATATATAGTTTCAATATCCAATATCCATTATCAAATATTCAATATCAACAATATCCAAATTCAACAATATTAACAATACCAAATATTCAAGTTGGAAAATATTCAATATCAACAAAATCAACAATATGTACAATATTCACAACCACGTTACCTGCAGAGGGGGAGACTGAGCAGAGAGATTAAGAGAGAGTGTGGGAGACAGCTGTTACTGATCAGGGAGAGGGACATCATCGATGAGAGAAGAGAGTGTGGGATCCCTTGTAGTCGTCCGGACAACGTGATATACCGTCCGGACGCCCATCTGTCCAAAGCATCTTCCGTCCGGATGACGAGAACTTTTCATCCGGACCTTCCTCTGTGTCAAGAAGCTTCGAACTGCTCCAACTTGCATGCGTCCGAACGTTTCAGTAGCACGTCCAGACGCCACTCAGTATTCGACCAGCTATGGGATTTCCTTCCAAAACACAGATATAGGAAGAACGCTGCAACCTTCCGGATGACGTGGATTCCCGTCTAGACGCGCTCATCCATAAGGCAAGTATCGCATTCAAAATCCAGAAGTTCGGACGCCAGTCTTCATGGTCCGGACACGGGAGCATCAGATATGGAAATTGCGTGCATCAGATCAACCGTCCGGACGACCATTCCCTTGGTCCGGACACACGAAGCCTTGGTATGGAAATTACTTGCAGCGGAAGTGCGACCGTCTGGACAACAGGGCAACACCATCTGGACGCGGCTCAAATCAGGAAAGAATTTCAGCGAAATTTTGGAAAGCCGATCGCACAGTTGTCCGTCCGAACGTCCTATGACTACTGTCCGGACAACGCCTAGGTTTTATTAAGCCAGACGCTCATTTGAACCTGCAGCCTATAAATAGAGGTCCCTAGGCTTAAGAACAGTAATAATTCGGTATTAAATTCCTTAGTGCTTAGAGAGTTATATTGTAAGGTTATTGTGTTGAGTTAGTCTCTTTGAAGCCATTGATGTGTGTGTTGTTGCTGCGCTGATTTGAAGTTTATATTAGGTGTTGGCCCTAAGGTAAAGGATTCCGTTGAAGACCCCTTCAGGTAGGAGACTTGGTTGGGAGGCGTTCATGTTAAGCTACACATTATAGTGCAAGGTATGACCACTGCATTAGGGGTATGTGAGTGTTACTACTTTGTAACTAGTCTTGTCTTCTGAATAGTGGATATCCTGGGTTTGGCTGCCCCAAAGTGGTTTTTCTCTTAATTGAGTTTCCACTTCGTCAACAAAAAATTTGTCTCCTTTAATTCTGCATTTAATATTTTGTTGGACACTGTTTACACACACAGTTAATTAGAAGTCCAATAATTTTCAATAGGTATCAGAGCAGGTACACTATGTTAAGGATTTATTTCCTGAGTGTGATCCTTAACACTTTATGACTTCTATTTTTTAATTACACATTTTATCATGAATTCTTCTCAATTATCTAATGAGGATTCTGTTATTAAGCTCTTTAAGGTTTTTAATAAATTGAAGAATGCTCAACATTCTAAAGTTTCTCATAAAGAGCTTAAAAAGGTGAAGCAAAAAAAAATAGTCTTTGATTGTTCAATTATCTGAATCACATGCTTTGATCGACTCTTTGAAATCTAAGAATACCATGTTATTTGACATTATTGATACACTTGAGAATAAATTAAAAGAATCTGAAGATCTCTTGAAAAAATTATCAAGTGATAATTTGAAAAGCATGCTTTGTATTCATTCAGATATTTCTAACAAGCCTGCTTTAATTCTTGATGATATGAGTACTTCTACTTCACATGCTTCTGATTCTGAATTAGATATTATGCCTATGGTAGTAGATACAACTTGTTTAAAAAATTCTTGCTTAAATAACCATGTGATGCCAAAATCCAAGGAATCAGGAACACGTGGTAAGTTTGTTCCTACTTGTCATAATTGTGGAAAAATTGGTCATATTAGGCCAAATTGTTATTTGTTGAAATCCCACAGGCCTTGTATTAAGCAAGATGCTCTGAGGAAAGGTAAAGTTGAAGATTCTTTCTCATCCAAATATGTCCCTCCTTATAGGAGACATATAAAAGGTATGGGCAATATTATGTGTAAGAATGCTAACCATATTTCTGCAGAAAAAGTCAAGCAGCATTCTAACAAAAGAAGCCTGCCCACCTGTCATCACTGCGGCATCACCGGTCACATCCGATCCAAATGTCCACATCTCTAGGCTCAGAAGTCAAAGGTTCAAAGGGAGCTTCCAGCAAGTGCTACATTAGGCATTCTACCTCCGACAACACATCAGGCTCCACGGCATCAGCAGCAGTTTATTCCTGCCAATCAAAGTGGCAAACCAAAGAAGAACAAATCAATACGCTACAAGAGAAAGCTGCAGAAGCCCATTAGCTACCATGACTATGAAGGGTTTCTCAGTCTGATGCAAGGTATGCTAAGGAGAATGGACAACATGGACAAGACCTGCAAGCCACCGCCATGGGTCAAGTAGGTATGGGTCAAGAATGATGAGACCATTCACCCCTTGAGGGGGAGTGGACTCACCTAGTAAAGGTGAAGTCTCACCATGCCTAGGATTTTGGTTCCTAAATCCTACTGCATGTCAGGTATGTTTGCATTGCATTGTTTTTCATGTCATATCTTATTCATGCCTTGCATTCTGTTTGAGGAACCAATTATTTTATCCCCCATATTTTCTCTTGTTATCTTGAGAAACTTCTGCAGATATATTTTTGGGAATGACAGTTAAAAGCACATCGAGCAGTTGCTTTCTGTTTTGGTATTTCTAAACCTTTATCCATGAGGACAGGTTTGGTTTTACCTTACATGCTGGGACTAGATGTTATTTTCTTTTTCATAAACATGTTCTTGTTGTTTTTGTGTCATTTTTTAACAAAATAAAAAATTGGGGAGAAGATGCGGAATTTTATTTTTTCTCTTGATAGCTTTTCAGATATTGCATGTGTTTTTGCCTGATATCTCAGTTCATTGTACATTGATTAAATATGCTTATATATGATTGAGAGTTTAAGCATGATATCTGCTAAGTTTTCATGTTGCATCTTAATGATAGATAGTTATTTTCCTCATGCGATTAAAATCTGCACTATCCAAGGCTCCCCTAAGGTACATCATTTTCCTCTATGACTTCTTGCTTCTGGAAATTCTAATGAGAGAGATATTTTTGATTAGATGGTCAAATTGACCAAAATGCTAGTTGTACCTAGAGCCTAAAAATTCTAGCATTCTCTCTAGGTTGAAACACCAACTAGAATCAAGCAGTAACTCTTCAGTTTTCTGTGCTATATGCTTATATTCACTGCTTATATGTAGAAATAAGCCTTGTCCTTCATGGTGAAAGTAAAATTTTACCTTGTCCTTCATGGTACAAGTAAAACAATTAGGTGATGCATCTTAGGAGGAGTGTATCAGATAAGGGTGGCTAGGCCCTAGTAATTAATAAGGTTTGACTTTTAACTGATCTTTCATTGATTTTCTCTCTTGTCTAGAAAATCTAGTTGTTTTTTTTCATATCAGTTAAATTCATACCTTTTGGAAAAAGTCTTCACACACACACACACGCATTGCATGAGTTGAGTAATCTATTTAAAATTTCTATTTGTAGGGAAATTTGTGCTTATTGAATACTTAACTTTCATTTATATCTTTGCATATTTTTGCAATGCTATTTGACTATACATGCGTTGATTATACATGCGTGTTCTGAAGCTAACTTTAGTGAAAAATATTTTTCTGCAAATTTTTCTCTAGTTTCAGATTTTCAGTGTGAAGCGTCCGGATGGACCTATTCTTACGTCCGGACGAGCGCAGTCTTGCCGTACGCTGTCCTAGCAGTAGCCGTTCGGATGGTTACGTGACATGTCCAGACAGCATCTCTCCAGGTTTAAGACTTGCGACTCTTTCTCTGTCATACACATATCTTTCCATTTTTATTGATTTGTCATATCATGTTGTGTGTTTTTCTCGTAGATTTCTCCCGAAATTTTGGCATTCTTTGCACATCTCTTCTCATCCCATGATTTTCATTATGTCTTCCGTTATTCTTTTAAATTTTTGTACTTTTAGAATATTGAAATATTTGTTGGGATATTTTCTTGAGATAGTGTGCATGAAAATCCTATTATGTCTGTGTGTTGGGTTGATATTGATATACCTGGGTCATTTAGATTGCGATCTTTGGTTTTGTAATACTTGGGCATCCAATTGACAGCTATCATATTAATTACCACTTTCTTTTAAGACTAACATGATCTAATATTTCTTTGTGGTGTTATTTTTGAAAATATTTCTGTTTAAATCTTTTCAGGAATATGTCGTCCAGCAGCTCCTAGCACAAATATCTGACAGATGGATCCTTTGGAAAACTGACCGTTATTGAAGTCGGATGTTCAAATTCCAAAAGTCTCAGTATTAAGATGAGCTTTTTCCCTTAGCTCATGCAGAGACTTCCGTAGCATTCACTAAGATCTGTATCAGTTAGAGGTGCAGTGGTGAATCTCCTCATTTATCTAGCAGACCAGTTGCTTAGAGGATGTCAATCTGCGGATAATCAGTTTCAAGCTTTGCAAAATCAAGAGATTGAAGGTTTTTCAGTCCATGGTTCCCAGCTTCCTGAGCTAGAAGCCGAAGTAGTACAAATCCAGCCTTTTATACGAATTTCTCTCTGTTACTTGATTTTAGTGGATTAGCAAGATTTGGTACTTGGAGGATTTTTGTTCCTCTCTTTTGGGCCACTTGCAGACTCTTCTCTATTTTCCTACTGTTTTGGATTTTAGAACATTTTTTTCTGTGGATTTTGTATACTCTGTTTACCCTTGTCCTGTTGAGACATCAAGGGGGAGTATTTTGTTACTGTGGTCTTTCTATACTTTGTTTACCCTTTGTCCCTTTGAGACAAAAAGGGGGAGTATATGTTTGATTTGGACCGGGATTGTATTTTTAACCGATCGAGTGATTTTTGTCCAAGAATGGCCAAAGGGAGAGTTTGTTAGTTTGTAATTGGCCACATTCTGTTGGACAAAATCACTTCTTTGTAATGATGCTTTTAAACAGGGATTCCGCTATTCATAGTGCTTCCAGAAGATTATGCACAGTTTACAAGTCAGAAAAATTGGATCCCTTGCAGTCGTCCGGACAACGTGATATACCGTCCGGACGCCCATCTGTCCAAAGCATCTTCCGTCCGGATGACGAGAACTTTTCATCCGGACCTTCCTCTGTGTCAAGAAGCTTCGAACTGCTCCAACTTGCATCCGTCCAAACGTTTCAGTAGCACGTCCAGACGCCACTCAGTATTCGACTAGCTATGGGTTTTCCTTCCAAAACATAGATATGGGAAGATCGCTGCAACCATCCGGACGACGTGGATTCCCGTCCGAACGCGCTCATCCATAAGGCAAGTATCGCATTCAAAATCCAAACATCCAGACACCAGTCTTCATGGTCTTAACGCGCGAGCATCAAATATGAAAATTACGTGCATCAGATCAACCGTCTAGACGACCATTCCCTTGGTCCAGACGAATGAAGCCTTGATATGAAAATTACTTACAGCGAAAGTGCGACCGTCCGGAAGACAGGGAAACACCGTCCAAACGTGGCTCAAATCAGGAAAGAATTTCAGTGAAATTTTAGAAAGCCGATCACACAGTTGTCCGTCCGGACGGTGCCTAGGTTTTATTAAGCCAAACGCTCATTTGAACCTACAGCCTATAAATAGAGGTCCCTAGGCTTGAGAACAGCAAGAATTCGGTATTGAATACCTTAGTGCTTAGAGAGTTATATTGTAAGGTTATTGTGCTGAGTTAGTCTCTCTGAAGCCATTGTTGTGAGTGTTGTTGCTGCGCTGATTTGAAGTCTATCTTAGGGGTTGGCCCTAAGGTAAATGATTCCATTGAAGACCCCTTCAGGTAGGAGACCTGGTTGAGAGGCGTTCATGTTAGGCTACACGTTATAGTGCAAGGTACGACCACTGCATCAGGGGTATGTGAGTGTTACTACTTTGTAACTAGTCTTGTCTTCTGAATAGTGGATATCCTAGGTTTGGCTGTCCCGGAGTGGTTTTTCTCTTAATTGAGTTTTCACTTCATCAACAAAATATTTGTCTCCTTTAATTCCGCATTTAATATTTTGTTGCACACTGTTCACACACACGGTTAATTAAAAGTCCAATAATTTTCAGGGGGGAGATAAGGGAGAGCAGAGAGAGGGGGTGCGGGGGAGATGTAATTTTTAGTTCCCAAATTTCGCGCGAAAGTGGCCCGCGCAGCACCGTTCTCAAAATGTTTCAGTAACGTGCTTGCACGTTAGTGACACATAACAGTAACGCATAATACAATACCACGTTATTACATTTACAAAACAGTAATGTGCAAATAACCGTTATTATCATTTTCAAAAGTAACGTGCACCCATGTGCACGTTACTTGATACTAACACGTAAAATAAAAAACGTTACTAGTTAATTCAATATTCAACGGAATTAATACTTAATATGATATTTAATACAATAAATAAATAAAAATTATATTTATTAAAAAAATAAGTTTAAATATTATTATTAAAAAATTTGAGCGATCAGGATCGATCAGATGATCTACTGATCCTATTGGTGCATCTCATTGGATCAGGTAATCTATTGCTCCTATTGGTCTATCGCGATCGATCAGATGATCTATTGATCCTATTGGTTCATCCCGATGGCTCGAATGATCTATTTCTTCTATTGGTCCATCGCGATCGATTGGATGATCTATTGATCCTATTGGTCCATCCCGATGGATCGGATGATCTGTTAATCGATCATATTGGTCTATCGCAATGGATCGGATGATCTATTAATCGATCCTATTGGTCCATCGCGATCGATCGGATGATCTATTGCTCCTATTGGTCCATCGCGATCGATCGGATGATCTATTGATCCTACTGGTCCATCCCAATGGATCAGATGATCTATTAATCGATCCTATTGATCTATTGCGATGGATCGGATGATCTATTAATCGATCCTATTGGTCCATCCTGATGGATCGGATGAACTATTAATCGATCATATTGGTCTATCGTGATGGATCAAATGATCTATTAATCGATCCTATTGGTCTATCGTGATGGATCAGATGATTTATTAATCGATCCTATTGGTCCATCGCGATCGATCGGATGATCTATTGATCCTATTGGTCCATCATTTTTTTAAAATAATAATTGCAATTTATAGTAACGTGGGCATACTGTCCACTTAATTATTGATACTAACGTGATATTTACATTCACGTTACTTTTTATCTCCTAGTAACCTGGATAAATTTGTCTATTACTATTATAATAACCTTATTATTTGTGAGGTAAGTATAATTGTCTCGGGAAATCGCAGGAAAAATCGCGCATGCTTACGTTTTTAGAAACGAGAGAAAACGCCGCGTTAGTGATATACTAACGTGTGTTTCCTTGCATGTTACAAAAATGTACTAACGTGATATATATCACGTTAGTCAGTTAAATCATCAGTAACGTGGAAGAATTGATAGCGTTTCAAGTTACTAATGTCAGTAATGTGCAATTGACGTCGCGTTAGTATTTTTATATTATTAGTAACGTGCATATCAGCAAGAAAATAAAAAAAGAAAAAGAAAAAAGAAAAAATAAACAGTCCTTTCTTCTTCCTCGCGGTCGTCTGGTTTCCCCAGCATATTCACAGACCTTTTTCTCTGTCTCACCTCTCTATCTCCGACGTTCTCTCTTGTCTCTATCTCTGGCATCACTCGTTCGACCACCGATTAATCAAGGTATGTATTTCGATCAACACTAGTTAAGATGAGTTCTCCGATGAGGAGTTTTTGGGGTTTTAAACTCCCAGCACAGAGGCCACTGGTCGAGCAGACACCGTCTAGGGATGACGGTGCTAGCCCTAGTGTGCAGCCAGCACAAGGGTCGAGATTTGGCGAGACTGTGGACACACTGGCAGCGTGCCGACCGACACCGTCTAGGGATGACGGTGTTAGCACTAGTGCACAACCAGCATAAGGGTCGGGATCTGGCGAGACTGTGCACACACCGGCAGCGTACCGACCCACACTCCCCGGTGAGCCTGGGTACCAGTCCCCACATTCCCTGGCAGACACCTAGCATTGTTCACCACACCTATCGGGCATGCACGATTTCATGACCGATTTTGATACTCCTTCCCCTACCCAGATGGCAGAGTTTTTCAATGACATGGAGATTGGAGATGTTAGTGGTGCACATGCTGCACCTTCCGTGGACATTATTGAACAGGAGCTAGCTGAACAAGACTTGCGCCCTGACCAGCTCCTGTTGATCGGTATGTAACTATATATATATAGTTTCAATTTATATCGCTAACAAGTAATGTGTATGTGTTAGGTCCATATTCCAATGGTGACAATCAATACGGAATAGTTACAGACCCGCCATCGTATTGGGAGATCCCACCGGGAAAGGAAATAGTGCTGCAATTCAATAATTCGTACCAGTCATTAGGACTGGGCGCCGAAAAATCCAGACGAAGCTGCGGCAAGTTAATTAGGACCGGGTCATTTGTCCATATGCGGGACGAATGGGGGAATGTAGACCCTAACATGAGGCAGCGTCTATGGGAGGCGTTGATGGTATGTTGTATCCATAACACATTATTAATCTATATATATTCGTTTGTTTGTTTTTTACTTTGTTGTTTTCGTTTTTCTTTTTTCCCAAAAAGGATGGAACCTATCCAAACGAAGCAACGCGGGAGATATGTGTATGTAAAATGTTCTTTTGTTTATTATTTATTTATTTATTTACAATTGAAATTTATCTGACGTCACTAATTTAATACAGCAACAAATGGAGCAGCTAATCCCCAATGACCCTGCAGCATCAGATACCGTCACTGAAGGGACAGTGCGCTGGCTTCCTCGCAATGCGTATGCCATCGCGTTAGGGAATAAGCCCGAGTACTCGTGCAAGGTTAGAGGGGTTGGGAAAAATGTTAGGCATGTCCCAGGGACTACACATACATACTATACCCCCACACAGGGACAATCTCAGCACCCTAGGCACTCAACCCAATCCTCTCAAGAAGAAATCAACCAAGCTTGCACTTTAATCCTTGAGGCTGAACGGACATCGCGTGCAGCTGAGATTGAGGCTGCTCTTCGGGCTCAACAAGAAAGGCACACAGCCGAGATACAATCGGTTTTAGAGGCAGAGCGCAAGGCTGTAGAGGAACGGTTCGCTGTTTTGTGGGCGAACCACGAGGCTGAGTTTCTATCCCACTTGAGACACAATACCTTGACAGTCGCATCCACTCAGGATACCCTCTCGCCTGTCATAGGTGATACACCTCGCCAGCTTGTAAGATTGTTTGTGGGTATTATATCATATAGTTTGTTAACTTTTTTTTTTTTAATTTTTTTTTTATCATTCGTAGGTGTTGTGCCTTACCATGACACGGTTCCAAACGATGGTGCTACTATCATTCGTAGGTGTTGCGCCTCAGTATGACACGATTCCAAATGATGGTGCTGCTAGTACGAGTAATGACAGTGATAAAAAAAAAATAATAAAAATAAAATAAAATTGCAATGATGTCTTGACTTCTTTAATGGTTATGTTGAACTTGAATACCTAAGTAAGTCATTTTTTAGAGTGTTGTGGAGCCTTAATTTTGATTCGAAGTTCATTGGCAAGCTTAAATTCACGAATACATGATTACATGATTAGGAAATTTGAATTTTGCTGCTTATTTTTAGCTACTGAATACTTCACTCGTTTCACTTTGAACTTAGCACAAGCACACTAGCATATAGTCGTGGGGTATGAAATGTGAAACCAAATATGCATTTTTTTTTTTATATCTTAAGTTTATTTGGTTGATTTATTGGATGAGAGACGACCTTGGCATGAAATTAATATTATATTATATATATATTATTAAAAAAAAAAAAAGAGTTATTGACCACTTTGAGTTTTTTGCTGAGTAACCGGGCCTCTTGCCTCAGTAAGCAGAGAGTGTTCGCGTCAAAACGTGAGAAGTTTGGAGTGGTTGATGTCATGTTGTGGCTAGTTTAGCTTCGTAGTCTTTTTGACTTGAGTTAGTAAACCCGTAGGGGTGTTTCTACACCTAATGCCCTAAAGCCCTCAGGCTTGGGAATCATTGGTCTAAAGCTCGATACATGGGTCAATTAGAAAACTTAAAGGAGCTAAGCATTGCACAGTCCACACATGGTAAAAAAAAAAAAAAAGAAAGAAAAAAGAAAAAAGAAAAAAAAAGAGAGAAATAGAAAAAGTAGCTTAATTTCTGCTTTGGTTGTTTCATCTAATGGAGATTCCAATGAATTTTGGGGTATTGAATCATGTATATAGGAATTACTTTGAAGCCCCATGATTGTGTGATAGTTCACTCTACACCAAAAGAGGACTTGTGGCGTTTCAGTAGCCAATTATAGGTGATGTGACCTATTTTGGATGTCCTAAACTTGTGAAAATGAAGTTTGTGCTTCTAAGCTTGTTAATGAATAAGAACTATATTTTGTGCTACGCCACTCCCACAGATAACATAGTTTGACATTTATTTAATTTGAAGTCAAGACTGAGCAGGTGGTTGGAAATAATATAGCGTTTGTGGGTATCGCTTCTGGTAAGCCCTCACGAGACTATAACTCGTCCACTAGGGACACTTAGGGGTTTAAAGGCTTGTTGCATTCGCTAAATGCAATCGAGAATGCCAGCGAAAATGGTGTAGTTAGAACTTTTATTTTAATTTTTTTTCTCTACATTTAAAAAAACAAAAGAAGAAAAAAATTATTCTTTTCTTGAGTCTGTTTTAGTTTGTGTTTTAAGTCGCTTGAATTGCTAGGGACCAGCAATAGGCTGGTTGGGGGGTGTGATAATAGCTTAAAAGTGCTTATTTTTCCTATTAAAATAAGTATTATCATACTTTATTATAATTTAATTATTGCATTTTATATTTAATTGTGGATTATTGATCAAATATTAATATTAAGATTAAATGATATATTAATGCAAGAAATTATGTTATGTAGGAATTACAAAAGAAATCAAAGAGTAAAAGCCAAGAGGTAGGTCAAAAGAAGAAGTCTATCCTATGCCCAAGATAGAGTCCAATGTGTAATACAAGAAGAGGTGAAACCAAACTGCTGGACTCACGAATTGGAAAAACATTCTAATACTTCTACATGACAAAACTAAGAAGAAAAAGATGTCTTCGGCTCTTATAAAAAGAAGCAGAGTTTTATTTCAAGTGTAAGAGAGAGACATGGAACAAAGAGAAGACTGAGATGCTTATAGTAGTACGAATCCCAAAAGAAGAATGACTCTTATCTCTATAAGAGAAGCAACACGACAACAACCAGGGGGCCGGGGAAAATTGTAGAAAAAAAAGAAGAAGACCTCATTAAAACAGTCCGGTGCTCTTTATCAACGCCGAAATCCCCGGCAACGGCGCCAAAAACTTGTTGACAACTTAAGTGTGCTAACCCAAGTGCAGGTTGTCGTGAAGTAGTAATTCTCAGAAGTCGAGTGTCGAACCACAGGGATTTGGGAAACAAAGAACACTAAAAAAATAAAATTAAGAAAAATTTATGATAGATGATTTAGTGGAATGATGCAAATAAAATATATAATGAAAATAACAATTAAAAGGGATCGCTAAGGCATTGGGGTTTTACTTTTAATAAAATTATAATATTTATTTCGCAACTCATGTGATAATCGAAGAATAGATCAATGAATATCAAGAGAAAATATCATCAAAAGATTAATCTTAAAATTTATTGATTTTACTACGCAAAATTGGTTATTTGATTCGCAGGAAATTCAAAGCATTCACTGTACCCGTAGTTAACAATGAATCAAGCAATTTTGCAGAACAAAAACCTTTTTCTAAGAATAAATCATGCAACCAATTAAAAAGATCTTACATTAAAAACCATAAAAGAGTTGAAAAATAAATACTATAATCTTATTAAAAGTTTCACCCTTAGCCTCAGCTAGAAATTTAGCTAGACATGATTATGTAAATAAATTTCATCGATAAAATCATTAACATCGTGCTAGCAAAAATAAAATAACTGAGAAGAAAATAAAAATAAATCTTAAACCGTCGTCGCTGTCTTCTTTGATCTTGAGCTGAACGTCTTCTTCTTTTTTTTCTACAATTTTCCCCGGCCCCCTGGTTGTTGTCGTGTTGCTTCTCTTATAGAGATAAGAGTCATTTTTCTTTTGGGATTCGTACTACTATAAGCATCTCAGTCTTCTCTTTGTTCCATGTCTCTCTCTTACACTTGAAATAAAATTCTGCTTCTTTTTATAAGAGCCGAAGACATCTTTTTCTTCTTAGTTTTGTCATGTAGTAGTATTAGAATGTTTTTCCAATTCGTGAGTCCAGCAGTTTGGTTTCACCTCTTCTTGTATTACACATTGGACTCTATCTTGGGCATAGGATAGACTTCTTCTTTTGACCTACCTCTTGGCTTTTACTCTTTGATTTCTTTTGTAATTCCTACATAACATAATTTCTTGCATTAATATATCATTTAATCTTAATATTAATATTTGATCAATAATCCACAATTAAATATAAAATGCAATAATTAAATTATAATAAAGTATGATAATACTTATTTTAATAGGAAAAATAAGCACTTTTAAGCTATTATCAAGTAAGACAACAGCTGCTGATGTAGATCGTCGTGACCAACCCGCCCTTCCAAAATAGTTGTATTTTTTTTTAAAAAAAAAAAAAACAATAGTTTTATTTTTTGAGTGGTAATTAGTACTGTTGATTGTATTTTGTTATTGTAATTAGTGTTTTTATTTTTAAAGATTATGTATAAATGATAATCAATGTAAATATATCAACCGCGAAATATAAATATAAAATATGGGATAAGAAATTGTAGTTAAAAATTATGGATAATTGTTTTATTGGTCCCTAGGGTTGACATAAATTACAAATCACTCATTGTGGCACAAAAAGTTCATGGAGGGTCCATGTGGTAAACTATAATTACGAATCACTCCATGAACCTTTTTTTCGTTCACCAAGTTAATAGATTGCGTTAGTTTGTTACGTCATACCTAATAGGAAACCAACATGTGGCCACTCTAGGCCTAGGGGAGGCCGTGCGTTACCCCCCCAGACGTGGCTGAGCCACCCGCGATAACCACCCCTTTGCAATTTTTTATTTTTTTAAAAATAAAATAATTTTTATGTTTTATTTATTTATATTTTTTTTAATTGTAATGGACAAGTGTCGATTTCTTATTGGGTATGACGTGGCAAACTAACGGAATCTGTTAACTTGGTGGACAAAAATGGGTTCAGGGAGTGATTTGTAATTATAGTTTACCAAAGGGACCCTCTATGAACTTTTTGTACCACAAGGAGTGATTTCTAATTTATACCAACCCAATGGACCAATGGTACAATTATCCCTAAAAATTATAAAAAGGCTAAATTAAATATATACTATGTAATTACTAGTAACCTTGGGTAAATCGTCAGGTTGCTGAGGCAATAACGTGATAATTTGTCAAGTAAGTATAGTTGTCTCGGAAAATCACGGGAAAAATTGCGTGTGCTCAACGTTTTTGAAACGTGTGAGAACACCACATTAGTGAAACACTAACGCGCAAGGAATCGTACGTTACATAAATGTACTAACCTGATGTGTTTAACGTTAGAGAATTTTTTTTCAATAATGTGTAAATATTATTAGCGTTAGAATTAAATGAGATCAATAGCGTGCACCTAACATCGCGTTAGTATTTTATATTAATAATAACCTGCTGTTGTTTGCGCATTACTCAAAACTGAAACTCTTCTTCTTCCTCGCGACCGTCTGGTTTCCCAGGCATTACTGCATATATCTCGATCGATCATCTCTCTCTCTCCTCTCTATCTCAGTCGTTCTCTCTTGTCTCTATCAATGCATCACTCCTTCGACCACCGGTTAACATGGTATATATCTCTTTTCTTTTCTTTTGATGAATATGTAGAACTATATGTTATTATATATAGCAAATGATCGATTAACGTAGTAACCAACAAAACACTAAAACACATACATTACAAACAGAGATATACTCTGTGGAAACAACCAGAACTCTTTAACACCAAAACCAGACAAGATTTTCAAAAACGTAACAAACTGAAACTAACTGATCAGTTTATCTCGATCACGAACGTACATATATATATATATATATATGCATGTACAGTACTAATTTATTTTTATTTGTATGTTTTTTCCTATATAAATGTGATTTTTGTTGTTGATTGTTGAATATTTTTAATTGATGCTTGTTGCATGGGCAGTGTAATAAAATGCATGTTTGTGTTCAATGTCTTGATGCATGTACATGTTGTGTTGGGAGGGGAGTTTGAGTAGGATTGTTGAGTTTGGGTTTTTGGTACTTTCAAGTGTTTGAAATTTTTCAGGGGGCATTTTCGTAATTTCACGTGTACAAAGTTACGAAACTGCCCCTAAATATAAAATTAATTAACATTGAATAAAATGTACATTATCAAGTATACAATTCTCTTTCTTATTATCATGAATCTATGTTTGTTTGTGAATATATACATTAGCATGAATAACCCATTAGATTCGATCGGTAATAATTAATGGATGTTTGTAAATATTTTAGTATATATATATATATATGAATCTATGTTTGTCTTTTTACATGCTTATATATATAAGAAAGTGTATGCATGTTTGTCTTGAAGTGCATGTTGTGTTGGGAGGAGAGTTTGAGTAGGATTGTTGAGTTGGGGCTTTTGGTACTTTCAAGTGTTTGAAATTTTTTTGGGGCATTTTCGTAATTTCACATGTACAAAATTACAAAAATGCCCTAAATATAAAATTAACATTGAATAAAATGTACGTTATCAATGATACAATTCTCTTTCTTATTACTATGAATCTATGTTTGTTTGTGAATACATTAGTATGAATCCATTAGATTTGATCGATCAATAATAATTAATTGATGTTTGTAAATACTTTAGTATATATGAATCTATGTTTGCCTTTTTAATTACATGCTTATATAAACTGATTTAAACTTGTCATTATATATATAGATACATATCAACATGGCTGATCTTTTCAATGAAGAGGAGCACAAGGTTGGCATGATCGATATTCTCCCAAACAACATGTTGACTGAAGTCCTTACAAAGGTTGCTTCATCTTCCTTCACCGACCTCTTCAAGGTGAAGCTCACCTGCAGAGATTTATGCGGGTTGGCAGAGGAGGATCATATCTTCCAACAAGCGTCGTTGGAGAATATTCCGCATTCTTGGTGTACAAATGCGGAAGTTTTGTTTTTAAAACGTTGCAAAGAGAGTTGAAACTCAGATGCAATATTTAGAAAATGCATGCATGAGTACTTCACTTCCAAGAATCCCAAACTTGGGCTTAAGTTATTAGAAACGGCTCATGAGAAGGGACATATTGAAGCAACGTGTATATATATATATATATATATATATAGTATTATTTTAATTTGTTTAGGGGGTCAATTAAAGCATCAAGGCTTGCAAATTTTGTCTTCTTTACTTTTTTGCAAGCTAAGAGGCTCAAAAATAAAAGAATGTCGTAGGAGAATAAAAGGCCATGTACAATGCATGTGGATCAACAATCGCATAGCCAGGGGTCATGAACCCTACTGCCATGTAGAAAAATGCTGCAATAGAATAACACCAAATTCTTTGGTGGCAAGGCAGTCCAGATGGAATTCCGGAGACTATGTAGAAGATGATGATGAGAGGTACACATGTTGCATGTACTGCCGGTGTGAACATGAAGCTTACTTGTTTTGTAAAATATTATAAGGAAAGTAATAAAATTTTTATTGTACTTACTTTTTGTATTTTGGTGTACAAACCCCTTGCATGTGGTTATTTAAAAGATATAGGCAGTTGCATTTGCAATAGGTAATAAAGTGCCAACAAACAACTTGCTTAATTAGAGATATCTCAATTACAAAACGTACATAGGGTATATATGGTTAATTTCGCAGGTTTATATGCATATAAATATTCAATTCTGTGGCAAAAATAGTAGTGTGATAAAACTATACGTTCCTATAATTGTAACGTGATATATATATATAGGGGTAATTACCTTTTTCCCCCATGAACTACCAAAAAATGCGCAATGCCCCCATGAACTACCAACTCGACCAAAATAGAGCATTCAACTACCAAAGACAACCATTTTCCCCCATTCCGTCAGTCAAAGGGGTTAAAACAAACGGTCAACGGGTCATGTGCCGTTTTATATGGGGGCATGTTGGAAGATGATGGTAGTTCATGGGGGGAAAAGAGGAAGAAAATGAGGGTAAAACGGCGTGTGACTAACGGAAGGGGGGAAAATGGTTATCTTTGGTAGTTGAATGCTCTATTTTGGTCGAGTTGGTAGTTCATGGGGGCATCGCGCATTTTTTGGTAGTTAATTGGGGGAAAAGGTAATTACCCCATATATATATATATAATTGTTACTATATATTGAGTAATGTGAATAATATCAAGTTACTAGGTCATATATTAACAAACAGATTAATTTGTACGTTACTCTAGAATAACCCATAAATTTACCAAGTTAGTGTATAGTAACCCGTATATATTTATGTTACTGTTCAATAACCCATAAAATTTTTAGGTTACAAAGGAGTTACGAAGTAAATTTTACACGTTACTATATATTTCAGTAACGCGTTGAATAATTATCACGTTACTGTAATCACTCACATATAAAATTCTACAGGTTAGTATTCCCATATTTTTTTGTAGCGAGGCATTTCCAAAAAATGTGATCGCAAAAGATTTTGACACAAGGGCTCTTGAACCTGGAACTACACTCTAGAGCTTATAAAATGAAGAACAGAACTAACTTCTGAGCAAGTACCATACCCATTGAAAGCTCTTACCATTGTTTTCTTTGAATAGATGCTCCTGTAGGTAAAAGCTATGTTGGAAATCATTGCACTGATGAAACCAATCCAGTTGAAAGAACGGTGAGCATATGCATTAATTTCGAATAATTAAACGTTGTTCATGCTTCTTGTACGTACGTCTGTTAATATTTGTGCCTGCAAGAGATAATTATACATCTAAAAAAGAAGTGCATGGTTGCAGTATTAGCATAAACTAGCGCCTTGGCCCTTGGACTAGTCGAAATATTACCTTGAGGTTGTTAGATATTTAGGTAGCCGAATGATTCTGTACAGCGGAATTGCCGGGCAAATCTCCTTTGGCAGTAAGCAATCTCCGACTTGTGAAATTGATAATGGGCAGGTGAATGGCCATTTGCCGACTGCCAAGGGAGTAATTGCCCAGTAATGCATCCATACACTTGATTCATTTCGTTGATGAACAGTTTTGGGTCTCCATATTATCTATTTATACTTGTTGAGAAAAGTCTGGTATTTTCCATGCAAACAGGATATTCTTAGCACATCCTGGCCTATTCTTTGGCAACTTGTTAAGTGGTCCTTTGGCTTCAATTGACGCAGCCCTAGCCCTTTTTCTGTACTAGGTTTCCCACCGAAAATTAACATAATTCTATATTATTTCTCTCTTGGCAGAAAGAAAGATGAACAAGGATCTTCTCTAAAGAATATGCGCATAATAATTATTTTCGTTCGCTAAGAGGTCTATAAAGTATAATTATTTATACTTGTTTTGTTTAAGTCTTGTGCATGCATATAATTGGACCCTCCCGATTTCCAACAATTTGCGCCTTAAATATAGTAAACCAATTACTGTCATATGGAAACGTCAAACGTTGTAATACATTCTTTCACCTTTTTTTGGTTGGTTTTGGACATAGGAAAGCAACTGCATGTCACGCTGATCTTTGCGTAGGAACTTGATTCCACGTGTAAAGATTAATTCGATCTCCCCAACCTTTTCTACCGTCTTTTGATTATTTGTGGGGGAAGATGCTGGTAGTTGAATCATATTCTACAACAACGTACTCAGCCTTTTCTACCGTCTTTTGATTAATGTGCATTGGATATCTCTGAAAATATTCTGCAGCTTGGTTTCTGGGTAATTTCTTGCGATGGCTTTTTCCTTTCTGTGGTTTTCTTTCCGGTGCTTGTCTGATTGCCTTTAATTTCTTTGTGTTACTCGCCGTGCATGGCTGTTATTAATTGGCTGTTTTTAAAATTAATATGTATATATATTTATTTTGTGTTTTGAGAATGTTTTAAAATAAGATATTAAAAAGTATTAAATGAAGATAGTTCCACATGAAAAAAGAGAAAGTGTAATTGACATTTATAAGGTTCAACACACTTTAAGCATTTAAAGTAATGCTTGGATGTATGCACTTATGTGTATACTTTAGTTGGCACCGGACGTGCGGGCGTGTGGCAGAATGTTGTAGGGCACTAGTGGCGCCTTGATGGCGCACTTGACACTTTTAGATGGTCATGATCATTAGATCTAGTGGTTTGATTTATAGACCATAGGATGCTGCTTAAGTAAATCTAGTGGATCATCACTAAAGTAAGCTGTAAGGTCAAATCACTTTTGATCTAACGATACTTATGATTAAATAATAACTATCTAATGGTTATTTTTTAATAATCATTGATAGTTATTTGATTTAATGGTAAGAATTAAGTGTATGTTCAATTAATAGCTGGTAAGAATTAAATGTATGTTAAAATAGCTGTTTATGACTGTTACTTTAGCAGTACTTATAGAGGATTGGATTAGCAGTTACTACTATTCAACACAATACATAAGTAACTGATGTCATTTTATTAAAAGGAGAACATTTTTTATTTGATCTTCTGTTCTTTTTTCTAATACCTAATGTACTTAAATTTCGAGTCTGTCACTTGCTATAATAAAAAAATGTGAGGGTTATATTCGGAATCCTTTTATATTCGGTTTTGAAATCCTTTTTCTGCCCTTCCGGTGGTCTCTTATATTCGGTGGTTTTTCCATATAGTAAATCCATGCATGATCAATCTATATGACTAAATGGACCTTTAGTGATCTTTCTCAAAGCTCTCTCTTTTTTTTTTTTTTTACTATTATTTTAAAACTTTCACTTCTTAGGTTTGTCGCAAATTTAAAATGCATCATATATTCATTGTGTTTTTCGTCCAAGGAATTTTTAGGGACACGTTATCATAACATCGGTTAGGGACACATTATCATTTTTACCGGTACCTGTAATATATATTATATTTATGTAGTATATATTATTCCTTTTTTGGTTGTGGCCTTTATATCACATTTACGGTGTCTATTATGTTTATTATTTTAATAATAAACATATACGGTATTAAAGATATTTCTATTAATTTAGATTACCGTAAATATAGAATTGGTATTATGGTTAATTCTATTTATTTAGATTACCGTAAATATGGAATCGGTTAATTGATTTTAAAATCAATTAACGATATTGTTTCCTTGATGGAAGGAGACAATTAAGGTGTTTACCATTTTGAGAGTCCCTGACCTAGCCTATAAATAGAGTGCCTGTGTACACCATCAGTATAGCCATCAAGCAATAGGCATAGGTTAGAAGATCTCTCATATTTGTTCCTAGAAGTTCTGAAGAAAGTGCTTGAGCAACAATGGCCGGAGGTATGCCGAAACTCTTCTATGTTTTTATTTTTCCGCTGTGCATGTTAGGTTAAAATAATTTTCATGTCTAAATTATTTCTAACATGTGGTATCAGAGCCAGCCTCTGTGCTATTTTGCTTAGCATATAATTTTACTATGCGTTATCAATATTGAATCAAATATTTTGTTGTCAATATTGAATCAGGTTTATTATTATTTGTTATTATTCATCATTTTTTTTCACTCAATATTGCAATTCAGAATATTGTGTATACTGTGATACTGTGATGAAACGCATGGTTTCTGTGATTTATTGTTCATTATTTAAAATTACAGTTTTGCCCCAAATCTGTTTTGCCGTTCGGGTGCCCCTACAGAAAAAGTGGCGACCCTTGGGTCGCCGATCCGGTACCACAAGCAGCGGCCGAAAGGCCGCTGCTTCTACAGTGAAACGGCGACTTTTGGGTCGCCGTTCCAGCACCCGAGCAGCGGCCCTTTGGCCGCTGCCTCTGTGATAAGGTCGCCGTTCCAGCACCCGGGCAGCGGCTCCTCGGCCGCTGCCTCTGCGGGAAACGGCGACCCTTGGGTCGCCGTTTCAGCATCCTGGGCAGCGGCCTTTCGGCCGCTGCTTGTGCAGTGAACGGCGACCTTTGGGTCGCCGTTCCTGCTGTCCCCGACAGCAGCGGCCCTTTGGCCGCTGCTTCTTCAGTTCACGGCGACCCTTGTCGTCAAGGGCGGCGGCCTCTCTTGGCCGCCGCATAAGGGGCGGCAGAAAGGGGCGGCAGCGGGAATGGACAGGGGCGGCGGCTGGGTCTCTTTTCTAGCCTTAGGGTTTTCTCAACCCATCTTGAAAAAGACGGGTCGGGTCGGGTTGTTAGTTGGGTAGGGTTTAAAACCCAATCCCACATCAAGTGGGCTGACCCGTATGGGTCAGCCCAATCCAGAACCCAACCTGACATTAAGTGGGCTGACCCGTGGGTCAGCCCAATCCAGAATTGGGCCTGTTCAACAAAAAAAAAAAAAAGGGGGGGGCTTTATGAGGTTTAGAACTTGGGTTCACTTAGTGTAAAAGGGCCTAAAGCCACATTCTAAACCATTAGGCTAGGCTATAAGCTTAGTGTGTTATCTTAATATCTTTTATTAGGGTTGAAGTTTAAATTATTATGTATTGAAATAATTTGTTTAATACATAATTGTATATTTATAAATTGTTTGATGCCTAGACCTAAGGGATAATTAGCAAAACCTAATATGTTAATGTGGGTTTATGACGCTATCTGAGAATGCAATGTCGGGGAAAGTTCTGGCAAGGAAAGTCTTGGGATTTAAGTGTGTCCGGTGTGACCCCCCTCACTTTCCTGGGAGCTCATCTGCTTGCACCTTGGAGAATGTTGTTTACCTCATTTACGTGTTGGTTTGTTTTGTTCCTAGGGTCATTTGTGAGCATCTATAAAGTTATTAGATGTTAATGAAGTCGCAATTATTATGATAATTTGAGAGAGCCAAAGCATCTCAATTTTGAATAATAATTGCATCAAGTTTAATTATATGAACTTCATATGGAAAAATTAACATCGTATTGTAATTAACTCATAAATTTAATTACCTATCCCCAAAGGGATGTTTTTTATTTTTATGACTTAATTAGAATAAGATAATAAATTTAGTATTAAAAATAAAAATTATCTCGGTTGCCCAAAGGTACGGGGAATTTTTATTTATTAATATTTTTAAATTTATTGGTCTTATTAATAAGGAGTAAATTTCATGCGTGATGCAACCTTTGCCCAAAGGTAGGTTGAAATTTACTATTTTAAATTAGCATTGGCTGATTTAAATTAAAGTCACTTCATAGCACTTAAGTAGTTTTGTTTTTCCTTGGTTCTTGCAGCTATACCTGCTGGATTATTTGACGGTACTTTTCATGTTCCGAAACTCAATGGCAATAATTTTGCTGAATGGAAAGAGAACTTACTCTTTACATTAGGGTGTTTGGAATTAGACATGGCACTCCGGACGGATGAACCACCCGCTTTAACGGATACTAGTACTACACTAGAGATGGCTAAACATGAAAGGTGGGAGCGATCCAATCGCCTCAGCTTAATGTTTATGAAATCTCACATTGCCAAAGGCATTAGGGGTTCTATCCCCGAATGTTCTAAGGCTAAGGATTTTTTGAAAGCCGTTGAAGCACAGTTTGTGAGTTCAACTAAAGCCATGGCCAGCACTCTAATGAAGAGACTATCAAGTCAAGCCTTCGACAGTTTCAAAGGTGTGCGTGAGCACATCATGGAAATGAGGGATATAGCAGCTCAATTAAAGTCCCTTGAGGTTGAGATTTCCGAATCCTTCTTGGTCCATTTGGTTCTCAACTCTCTTCCTCCTCAGTATGGTCCCTTTAAGATTTCATACAACACACATAAGGATAACTGGTCAATTAATGAACTCTTGACCATGTGTGTTCAAGAGGAAGAGAGATTGAAACACGAGAAACCGGAAAGTGTTCACTTGGTTGCTCGTGCTAAAGCAAGGACTAAGAAAGGCAAGGCTGCCCACCACTCTAAGAAAGGAAACAAGTTGTCAGTCAAAGGCAATAAGGATGCTTGTTACTTTTGCAAGAAGGAGGGGCACATGAAGAAAGAATGCCAGAAATACATTAAATGGCTGGAAAAGAAAGGTAATCTCATCTCTTTTGTATGTCATGAATCTTTTTTTGTTGAGGCTCCTTGCAATACATGGTGGATTGATTCTGGTTCTACAATCCACATTGTGAATACATTGCAGGGATTTCTCAAAACAAGGAAGCCGATAAGAAGTGAGCAACGTGTTTACTCAGGAAATAAATTGTTCTCACCGGTCGTAGCAGTTGGGACTTACAGACTTATTTTGAAAACTGGATATGTACTAGACCTTGAGAATGTTTTTTATATTCCATCATTTTCTAGAAATTTAATTTCTATTTCAAAACTTGATGTATTTGGATACGGTTTTTGGTTTATTAACTCAATTTTCAGTATTTTTTAGAAATAATAATTTTGTTGGTGGTGGAATAAAAATTGATGGTCTATACAAACTTTCTTTAGATCCCAACTTTGAGAACAATTATTTATCGTTGCATACTGATATTGGCATAAACAGAAGCCTTGTAGATGAAAACTCCGCTTGGCTATGGCACAGGAGATTGGGACATATCTCCATAGAGAGAATCAAAAGATTAGTAAGCGATGGAGTTTTACAAACTCTTGACTTTACTAATTTTGGTACTTGTGTGGATTGCATAAAGGGAAAGCAAACCAACAAGACCACTAAAGGTGCCAGAAGGAGTTCTGAGATTCTAGAAATCATACACACAGACATCTGTGGACCTTTTTCTACTCCTTGCCTCAATGGTCAAAGATATTTCATATCTTTTATTGATGACCATACGAGATATATGTATCTCTACTTCCTAAATGACAAGGCTGAAGCGCTCAATGCCTTCAAAACCTATAAGGTGGAAGTGGAGAAACAAAGGGAAAAGAGAATCAAGATCGTAAGATCTGATAGAGGCGGAGAGTACTACGGTAGGTACACAGAAAAGGGACAAATGATCGGTCCATTTGCGCAATTCCTTCAAGAAGAAGGTATTGTTGCCCAATACACAATGCCTGGCACACCACAACAAAATGGTGTTGCAGAAAGAAGGAATCGCACACTTATGGACATGGTCAGAAGCATGCTTAGTAATTCTGAATTACCTTTGTTTTTGTGGAGTGAAGCCTTAAAGACTGCCGTGTATGTATTAAACCGAGTTCCATCCAAGGCTGTCCCCAAGACACCTTTTGAATTATGGACTGGATGGAAACCAAGTTTAAATCACGTACACATATGGGGTTGTCCTGCTGAAGTGAGGATTTACAATCCGAACATGAAGAAACTTGACCCAAGGACAACCAGCGGTTATTTTATTGGCTATGCAGAAAACTCAAAAGGATTCAGGTTTTACTGTCCTTCTCACAGTACTAGGATTGTTGAGTCTATAAATGCAAAGTTTCTAGAGGATGCTGAACCTAGTGGGAGTGCTCATCCACAAAGGATAGAATTAGTGGAAGCACGAGAGTTGGCCAAATCTCCTCCTCACAGAGGAAGATTGATTGTATTCAGGGAAAATCAGATTGATTATCCTGAGCTACAATCAGTTCTAGAACAACCGGCTCATGAAGAACAAGGAGATCAATTTGATCCTCCTGAGCCACAACCAGTTCTAGAACAACCAACTCATACAGAACAGGTTCAGAATGAATCTACTCTCCCATTGCAAAATGCAGAGGAAGTAGAATTAAGAAAGTCCTCTAGAATAAGGAGACCAGCAATCTCTACAGATTATGTTGTATACCTCCAAGAGTCTGACTTTGATGTTGGGCCTAAGGATGATCCAAGTATGTTTTCACAAGCCATGAGTGGGGATAACTCCACACTATGGTACGATGCCATGAAGGAAGAGATGGAATCCATGGCTAAAAACCAAGTCTGGGATCTCGTTGACTTACCAAAAGGAGCTAAAGCCATAGGCTGCAAATGGGTTTACAAAACCAAAAGGGATGCTTCTGGTAATGTTGAACGATATAAGGCTAGACTTGTGGCCAAGGGTTTCACTCAAAAGGAAGGCATTGATTACCATGAAACCTTCTCTCCAGTATCAAAGAAGGATTCATTTAGAATAATCATGGCATTAGTAGCTCATTTTGACTTAGAGTTACACCAGATGGATGTGAAAACAGCATTCCTGAATGGGGATCTTGATGAAGAGGTTTATATGAAACAACCTAAAGGCTTCGATGATGATAGCAAGAAAGCTTGCAAGTTAAAGAAATCTATATATGGACTAAAACAGGCCTCCCGTCAATGGTATATTAAGTTTCACAAGGTTATTACCTCATTTGGATTTACTGAGAACCTTGTTGATCAATGTATATACCTTAAGGTCAGTGGGAGTAAAGTGATATTTCTAGTCCTGTATGTAGATGATATTCTACTTGCAAGCAATGATTTAGGTTTGCTACATGAAACTAAGCAGTTACTCTCTCAAAGCTTTGAAATGAAGGATTTGGGTGAAGCCTCTTATGTCATTGGCATAGAGATTCACAGAGACAGACAACAGAAAGTTTTAAGACTGTCTCAGAGGGCCTACATTGAAAAGGTTTTAGAGAGATTCAAGATGAGTGACTGTAAGTCTAGTGTGGCACCTATTTCTAAAGGAGAAAGATTCAGTAAAGACCAGTGTCCCAAAAATGAGTTGGAACAACAGCAGATGAAAAGTATCCCATATGCATCTGCAGTGGGAAGCCTGATGTATGCTCAAGTCTGCACCAGACCTGATATTGCATTAGCGGTTGGAATACTGGGACGGTACCAAAGTAATCCGGGATTAGAGCATTGGAAAGCTGCCAAGAGGGTCATGAGATACTTGCAAGGAACCAAGGGTTACAGTTTGACGTTCAAACACGCTGATAGTTTGGAGGTCTTTGGATATACAGATTCAGACTTTGCTGGATGTGTAGATAGCAGAAAGTCTACTTCAGGATATATCTTTCTTCTAGCTGGAGGAGCTATATCTTGGAAAAGCAGCAAGCAGACTATAGTTGCTACATCTACCATGGAGGCAGAGTTCATTGCATGCTATGAAGCCACTACACATGCATTGTGGTTGAGAAACTTCATTGGTGGACTAAAGGTTGTCGATTCAATAGCAAGACCCATTAAGATCTTTTGCGATAATTCTGCTGCAGTTTTCTTCTCTAAGAATAACAAAAGTGGAAGCAGAAGTAAGCACATCGACATCAAGTATCTTAGTGTTAGGGATAACATTAAGAGACGTGAAGTTTCTATTGAGCATATTAGTACATAATCAATGGTTGCGGACCCCATGACAAAAGGTTTACCGGTAAAACAGTTTAAAGGTCATGTGGACCATATGGGACTTGTTGATTCACTTTGTACTCCTTTTTGATCTATAGACATAAAGTTAATGAAATAAAGTTTATTGTGCACATTTGTTATTTTTTATTCATGAGGATAAATAAAGTTGGACCCGAATGACTTATAGGAAGTTCATTCATAAAGCTTGATTATCCATAAGGTACTCATGTAAGGAGTGGTTTACATTGTGATACATGGAAGGGACAACCTACTTTTATAATGGTTTTACCGCCATGATTCGTGTGAAACACTTCTTAACTGAGTTGGAGGATTCCATAAAAGATTGGCCAAAACTAAAGGACCTAATACCATATGGTCATGTGTTATAAAGTCCAAGTGGGAGAATGTAATATATATTATATTTATGTAGTATATATTATTCCTTTTTTGGTTGTGGCCTTTATATCACATTTACGGTGTCTATTATGTTTATTATTTTAATAATAAACATATACGGTATTAAAGATATTTCTATTAATTTAGATTACCGTAAATATAGAATTGGTATTATGGTTAATTCTATTTATTTAGATTACCGTAAATATGGAATCGGTTAATTGATTTTAAAATCAATTAACGATATTGTTTCCTTGATGGAAGGAGACAATTAAGGTGTTTACCATTTTGAGGGTCCCTGACCTAGCCTATAAATAGAGTGCCTGTGTACACCATCAGTATAGCCATCAAGCAATAGGCATAGGTTAGAAGATCTCTCATATTTGTTCCTAGAAGTTCTGAAGAAAGTGCTTGAGCAACAATGGCCGGAGGTATGCCGAAACTCTTCTATGTTTTTATTTTTCCGCTGCGCATGTTAGGTTAAAATAATTTTCATGTCTAAATTATTTCTAACAGTACCATGTCAAATTGAAACGAATTTTTTTAAAATAAAATAAAAACATAATTAAAATCTTAAAAATCAAAATTAAGAAAATAAAAAACTCCAAAGATACCCCCTTGCGCGGCTAGTTTGCATGCCACAACCATTGGCTCGAGGTGGCCCACTAGCCACCCCCCAGAGGTGGGGTGCCCCCCTTGGAGAGGGCTTGCTGGCCACACCCAACCAATGTGTGGATGGCCGTGAGCCACCCCTGCCATCTGATAGGGTGGCTCGCCGGCAACCCCCTTACTCAGGAACTCGCCTGCAAGTTAAACTAAACCACCCCATGGCGCTGGCCGGCCATGAGCCACATATACCCAACCATCCAATAGGATGGCTCGCAAGCCACCCCTACCTCTAGGGGTAGCCCGTGAACCACCCTAGCCAATGGAGGGGGTCTGCAAGTTACCCCCAAAGGGAGCACTATAACCGCTGGGAGTGGCCAGTGGTGGTGTGGCCTTGGGGTTATTTATTTATTTTTTTCTAATTTTGATTTTAAAGGTTTTAATTGTTTTATTTTTTTATTATTAATAACATCTTTTAATTTAATTTGATGTGAAAAAAATTATGACTCGGCACAAACGGACATCACTTTATTGGATGGAAAACACACAAAATATATGACTCATTGTAAATTCGCTCAAACCTAAAAGTGAGTCAAAATAAATAAATATGAGGGATAGATCACAAAATGCGTATTTACTCATAGATTTTCCAGTTTCTTTAATAAAGCTTACTTAAGAAATAAATAAATAAAATCCTGTTTCTAATAACGAATTTAATTTGACGATGGCTATTTTCTTATAATCATTAGAATTAACACATCGAGTGGCCACCCCCTTTTTATCTCTACGATGTTCACCATTTTTTCTGGATATTTCAACTGCTTGAGAACTATAATGAATATATATATATATATATAAAATTACATAGCTTGTTAGTCAAGATATATATATAATTACATAGCTTGTTAGTCAAGTATAATTTCGGCATGCTTAGTAGGCAGGAAGCAAGAAACTTTGAGCCAGTGGTAATGGGATTATGTAGATGTAACATGAGAAAAATTAGATATTATTTGTTGGACATATATAATTAGAAGGAAGACGAAGAGGTTAACATTTTTATAACGGATTGTTCACTATATTTAAATTGGAAAAAACTCGAGGGACGTTAATTTTTCGAAAAACTAATTAAGACAATATATATTTTATATGATGAGTAATGCCGTGCATGTACTATCTTTTTATCTTCTCAAAATTGATATGGTTTTTAAAATTACCATTTAATCAAAATTTAATAATGATCTATTTCAAATTTAATGGCCCCAAGCATTAATCTTTATATAATAGCTTCTAAAAAATGCTCAATGATGATCCTCAAGTACGTACATTGAAGTGCTTGACTGTACAATATTTGTGAAGAATGCATGCATGCCATCTTTTAAAATTATACTCTGTCCTTTACTGTTATTGATACAAACTTTAGATAGAACTCACTTTTAAAAATCGGCTTGTGAGGGGATGGTACTCAATAGCTTTATATACGCATGGTTAAGATTGCACTTAAGTTATATGTACGTGAGACACTTAGGGTCATAACATATATACATCTATGCTCTACAATCGACGTCTACGACTGCTCACTTTATCGACAATGACCCAATGATAGCCATTTCTCTTTTGGTAACTCCACTCGCCTATCTCTTTTTGTGGCTCCAATGATCACTAGTCCCAACATGCAATATCACAATATTTTTGTACAAATTCTTCTATACACAAATTCTTCTTCCTTGGCAAACCCTATTTTGAGGTATAAGTTCTCTTCCCCTCCCATTATCTTGCTTTCTAACTTCTCATTCATCCTATTGACTTAAACATCAAAGTGTCTTCCACTTACATTAATTTCTGACGAGTCATCTATGTTTGTGTTTATTTTTGAAGATATTCTTAGTTGAAGTAATGAAATGTGGTCAACTGTAATACTGTACGTATCAACACAAACCATCAAGCTTTTTAGCATCACAATTAGTTCTAATTGATCATATATAAGATACCCATATAGAGGCCAAAAGGAAAAGGAAAAGGAAACTGAAAGAGCATATTCGGGGAGATCAAACAATATGCTATATCTCTCTGCCACCCGCTCGTCATTCTTATCTTCGTTTTTGACCTTTAGCTTTCTTTTCCAACTTTATATTTGGTCAGTCAAAAAGTTCCTGGAAAGGGAATTCACATGATTGAAAATTGGGCTAAGTATGCTAGTAGACTTCTTTACAAGTAGTTGGTTTTCAATATATGTATTATACTTTGTGATTAATATGAAAGTGGTTGATCCGTTGATGTCTCATATTTACTTTAAACGTTCAACCAATTAATTTTATAATCTTTTTCTTTCTTCCTTTTTTTTTTTTTTTTTGGTACGGTCTATATGTTAAAACAGAACAGTCTAATTTCCAAAGGCAGGTTTAGTCTAAGCATATGATCGAGGTGCCATCCTTACAGCCATTCTAGATTCTTTAATTTGACCCATATATAATATGAATCAATATATAGCTAGGATGAAAATAAGTAAAACTAACATATGCAATTAAAAGGATATGAAATCAGTATTATTTTATGGGCCCCAAAACAAGCAAAGAATAAGTTAAAAAGTTATCGATCATTTGCTTTTCTAATCATCAAGCTAAGCCATGGAAATATTTCCTATTTCTTAATGTCATCGCTTATAAATCATTACTCATCTCAAAAAGTTAAGTAAATATAAATACATAAATTTAATAATTTAATTAATTTATATTCTAACACTCCTCTTAACGTGTGGGTCCAAACATTTTCTCAATAAAGAAGATTCAACACGTGAAATATTTAATTAAAATAGAATGTGAATTAATGGAGACAAAATTTAAACTCATACTATGTTAAATTAACACATTTATAAAAAGTTAAACTTTTGAAATAAATAATGATTTAACGATAACAATTTATGTGTACGTACTTATATGTCTGTACATGCTTTAATTTTATATAACTTGAGTAAAATTGTAAGAATGCTTTATACACTATGATTATGAACATTATATACCATTGTTACTATTAATTAGCATCAATTCCCTCTCAAATCCTTCCTTCATGTACCAGAGGCCTCTCCATTATCAAGAGGGGAGAGGTGTATGTGAGATGTCTAAAAGGGTATAGAATTACTCAATCTTATTCCTTCATGAACTAATTTCCTTTTCCAGCCGAAAGCTACAAATTAAATCCTAGCACAAAGTTTTTGTCAGTGATCAGCTTTTTCAATGCGTAGAAAGTATCTAAAAACTCCAACTTAGCTTGAACATGTAACGATCGAAGACACTGTCAAGCCCTTCGTCCTCAGTGGAAGGCTGGTGGTGAGAGGGAACAGGGACCACAGACCACGAGGCCATGAGCTGATGAGAATGGAACATCTACAGGAATTGTGCTGGCATATCCTTTTTCTTCTCCCTGGCATATCCTGATTCTGGTGCGAATCATGCAGTATAAAAAGGGCTGTCGAATTACTGTGGCAACTCGAGCATGAGATATTGGATTAAGGAAGCATATCAATGTGGGGTTTAAGAATAACAGTACAGTCCTCCTTTGGCAGAGAGAAACATGCGTACAACCATGCATACTTTTGTTCTGCCAAAGGAGAATTGCCCTGCCATTCACCTACACATTAATATCGTCGCTAACGATAACAAATATTAATTGGATTCCTTTATTTTTCGCAGGTAAATGCAGATCATATTCGTCAGTGATTTTCTTCATATGAAATGTAGTTTGAGGTGATTCCACGGATTAATTCCAACATTAGCGTGTCAAGCTTAAGTAGATCTCCACATTAAGGCGAAATATTGATTACAAAAACTCTGATTGATATGATGGCTCAAGTGAGTTCTATTTCCGGACTAGCATCAGCTTCTCCTTTCTTTCTTTCTTTTTTTTCCTTTTTTTTTTTATTTTTTTGTTTTTAATTGGTAGCATCAGTCCTTGTAGACGGCTAATTAAGGAAATATGAGTTCCAGATATTATCAAGAGTGACCCTCTAGTTGATTTTTTTCGTCTAAACTAGCTCAATGGATTCTTTATATGAAAAAAAAGGGTTTCTTAAACTAATATATTGTTAGAGAATATATTTTTGATATTGAAAGGAAATATATTATATTAATATTGTACGTTACTTTCTTTTCATAAGGTTAATTGTAATTAGGTTTGATGGTAATCAAATCTGATTGATTTGATTTCCATTCTTACCTATATTAATTCTCCTATAAATAGAAATATTATGTATTGTAAAACAATCAAGAAATAAAAGCATAATGTAACCCTTTAATTTGGCTTTATCCTGTAGACGTAGGTCATAGACCGAACCACGTAAAATTTATTGTGTTCTTATTTTATTATTTCTGCATTTTATCTTTAATTTTCCATGCAATTATGTTTTCCATCAAATATATATATATATATATATGGTTACATCATATCGACAGAGAGAATTTATACCAAAAATTAATTGGGTCTGATTAATCTTCCTGACACACAATTACATACCAATTTATAGCATTTGTTTGACAGTTTCTATAAACATCATGAAATATATGGGCAATGTATAAATATAAGGTTTATCGATCTAATTGATTTATCAGCTAATAAGGATTCACCATTTTTTGCGGTTTTATTTTTGAATAGCAGTTATTCCACAAAATCTTATTGGGTGATCGAAGTGCAAAAGATCGAATCGAAGACCCCTCTTTGTACATTATATTGAATAGAGTGCACGTAAAAAGCATGCAAACCCTTTGTTGTCCTTAATTACGCGCGTTTATGGATCAATAACTAGACATGCACAGTTTTGTATGATCGACTAGTGCAATATCCAAGCTAGCTAGTGATATGAATAATTCGATTGAAAAATCTGTTTACAAAAAATTCTGAAACGATCGATCGAGCTCGATCTGTTGATGGATCTCGTAACTGGGTTTGTCGATTGAAAAAAGATTTCCGTTGATTGCCTATTTTAGTGTTAATGGTGTATGAGAGGTTATTAGAGGTATCTCACAAATTATTAATTTTCTGCATGCTTTATTAATAGAATAACGCTACTTCAATAGAATCACAATACAATTGAATTAAAACTTAACTCATCTTCCTAACAATTAAGTTGATGACGTATAAACTAGAGAACTATATACAGATACAAACAAAAAGACAATATGTTATATTGGGTAATGGTACTCGATCGAGAGGAAGTGCTTGGAGTTGAAACTTAATTATCAGTTCAAAGTCGTTACTTCTTCATTATTTTCTTTGTACGTACACCTGGTGTAAAATGTAATCTATTTTCATTGATTTTTATGCTGGATCTTGGTTTTAGTTTTCATTTCAATGGCTCTAAATTAAATTTTTATCTGAATAATGCTTTGTACGGACATAGTTATACCTTTCAAATGGTTTCTTTATGTTTGATTTGGATAATTCCTCATTTTCTTAATTTTATGGCTTATGATGATAATGTTGTTTCTAATTCTTTTAAATGGCATGCTAGATTAGGACACGTACGTAGGAAAAAGATAGAATGGCTACACTTGCTAGAAAAGGCCTATTATCTATTGGGGTCTCTTGTTAGTGTATGATCGAGTCTTGTTTAGTTGTAAGAGCCTATAAGAAACCTTTTGGAAAGGCACCTAATTAGAGCATCCACATTAAGTTCTTTATTTTGAAAGTTTCACCAAATTTTAGAGAAAAACCAAAATTTGCTTCATGCACCATTCTTTTTACTCTTTCCTCAAAATATGTTATGTCAGAAACCCTCTCCAAATTTGACCCCAAAATCCCTTACACCATTTATTTTTTTTATCACTTCTTTTGCTTCTCCCGCTTCTTCACTCTCTTCCTTGGCCCCCCTTTTCCTTTCCTTTTCTTTTTCCTTTTCCTTTTTCTTGCATCTCAATCCCATAAATCATAGGATATCATCTCCAGATCTCAATCCCAAAATTCATGGGATATCATCTAGTAGTAAGCTAAATAAGTCCTACTCCAACTCGCAAAAAGACGAAAAATATTTTTTGAGTGTTCACTAGTCAAAAACAAAGATTTATTTGCAGCATTTTAAGTCAAAGCCATTTGGTTGTTTATTTCATGACAGTTAAAGTTGTTAGGAGGGGTTGTTTAAAACCAATAAAAAAATTAATATTTAGTTAAAATAGATAAATATTTAAAGAATTTAATGTAGCAAGCTAGTTTCTTAAAAGTAGTAGTTAAAATAACAACAGTAAATTTTTTTAGCTTAAATTTGGTTAAAGTTTAGAGAGCTTATCGAGGATGCTCTAAGGCATCTTATCCTTTAGAGCTAGTCCATTCTGACATTTACGAACCTTTGAATGTAAAGGCACACCATGTCGCCTCTTATTTTCTCACTTTTACAGATGATTACTCGCATTTCAATTACATTTATCTGATCTCCCTTCACTTTGAAAACTTGGATTGCTTCAAACAATTTATAGTAGAGGTTTTGAATCTAGAAAACAATTTTGAAACTCTTCAAACTAATTGAGCTCACAAGTATGTGTCTAATTAGTTTCAGGAACTTTGTGAGGTAAAAGGGATACGCAGGTAATTAACGATGTTCAATACTTTGCAACAAAATGGCATAGCATAAAGAATGAATCATACCTTCTGAGAAATACTTAGATCTATGATGACGTAGGCTAACCTCCCAATATCATTCTTGGGGGATGCTTAAAATAGTTAGATCTATGATGACGTTGACTGAAGTCCTGACTAAGGTTGCTTCATCTTCCTTCACCGACCTCTTCAAGGCGAAGCTCACCTGCGGAGATTTATGCGGGTTGGCAGAGGAGGATCATATCTTCCAACAAGCGTCGTTGGAGAATATTCTGCATTCTAAGTGTACAAATGCGGAAGTTTTGTTTTTAAAACGTTGCAAAGAGAGTTGAAACTCAGATGCAATATTTAGAAAAGACATGCATGGATACTTCGCTTCCAAGAATCCCAAACTTGGGCTTAAGTTATTAGAAACGGCTCATGAGAAGGGACACATTGAAGCAACGTATATATATAATATTATTTTAATTTGTTTAGGGGGTCAATTAAAGCATCAAGGCTTGCAAATTTTGTCTTCTTTACTTTTTTGCAACCTAAGAGGCTCAAAAATAAAAGAATGTCGTAGGAGAATAAAATGCCATGTACAATGCATGTGGATCAACAATCGCATAGCCAGGAGTCAAGAACCCTACTGCCATGTAGAAACATGTTGCAAAAGAATAACACCAAATTCTTTGGTGGCAAGGCAGTCCGGATGGAATTCCGGAGACTCTGTACAAGATGATGATGAGAGGTACACATGTTACATGTACAGCTGGTGTGAACATGAAGCTTACTTGTTTTGTAAAATATTATAAGGAAAGTAATAAAAATTTTATTGTACTTACTTTTTGTATTTTGGTGTACAAACCCCTTGCATGTGGTTATTTAAAAGAGATAGACAGTTGCATTTGCAATAGGTAATAAAGTGCCAACAAACAACTTGCTTAATTAGAGATATCTCAATTACAAAACGTACATATGGTATATATGGTTAATTTCGCAGGTTTATATGCATATAAATATTCAATTCTGTGGCAAAAACAGTAGCGTGATAAAACTACACGTTACTATAATTGTAACGTGATATATATATATATGATTGTTACTATATATTGAGTAATGTGAATAATATCACGTTACTAGGTCATATATTAACAAACAAATTTATTTGTATGTTACTCTAGAGTAACCCATAAATTTACCAAGTTAGTGTATAGTAACCCGTATATATTTATGTTACCGTCCAGTAACCCATAAAATTTTTAGGTTACAAAGGAGTTACGAAGTAAATTGTACACGTCGTTACTATATATTTCAGTAACGCGTTAAATAATTATCACGTTACTGTAATTACTCACATATAAAATTCTACAGGTTAGTATTCCCATGTTTTTTTGTAGCGAGGCATTTCCAAAAAATGTGATCGCAAAAGATTTTGACACAAGGGCTCTTGAACCTGGAACTACACTCTAGAGCTTATAAAATGAAGAACAGAACTAACTTCTGAGCAAGTACTATACCCATTGAAAGCTCTTACCATTGTTTTCTTTGAATAGATGCTCATGTAGGTAAAAGCTATGTTGGAAATCATTGCACTGATGAAACCAATCCAGTTGAAAGAACGTTGAGCATATGCATTAATTTCGAATAATTAAACGTTGTTCATTCTTCTTGTACGTACGTCTGTTAATATTTGTGCCTGCAAGAGATAATTATACATCTAAAAAAGAAGTGCATGGTTGCAGTATTAGCATAAACTAGCGCCTTGGCCCTTGGACTAGTCGAAATATTACCTTGAGGTTGTTAGATATTTAGGTAGCCGAATGATTCTGTACAGCGGAATTGCCGGGCAAATCTCCTTTGGCAGTAAGCAATCTCCGACTTGGGAAATTGATAATGGGCAGGTGAATGGCCATTTGCCGACTGCCAAGGGAGTAATTGCCCAGTAATGCATCCATACACTTGATTCATTTCGTTGATGAACAGTTTTGGGTCTCCATATTATCTATTTATACTTGTTGAGAAAAGTCTGGTATTTTCCATGCAAACAGGATATTCTTAGCACATCCTGGCCTATTCTTTGGCAACTTGTTAAGTGGTCCTTTGGCTTCAATTCACGCAGCCCTAGCCCTTTTTCTGTACTAGGTTTCCCACCGAAAATTAACATAATTCTATATTATTTCTCTCTTGGCAGAAAGAAAGATGAACAAGGATCTTCTCTAAAGAATATGCGCATAATAATTATTTTCGTTCGCTAAGAGGTCTCTAAAGTATAATTATTTATACTTGTTTTGTTTAAGTCTTGTGCATGCATATAATTGGACCCTCCCGATTTCCAACAATTTGCGCCTTAAATATAGTAAACCAATTACTGTCATATGGAAACGTTGTAATACATTCTTTCACCTTTTTTTGGTTGGTTTTGGACATAGGAAAGCAACTGCATGTGACGCTGATCTTTGCGTAGGAACTTGATTCCACGTGTAAAGATTAATTCGATCTCCCCAACCTTTTCTACCGTCTTTTGATTATTTGTGGGGGAAGATGCTGGTAGTTGAATCATATTCTACAACAACGTACTCAGCCTTTTCTACCGTCTTTTGATTAATGTGCATTGGATATCTCTGAAAATATTCTGCAGCTTGGTTTCTGGGTGATTTCTTGCGATGGCTTTTTCCTTTCTGTGGGTTTCTTTCCGGTGCTTGTCTGATTGCCTTTAATTTCTTTGTGTTACTCGCCGTGCATGGCTGTTTTCTTATAATCATTAGAATTAACACATCGAGTGGCCACCCCTTTTTATCTCTACGATGTTCACCATTTTTTCTGGATATTTCAACTGCTTGAGAACTATAATGAATATATATATATATATATATATATATATATATATATATATATATATAATTACATAGCTTGTTAGTCAAGTATAATTTCGGCATGCTTAGTAGGCAGGAAGCAAGAAACTTTGAGCCAGTGATAATGGGATTATGTAGATGTAACATGAGAAAAATTAGATATTATTTGTTGGACATATATAATTAGAAGGAAGACAAAGAGGTTAACATTTTTATAACAGATTGTTCACTATATTTAAATTGGAAAAAACTCGAGGGACATTAATTTTTCAAAAAACTAATTAAGATAATATATATTTTATATGATGAGTAATGCCATGCATGTATCATCTTTTTATCCTCTCAAAATTGATATGATTTTTAAAATCACTATTGAATCAAAATTTAGTAATGATCTATTTCAAATTCAATGGTCCCAAGTATTACTCTTTATATGATAGCTTCTAAAAAATGCTCAATGATGATCCTCAAGTACGTACGTTGAAATGCTTGACTGTACAATATTTGTGAAGAATGCATGGAAGCCATCTTTTAAAATCATCCTATGTCATTTAATTTACTGTTATTGATACAAACTTTAGATAGAACTCACTTTTAAAAATAGGCTTGTGACGAGGGAATGGTACTCAAAAACTTATATATGCATGGTTAAGATTGTACTTAAGTTATATATACGTGAGACACTTAGGGTTATAAACAATGACCCGATGAGAGCTCTTTCTCTTTTGGTAACTCCACTCGCCTGTCTCTTTTCATAGCCCCAGTGATCACTAGTCCCAACATGCAATATCACAATATTTTTGTACAAATTCTTCTATACACAAATTTAATAATTGAGAACAAAAAATATGATAAAAAAATTTTAAAATAAAAAAAAAAAAAAAAATTAGATATTATAATATTTCTCTTGAAAAATTTAAAGTATGTTATCAAAATTTCACCATGGATTTGTTTTCTTAATTTATCAAAATATCTTTCTAAATTTTTATATTTGGATTGTTCTTTTAAGTTAATGTGTTGAAGAATATATATTGATATATATTCTTTACATATTTTAGTTTCGACAATAAAAATTTTTCAACTTTTTTTTCTTTTTTTTTTTAGTTTGTCCCTCGTAGACCAAAATTTTGCCTTCACCACTAATTGTGTCAATACATGCTAGTACCACGATATTTTAATCTAGCCTATTAGTCGCCTCCTTCGTAAATCAACCTCCAAGTTGCAACTTCTTCAATCCCATACTCGATTATCTACATTTTATTTCATACTCAATGTGGTAGTTGACTCTCATACCAAATGATACAAACCTTAATTAGGTAAAATTCACTCTTGAAAACCGGTTCAAGCTTATATGCACATGATTAAAATTTTATTTGACCCACATGAGACACTTAGGGTCGTAATAGTTATTTTCCTATTACCGTCATTTTAAATGTTAGAGTTTATAATGCCTTAAAAATATATATATATAAAAAAAAAATATATATATATATATATATAGCAATGCATCAATGCATCAATTGTTACTTTGGGTGGAGCCACCATACATAACTTTTAAAATATTATTTTAAATAATTAAATAATTACTTCTCATCAACTTAAAAGTCTTAAACTCTTAAACTTTTAAGATAACAAATGATTTAACAATAGTGTGGATCTAAAACTTACTCTTCAAGACTCGCAATAAGTATACGGGAGGTACACATGTACATGAAACCAAAGTGGTGATATAAAATATCGTAAGTTCATTGGGGGCCCACTAAAGCCTAATAAAGCCTATTACCTTTCGGGTCCTTAAATGCCCATCCACTTTCAAGATGGACCGGGCATCCTGCCAGTATGAACCTCCTTGGGTGGATCGTTGATCAATGGAATCCCGACTGACTACCAACGCCTCAAGAGGTGGATTGGCTGACGGACACCCAACTCACTTTCGATCCCCCAGGATCATAAACCGAAGGTTCCTTGACTGTTGGATACCTGCCCGACAAATATATATAGAGGAGGCTATATTATCCCCCTCATTAACGGCCTTGCCTATTGGACTTAGCCATATAAATGAAGGGTTGACTTTGGAAGGAAAGGACCCGCTTGATCTGCTTGGGCATATTTAGAAGAAAAGTCATTTATGAGAATCTACCACATTCCATATCGGACTCTTGACGTCTGATATCTTGCCATATCAAACCTAGCTACTTGCCTTACCTTCAATTGTCCTATATAAAATTTGACAAACCCTATTTTGAGGTATAAGTTCTCTTCCCCTCCCATTATCTTGCTTCCTAACTTCTCAGTCATCCTATTGACTTAAACATCAGATTGTCCTCCACTTACATTAATTTTTAACGAGTTATCAGTGTTTGTGTTTGTTTTTGCAAATATTCTTAGTTGAATTAATGAAATGTGGTCAACTGTAATACTGTATCAACACAAACCATCAAGCTTTTTAGCATCACAATTATTAGTTCTAATTGATCATATATAAGATACCCATATAGAGGCCAAAAAAAAAAAGGAAAAGGAAAAGGAAACTGAAAGAGCATATTCGGGGAGATCAAACAATATGCTATATCTCTTTGTCACCCGCTCGTCATTCTTATCTTCGTTTTTGACCTTTAGCTTTCTTTTCCAACTTTATATTTGGTCAGTCAAAAAGTTCCTGGAAAGGGAATTCACATGGTTGAAAATTGGGCTAAGTATGCCCGTAGACTTCTTTACAAGTAGTTGGTTTTCAATAGCGTAGATACCTTTATTTATTAATGTATTATACTTTGTGATTAATATGAAAGTGGTTGATGTCTCATATTTACTTTAAACGTTCAACCAATTAATTTTATAATCTTTTTCTTTCATCCTTCCTTTTTTTTTTTTTTTTTTAGTACGGTCTATATGTTAAAACAGAACAGTCAAGTTTCCAAAGGCAGGTTCAGTCTAAGCATATGATCGAGCTAGGTGCCATCCTAATAGCCATTCTAGATTCTTTAATTTGACCCATATATAATATGAATCAATATATAGCTAGGATGAAAATAAGTAAACTAACATATGCAATTAAAAGGATATGAAATCAGTATTATTTTATGGGCCCCAAAACAAGCAAAGAATAAGTTAAAAACTGATTTGCTTTTCTAATCATCAAGCTAAGCCATGGAATTATTACCTATTTCTGTATGTCATCGCTTATAAATCATTACTCATATCAAAAAGTAAGTGAATATAAATAGATTAATTTAATAATTTAATTTATATTCTAACGTACAGTACTCCTCTTAACTTGTGGATAACTTGTGGGTCCAAACCCTTTCTTAATAAAGAATGATCAACACGTGAAATATTTAATTAAAATAAAAGGTGAATTAATGGAAACAAGATTTAAACTCATACTATATATGTTAAATTAACACATTTCTAAAAAGTTAACTTTTGAAATAAATAATAATTGAACGATAACAATTTATGTGTACGTACGTATATCTCTGTACATGCTTTAATTTTATATAACTTGAGTAAAATTGTAAGAATGCTTTATACACTATGATTGTGAACATTATATACGTACTGTTGTTACTATTAGCATTAATTCCCTCCCAAATCCTTCATTCGATCATGTACCAGAGGCCTCTCCTTTATCAAGAAGGGAGAGGTGTACGGGAGATGTCTACAAGGGTATAGAATTACTCAATCTTATTCCTTCATGAACTAATTTCCTTCTCCAGCCGAAAGCTACAAATTAAATCCTAGCACAAAGTTTTTGTCTGTGATCAGCTTTTTCAATGCGTAGAAAGTATCTAAAAACTCCAACTTAGCTTGAACATATATATATGTAACGATTGAAGACACTGTCAAGCCCTTCGTCCTCAGTGGAAGGCTGATGGTGAGAGGGAACAGGGACCACAGACCACGAGGCCATGAGCTGATGAGAATGGAACATCTACAGGAATTGTGCTGGCATATCCTTTTTCTTCTCCCTGGCATATCCTGATTCTGGTGCGAATCATGCAGTATAAAAAGGGCTGTCGAATTACTGTGGCAACTCGAGCATGAGATATTGGATTAAGGAAGCATATCAATGTGGGGTTTAAGAATAACAGTGCAGTCCTCCTTTGGCTGAGAGAAACATGCGTACAACCATGCATACTTCTGTTCTGCCAAAGGAGAATTGCCCTGCCATTCACCTACACATTAATATCGTCGCTAACGATAACAAATATTAATTGGATTCCTTTATTTTTCGCAGGTAAATGCAGATCATATTCGTCAGTGATTTTCTTCATATGAAATGTAGTTTGAGGTGATTCCACGGATTAATTCCAACATTAGCGTGTCAAGCTTAAATAGATCTCCACATTAAGGCGAAATATTGATTACAAAAACTCTGATTGATATGATGGCTCAAGTGAGTTCTATTTCCGGACTAGCATCAGCTTCTCCTTTCTTTCTTTCTTTTTTTTCCTTTTTTTTTTTTTTTTTGTTTTTAATTGGTAGCATCAGTCCTTGTAGATGGCTAATTAAGGAAATATGAGTTCCAGATATTATCAAGAGTGACCCTCTAGTTGATTTTTTTCGTCTAAACTAGCTCAATGGATTCTTTATATGAAAAAAAAGGGTTTTTTAAACTAATATATTGTTAGAGAATATATTTTTGATATTGAAAGGAAATATATTATATTAATATTGTACGTTACTTTCTTTTCATAAGGTTAATTGTAATTAGGTTTGATGGTAATCAAATCTGATTGATTTGATTTCCATTCTTACCTATATTAATTCTCCTATAAATAGAAATATTATGTATTGTAAAACAATCAAGAAATAAAAGCATAATGTAACCCTTTAATTTGGCTTTATCCTGTAGACGTAGGTCATAGACCGAACCACGTAAAATTTATTGTGTTCTTATTTTATTATTTCTGCATTTTATCTTTAATTTTCCATGCAATTATGTTTTCCATCAAATATATATATATATATATATATATATGGTTACATCATATCGACAGAGAGAATTTATACCAAAAATTAATTGGGTCTGATTAATCTTCCTGACACACAATTACATACCAATTTATAGCATTTGTTTGACAGTTTCTATAAACATCATGAAATATATGGGCAATGTATAAATATAAGGTTTATCGATCTAATTGATTTATCAGCTAATAAGGATTCACCATTTTTTGCGGTTTTATTTTTGAATAGCAGTTATTCCACAAAATCTTATTGGGTGATCGAAGTGCAAAAGATCGAATCGAAGACCCCTCTTTGTACATTATATTGAATAGAGTGCACGTAAAAAGCATGCAAACCCTTTGTTGTCCTTAATTACGCGCGTTTATGGATCAATAACTAGACATGCACAGTTTTGTATGATCGACTAGTGCAATATCCAAGCTAGCTAGTGATATGAATAATTCGATTGAAAAATCTGTTTACAAAAAATTCTGAAACGATCGATCGAGCTCGATCTGTTGATGGATCTCGTAACTGGGTTTGTCGATTGAAAAAAGATTTCCGTTGATTGCCTATTTTAGTGTTAATGGTGTATGAGAGGTTATTAGAGGTATCTCACAAATTATTAATTTTCTGCATGCTTTATTAATAGAATAACGCTACTTCAATAGAATCACAATACAATTGAATTAAAACTTAACTCATCTTCCTAACAATTAAGTTGATGACGTATAAACTAGAGAACTATATACAGATACAAACAAAAAGACAATATGTTATATTGGGTAATGGTACTCGATCGAGAGGAAGTGCTTGGAGTTGAAACTTAATTATCAGTTCAAAGTCGTTACTTCTTCATTATTTTCTTTGTACGTACACCTGGTGTAAAATGTAATCTATTTTCATTGATTTTTATGCTGGATCTTGGTTTTAGTTTTCATTTCAATGGCTCTAAATTAAATTTTTATCTGAATAATGCTTTGTACGGACATAGTTATACCTTTCAAATGGTTTCTTTATGTTTGATTTGGATAATTCCTCATTTTCTTAATTTTATGGCTTATGATGATAATGTTGTTTCTAATTCTTTTAAATGGCATGCTAGATTAGGACACGTACGTAGGAAAAAGATAGAATGGCTACACTTGCTAGAAAAGGCCTATTATCTATTGGGGTCTCTTGTTAGTGTATGATCGAGTCTTGTTTAGTTGTAAGAGCCTATAAGAAACCTTTTGGAAAGGCACCTAATTAGAGCATCCACATTAAGTTCTTTATTTTGAAAGTTTCACCAAATTTTAGAGAAAAACCAAAATTTGCTTCATGCACCATTCTTTTTACTCTTTCCTCAAAATATGTTATGTCAGAAACCCTCTCCAAATTTGACCCCAAAATCCCTTACACCATTTATTTTTTTTATCACTTCTTTTGCTTCTCCCGCTTCTTCACTCTCTTCCTTGGCCCCCTTTTCCTTTCCTTTTCTTTTTCCTTTTCCTTTTTCTTGCATCTCAATCCCATAAATCATAGGATATCATCTCCAGATCTCAATCCCAAAATTCATGGGATATCATCTAGTAGTAAGCTAAATAAGTCCTACTCCAACTCGCAAAAAGATAAAAACAAAGATTTATCTGCAGCGTTTTAAGGCAAAGTCATTTGGTTGTTTATTTCATGACAGTTAAAGTTGTTAGGAGGGGTTGTTTAAAACCAATAAAAAATTAATATTTAGTTAAAATAGATAAATATTTAGAGAATTTGATGTAGCAAACTAGTTTCTTAAAAGTAGTAGTTAAAATAACAACAGTAAATTTTTTTAGCTTAAATTTGGTTAAAGCTTAGAGAGCTTATTGAGGATGCTCTAAGGCATCTTATCCTTTAGAGCTAGTCCATTCTGACATTTACGAACCTTTGAATGTAAAGGCACACCATGTCGCCTCTTATTTTCTCACTTTTACAGATGATTACTCGCATTTCAATTACATTTATCTGATCTCCCATCACTTTGAAAACTTGAATTGCTTCAAACAATTTATAGTAGAGGTTTTGAATCTAGAAAACAATTTTGAAACTCTTCAAACTAATTGAGCTCACAAGTATGTGTCTAATTAGTTTCAGGAACTTTGTGAGGTAAAAGGGATACGCAGGTAATTAACGATGTTCAATACTTTGCAACAAAATGGCATAGCATAAAGAATGAATCATACCTTATGAGAAATACTTAGATCTATGATGACGTAGGCTAACCTCCCAATATCATTCTTGGGGATGCTCAAAATTGTTAGATCTATGATGACGTTGACTGAAGTCCTGACTAAGGTTGCTTCATCTTCCTTCACCGACCTCTTCAAGGCAAAGCTCACCTGCAGAGATTTTTGCGAGTTGGTAGAGGAGGATCATATCTTCCAACAAGCGTCGTTGGAGAATATTCTGCATTCTTAGTGTACAAATGCGGAAGTTTTGTTTTTAAAACGTTGCAAAGAGAGTTGAAACTCAGATGCAATATTTAGAAAAGGCATGCATGGATACTTCGCTTCCAAGAATCCCAAACTTGGGCTTAAGTTATTAGAAACGGCTCATGAGAAGGGACACATTGAAGCAACGTATATATATAATATTATTTTAATTTGTTTAGGGGGTCAATTAAAGCATCAAGGCTTGCAAATTTTGTCTTCTTTACTTTTTTGCAACCTAAGAGGCTCAAAAATAAAAGAATGTCATAGGAGAATAAAATGCCATGTACAATGCATGTGGATCAACAATCGCATAGCCAGGAGTCAAGAACCCTATTGCCATGTAGAAACATGCTGCAATAGAATAACACCAAATTCTTTGGTGGCAAGGCAATCCGGATGGAATTCCGGAGACTCTGTAGAAGATGATGATGAGAGGTACACATGTTGCATGTACAGCTGGTCTGAACATGAAGATTACTTGTTTTGTAAAATATTACAAGGAAAGTAATAAAAATTTTATTGTACTTACTTTTTGTATTTTGGTGTACAAACCCCTTGCATGTGGTTATTTAAAAGAGATAGACAGTTGCATTTGCAATAGGTAATAAAGTGCCAACAAACAACTTGCTTAATTAGAGATATCTCAATTACAAAACGTACATATGGTATATATGGTTAATTTCACAGGTTTATATGCCTAAATATTCAATTCTGTGGCAAAAACAGTAGCGTGATAAAACTACACGTTACTATAATTGTAACGTGATATATATATATATATATATGATTGTTACTATATATTGAGTAATGTGAATAATATCAAGTTACTAGGTCATCTATTAACAAACAGATTAATTTGTACGTTACTCTAGAGTAACCCATAAATTTACCAAGTTAGTGTATAGTAACCCGTATATATTTATGTTACTGTCCAATAACCCATAAAATTTTCAGGTTACAAAGAAGTTGCGAAGTAAATTTTACACGTTACTATATATTTCAATAACGCGTTAAATAATTATCACGTTACTGTAATCACTCACATATAAAATTCTACAGGTTAGTATTCCCATGTTTTTTTGTAGCGAGGCATTTCCAAAAAATGTGATCGCAAAAGATTTTGACACAAGGGCTCTAGAACCTGGAACTACACTCTAGAGCTTATAAAATGAAGAACAGAACTAACTTATGAGCAAGTACTATACTCATTGAAAGCTCTTACCATTGTTTTCTTTGAATAGATGCTCCTGTAGGTAAAAGTTATGTTGGAAATCATTGCACTGATTAAACCAATCCAGTTGAAAGAACGTTGAGCATATGCATTAATTTCGAATAATTAAACGTTGTTCATGCTTCTTGTACGTACGTCTGTTAATATTTTTGCCTGCAAGAGATAATTATACATCTAAAAAAGAAGTGCATGGTTGCAGTATTAGCATAAACTAGCGCCTTGGCCCTTGGACTAGTCGAAATATTACCTTGAGGTTGTTAGATATTTAGGTAGCCGAATGATTCTGTACAGCGGAATTGCCGGGCAAATCTCCTTTGGCAGTAAGCAATCTCCGACTTGTGAAATTGATAATGGGCAGGTGAATGGCCATTTGCCAACTGCCAAGGGAGTAATTGCCCAGTAATGCATCCATACACTTGATTCATTTCGTTGATGAACAGTTTTGGGTCTCCATATTATCTATTTATACTTGTTGAGAAAAGTCTGGTATTTTCCATGCAAACAGGATATTCTTAGCACATCCTGGCCTATTCTTTGGCAACTTGTTAAGTGGTCCTTTGGCTTCAATTCACGCATCCCTAGCCCTTTTTCTGTACTAGGTTTCCCACCGAAAATTAACATAATTCTATATTATTTCTCTCTTGGCAGAAAGAAAGATGAACAAGGATCTTCTCTAAAGAATATGCGCATAATAATTATTTTCGTTCGCGCGCTAAGAGGTCTCTAAAGTATAATTATTTATACTTGTTTTGTTTAAGTCTTGTGCATGCATATAATTGGACCCTCCCGATTTCCAACAATTTGCGCCTTAAATATAGTAAACCAATTACTGTCATATGGAAACGTTGTAATACATTCTTTCACCTTTTTTTGGTTGGTTTTGGACATAGGAAAGCAACTGCATGTGACGCTGATCTTTGCGTAGGAACTTGATTCCACGTGTAAAGATTAATTCGATCTCCCCAACCTTTTCTACCGTCTTTTGATTATTTGTGGGGGAAGATGCTGGTAGTTGAATCATATTCTACAACAACGTACTCAGCCTTTTCTACCGTCTTTTGATTAATGTGCATTGGATATCTCTGAAAATATTCTGCAGCTTGGTTTCTGGGTAATTTCTTGCGATGGCTTTTTCCTTTCTGTGGGTTTCTTTCCGGTGCTTGTCTGATTGCCTTTAATTTCTTTGTGTTACTCGCCGTGCATGGCTGTTTTCTTATAATCATTAGAATTAACACATCGAGTGGCCACCCCCTTTTTATCTCTACGATGTTCACCATTTTTTCTGGATATTTCAACTGCTTGAGAACTATAATGAATATATATATATATATATATATATAATTACATAGCTTGTTAGTCAAGTATAATTTCGGCATGCTTAGTAGGCAGGAAGCAAGAAACTTTGAGCCAGTGATAATGGGATTATGTAGATGTAACATGAGAAAAATTAGATATTATTTGTTGGACATATATAATTAGAAGGAAGACGAAGAGGTTTACATTTTTATAACGGATTGTTCACTATATTTAAATTGGAAAAAACTCGAGGGACGTTAATTTTTTGAAAAACTAATTAAGACAATATATATTTTATATGATGAGTAATGCCATGCATGTACCATCTTTTTATCCTTTCAAAATTGATATGGTTTTTAAAATTACCATTTAATCAAAATTTAATAATGATCTATTTCAAATTCAATGGCCCCAAGCATTAATCTTTATATGATAGCTTCTAAAAAATGCTCAATGATGATCCTCAAGTACGTACATTGAAGTGCTTGACTGTACAATATTTGTGAAGAATGCATGCATGCCATCTTTTAAAATCATACTCTGTCCTTTACTGTTATTGATACAAACTTTAGATAGAACTCACTTTTAAAAATTGACTTGTGAGGGGATGATACTCAATAACTTATATACGCATGGTTAAGATTGCACTTAAGTTATATATACGTGAGACACTTAGGGCCATAACATATATACATCTATGCTCTACAATCGACGTCTACGACTGCTCACTTTATCGACAATGACCCAATGATAGTCATTTCTCTTTTGGTAACTCCACTCGCCTATCTCTTTTTGTGGCTCCAATGATCACTAGTCCCAACATGCAATATCACAATATTTTTGTACAAATTCTTCTATTCACAAATTTAATAATTGAGAACAAAAAATATGATAAATAAAAATAAATAAATAAACAGAAAAATTAGATATTATAATATAACTCTTGAAAAATTTAAAGTATGTTATCAAAATTTCAACATGGATTTATTTTCTTAATTTATCAAAATATCTTTCTAAATTTTTATATTTGGATTGTTCTTTTAAGTTAATGTGTTGATATTCTTTATATATTTTAGTTTTATAATTAAACTATATTCTTGTAGTTAATTTGTTGATGATTATATAGAAATTTCAAAATATAAATTTTTTTCAAAACAACTAAATAAATTAACGTAAAAAAATTACAAGTTACATTTATATGTTTTAAATGATAATTAAATAATGTTTAATTATTTATTTATGCTATTGCTTATATTATTTAATAGTTTTGACGATAAATTTTTTTCAACTCTTCTTTTAATTTTTTATTTTGTCTCTCATAGACCAAAATTTTGCCTTCGCCACTAATTGTGTCAATACATGATAGTACCACGATATTTTAATCTAGCCTATTGGTCGCCTCTTTCGTAAATCAACCACCAAGTCGCAACCTTTCGATCCCATACTCGATTATCTGCGTTTTATTTCATACTCAATGTGATAGTTGACTCTGATACTAAATGATACAAACCTTAATTAGGTAGAATTCACTATTGAAAACCGGTTTACAATGTGAGAGTGCACAAAACCTTATATGCACATGATTAAAATTTTACTTAACCCACATGAGACACTTAGGATCGTAATAGTTATTTTCATATTACCTTCATTTTACATGTTAGAGTTTATAATGCCTTAAAATATATATATATATATATTGGGTGGAGCCGCCATACATAACTTTTAAATAATTAAATAATTACTTCTCATCAACTTAAAAGTCTTAAACTTTTAAGATAACAAATGATTTAACAATAGTGTGGTTCTAAAACTTACTCTTCAAGACTCGCAATAAGTATACACGGGAGGTACACATGTATATAAAACCAAAGTGGTGATATAAAATATCATAAGTTCATTGGGGGCCCACTAAAGCCTAATAAAGCCTATTACCTTTCGGGTCCTTAAAGGCCCATCCACTTTCAAGATGGACCGGGCATCCTGCCAGTATGAACCTCCCTGGGTGGATCGTTGATCAATAGAATCTCGACTCACTACCAACTCCTCAAGAGGTGGATTGGTTGACGGACACCCAACTCACTTTCGATCCCCCAGGATCATAAACCGACGGTTCCTTGACTGTCGGATACCTGCCCGGAAAATATATATTAAGGAGGCTATAGTATCCCCTCATTAACGGCCTTGCCTATTTGGACTTAGCCGTATAAATGAAGGGTTGACTTTGGAAGGAAAGGATTCGCTTGATCTATTTGGGCATATTTAGAAGAAAAGCCATTTATGAGAATCTACTACATTCCATATCGGACCCTTAACTTCTGATATCTTGCCATATCAAACCTAACAACTTGCCTTACCTATGGTTGTCCTATAAAAAATTTGGCAAACCCTATTTTGAGGTATAAGTTCTCTTCCCCTCCCATTATCTTGCTTTCTAACTTCTCAGTCATCCTATTGACTTAAACATCAGAGTGTCCTCCACTTACATTAATTTCTGACGAGTCATCTATGTTTGTGTTTGTTTTTGCAGATATTCTTAGTTGAATTAATGAAATGTGGTCAACTGTAATACTGTATTTTGACACTTGGCACTTTTAGATGGTCATGATCATTA